>CM052661.1:105913965-105973911 GCA_028533165.1 Leontopithecus rosalia
TTTTTTTTTTCAATAAAAATACTCTGACTGCAAGACTATGAGTGTGCAGATAATTCTGCTGCTTACCCCGAGTGGAGGTGTCTCCAGGGAGTTTCCAAGCACAGGAAGCTTGCCTGCTCTGAGGTTTCGGAAGAACACTTTCAGAGGGATTTCGAGTCACCGAAATGAAAGTGAACTATGCTCTTTACAAATGTATCATGTTTAATTCAAGAGAAATTCATTCATTTCTTTGTTCTATAAATATTTACTAGAAGCTCGTTTTGTATAGGAGGCTGCCACCTTCCAAAAGCCCCCTGCTCCTGGAGCGGCTTGAGCCTGAGACCCCACATCCACAGATGTGCCCAGCGGCCTTGAGTGCTCAACCCAGACTCATTCAGGTACAAGATGGTGGCCACACCTGGTCCTAGAGTTCAAGGGTTTGTCTTGTTTATTTTAAAAATCAGACTCTGCTTGTTTAATGTAAATGTTGACACTCAGCCTACCCCTGAAATATGTGAGTGGCGTTTCACAAATGAGAAACGGCATGTATTGCCTGCATGGACGGAATGGAGAAATACAGACATTGCTTTTAGTCTTTAGTGTGTCTCCGTAATCAATGTCCCCAGCTCATTAATGAAAAGGTCCCTTCTCCTCCCCCATCGCTGCCCTCATTCCTATAATGTAAACAGCTACCAATGGCTCCTATTTCTTTGTTCAAACAAACAATAGCCTTTATAAGGATCTTCCTTATAAACTCACGTTACTGAACGTGAGTATCAGGTGAGAGCCTCACTTCGGGGTGCTCAGGATGGTTTCTTTTTTCCAGGACAACAAAGTACACAAGTCCTCATAAGAAGGAAAATGCACATTGAAAGTTTGTAAAGCAGTAGGACAAAGGTCTGTCTTCAATGCGGTGTGGACATACTCATGATTGAACTGGAAATAGTTCTCTTTCCTTCTCTCTGACTTCCTAAGAGAAAAGCTGCAGTGTGGGGAGAAAGGCTGCTCAGAAGCCTGGAGCCAGAACGCGCACCCTGGCTTCCGCAGGGCCAGCTTGCTTTGTTAGAATGCAAGGAAAAGGCTTGTGATTTGGGTAGCCAGCCATCCTCACCAAATTAGGGGATCTAATTTGCAGATATCTAAGGAGTGCTTTGAAATGAAAGATAAACTAAACTCTGCTCCGAGGCCCTTGATTTTTCCCCAGCGTAGAAGGATTCTCTTGCTGCTGGACAGATGTGAACGGCACCGTCCAATCTGAAATGCAAGTCCCTGCGAGACAGAGAAGAGACTTGATAAACATTTTACACTGTGCTATGAAATCAATTCGATTCAGGGCTAGAATTCAAGAAATAATCCATGGGCGAGCCTGTCTGATGGTAAACCTGAACGATTATATTGTTACCCTTTTGTACATTTTGTTTTTCCTTTTTCATTATGTGACATTATTATCACAAAAGCCACTGGAACAGGACCCATGAGCTGCTCCTTCGCGACTTAGCACTGTCAAAGGCTGACAGAGAAGCGTTAGGCTCCCATGTAACACATGATTTCCAACGATTCAATTAATTTTTCCGGTTTCTGGTAGGATTTGCTTATTTTGTACTTTAACACACCAATAGAAAGTGGATATTAAGAAATAGTGAAATGTATTGCTTCAAAATAGCCCTTAAGATTTAGAGTTTAGTGAAATTAAGCAATTCAAATAGAGAAACAATTATCCTTCATTTCTTTAAGGCACAGAAATTGATATTAGGTCTGAGAACCTTCATTTTTTTAAAATGGAACGTACTGGCCAAGTGAGGAGCAGGCGGTCACACTCCGACATGCTCCACGTGTGTGGAGCGAAGAGAGGACCACACTGAAAGGAGATGAGCTGGGAGCAGGTGCAGCGGTGAAGGAAATCCTTCTGCAGGGAGAGTTCGTGTGTTTTGGATCATGCTTTGAATAGGACCCAGCGGTCATGTGAGGAGAAGCTCTGGAGCCAATTCGGTTGGAGATGGTCTGTCACAGGCTGGTTGGCTGCCTCCCTACGGGGCCAGTCTTATTTTAGGTCTATCTATGCAAAAGTGGAGCTCTGGCTCCCAGAAGTTTCAGGCTGCACAAGGCTGGAGCCACCATCTTGACAGGTAATCCATCAGCTTGATTTTCTTGGGGACCAGGAAGAAGACCAGGAACACTCAATGGACTTTGGGACTCAAAGAGCCCACAGGAGGCATCTGTAAAGGGCAGAACTGCTTGTCCCCAGTCATTCCTGGAGCTAACACTAGAGGAAGAGGAGTGATGGCCCCACAGCAGCAGGGGCGTGGGAATGCTGGAAAAGAAAAACACAATGGAAGGAGAGCCAGAAGGAAAAGGGAAGCTTCCTTTTAACTGGATGTTGGGTCTCAGCCTTGGGGAGCTGCAGGCCTTCGGAGGCCTTTTCTCAGTGGACGTAGCCTAGGGACTCTCTGCTTGCTCTGCTGAGCTTTCAAGGAAGGGGAGGTGGGCAAGGCCAGAGGCGGCCATCAGGTGCTCCGTAGGTGCAGAGGCAGAACTCAAGGTTTTGCTCTACCTAAGACGGTGACTGCAGTGTGCTCCCTGGACCAGGGGCGTCAGCCTCACCTGGGAGCTTGCTAAAAATGCAAGTTGCCCTCACCCAGACTGAATCCAAAATTCTGGGTATAGCCCAGCAACTTTTGCTTTCACACTTTCTCCAGGTGATTCTGGTGCAAGCTAACCTTCAAAACGTCCTGGGTCCCATTCCCAGAGGCTGTATAGGTCTAGGGCTGCAGCCGGAGCATTGGGGTTTTGGAAGCCCCCAGGTGATTCTGATGTGTAGCTGTGCTCGGCATGCTGTTCGCGGTGCGGTCTGACAGGTCCTGCATTGGGAGGGAAGGAGTCTGCATCTGCACAGGCCAATGTGGGAGCCCACCCTGTGGCTACTGAGCACTTGGCCCTGGCTAGTGCACTGAGGAGCTGAATTTTTCATTTCATTTACGTTTAATTAAGTTTAAATAGCTACCTGTGGCTAGTAGCTGCCTTATTGGATAGCAGAGTTCTAGACCCACAGAGAAAGGTAATATTGCCCCATTAGTTGATTTAAAAATGCAATGCCTCACAGAGTTATATAGTTAAGTTGATAAGAAAAATGGTAGTCAAGAGTCTTTGGGATTATTTTAAAATCCACTTTTGGTGATAAATAGATGAAAACAATGTGGTAGGGCCCAGAAGTTCCTCCCTATTTCTCCCTGTTAGAGCTGAATTCCTCAATTTTACTCAGAGGAGAATGACTTCCTAAAGAGCACCTTACCCAGCCATTCCTGCATGCAAGTGTGGATGTGAATTGCAGGGGCATTATATGAATATCCAGTTCCTGGGCCCTATTCCAGATGTTCCTATCCAATAGGTATGGGTTGGGGCCCTGCAAACTGCATCTTTGGCAAAGCCCCGGATGATTTGGAGGCATAAGTTTCAAGGAACAGGCGCTAAGGATCACTGATTTAGAATCTGTTTGTCCATCAAGGAGAGCCAGAGTCAACACACTTGAGTACCATGGATTTTGATGTGGGAAAGGTCTTTAAAATTCTTTCATGAATTCACCAAACGTTAAAAGCTGTACTATTTTCAAGACTGTGCCAAGCTGGGAGAAAAACTGGTGAACAGGATTCAGTGCCTCCCTTTGACTAATAACGTAAATACACTGGTGTTCTGTGTAGTTAATATTCACAGCTGCCGAAGGTGCTGCAGTTCACCTGAGTGACTGCTGAAAACTCCAATCAGTGCCTGACTTATGTTCCTTTCTGCAGGTGCAGGAAGAAGGAAGGGTCTTTTCAGATAGTGGCTCCAGCTGTTAACCGTTTGTGGGCTCAGCCTTCACATTCTGTGTTACAGAAAGCCTTTCCCCCAGTCCTAAATGCTGCTTCTTTTATTAATGATACTGCCATTATTTAGGGGCTTCTGTATGCTGGGCAATCCACACACATCGCACACAGCATGAACGTATTGTTCAAACTGAAATGCTTTTGAAAGTAAATGGGGATAGAATTAAAAATTCTTTCAGGACAGCAAGACTGACTGGGATATACTGGGAGGTACTGTCACCTTAATTAGCCATCATTATTACTGGGGCAATGAGGATTATGAGGTCACACAACTAGGAAGGGGCCAAGGCCCCAGTGTAAGTCTGTCTGACTCTATCCTGGGTTGAATTCTGTGCCCCCAAATTCTTGTCTACCCAGAACCTCATAATTTGACCTTATTTGGAAATAGGGTCTTTGAAGCTGCAATTAAGATGAGGTCATATTGTCAACTGCCTGGCAAAGTATTGAAGGTGTCTCTCAACCTACACTGGGTCCATTGGCTAAACCTGGAAGACTTACTGGTTCCAAGTAGTGAAGGAAACCTCTAATTATTAGCTGACTTCTAACTAAGGAGAGACTTCAGTAGCCGTAATGACAAAGAATAGAGACTTTATAGAATTAGTTCAAAAAAGTCACTAAAGAAACAGTTAGCTACACCTATAGCAAACAACAACAAATCCTCAAGAGGGAAAATATATTTCCAGAATTGTCACATTATATTATTTAAAATACCTAGTTTTAAATACAAAATTATGAGCCATGCAAAGAAACAAGAAAGTATTACCCATTCACAGGATAGAAACTGTCCCTGAGAAGCTTAGACATTGGGATTACTCAACTAAAACTTTGAATGAACTATTTAAAAAATATTTGAAGAACTAAAGAAAACCATGTCTAAAGCTCTAAAAAAGGGATGATAATGTTGTTTCAAGAAACAGAATATTAAAAATGACACAGAAATTATAAAGAAGAATCAAGTAGAAATTCAGGAGTTAAAAAGTACGGTAGGGGAAATACAGAATTTACCAAAAGAAACTCTTGCCAGCATACTTGAGCAACAGAAGAAGCAAACTTGAAGATATGTCAATAAAGATTACATAGCCAGAAGAAAAAAATTGAAAGAATAAAGAAAAGACATGAAGCTTCAGAGAACTGTGTGACATTAAGCACAAAAATATATGCTTAATGGGAATCCAAGAAGGAGTAGAGAGAAAGAGGCAGAAAGAATATTGCAATAAATAATGAGCAAAATCTTCCCAAACCTGGTGAAAGACATAAATCTACACATCCAAGAAGTTTGATAAACTCTAAGCAGAATAAATTCAAAGAGATCAGCATCAAGACACATCATAATGAAGCTTTCAAAAGATAAAGACAAAGAATCTTGAAAGCAGCAAGAGAGAAGCAATTCCTCATGTATGTATAAGCAATTCTTAGTAAGATTTATAGCTAATTTCTCATCAGAAGGTAATCCTTCAGAATAAAATGAAGGTATCCCAGATAATAAATTGAATCCACACAAAGAATAAAAGAACACTGATAAAGCTATGTACAAAGGTAAACATATAAGACAGTTATTAATGTAATTTTTGTTTGTAACTTCTCTTTTCTCCTTTTTCTTTATTTTGTATTTCAATAGGTTTTTTGGGAACAGGTGGTGTTTGGTTACATGAATAAGCTTATTAGTGGTGATTTCTCAGATTTTGGTGCATCCATCACCCAAGCAGCATACACTATACCCAATGTGTAGTCCTGTATCCATTACCCCCCCACCTTTTTCCCTGAGTCCCCAAAGTCCATTATATTATTCCCTCTCTCTCTCTCTCTCTCTCTCTCTCTCTCTCTCTGTATTTTAAGTTCTGGGATACATGTGCAGAATGTGCAAATTTGTTACATAGGTATACATGTGCCATGGTGGTTTGCTGCACCCACCAACCCATCATCTAGGTTTTAAGCCACACATGCATTAGTTATTTGTCCTAATGCTATCCCTCTCCTACTCCTCCACCCCCCGACAGCCCCTGGTGTGCAATGTTCCCCTTTCTGTTTCCATGTGTTCTCATTGTTCAACTCTCACTTATGAGTGAGAACAGGTAGTTTGGTTTTCTGTTCCTGTGTTAGTTTGCTGAAAATGATGGTTTCCAGCTTCATTCAAGTTCCTGCAAAGGACATGAACTCATTCTTTTTTATGGCTGCATAGTATTCCATGGTGTATATGTTCCACTGTATTATTCTGATTCCTTTGTATGTGATGTATATATCACATTTTCTTTATCCACTTGATTGATGGACATGTGGTGCTATAAACATGGCATGTGCAAGTTTCTTTTTCTTATAAGGACTTTTTTTCCTCTGGGTAGATACCTAGTAGTGGGATTGCTGGATCAAATGGTGGATCTACTTTTAGCTCTTTAAGGAATTGCTACACTTTTTTCATAATGGTTGTACTAGTTTATATTCCCACCAACAGTGTAAATGTTCTCTTTTTACTACATCCATGCCAACATCTATTATTTTTTTTATTTTTGGTTATAGCCATTCTTGCAGGAGTGAGGTGGTATCACATTGTGGTTTTGATTTGCATTTCCCTGATAATTAGTGATGTTGAGCATTTTTCCAAATGCTCATTGGCAATTTGTATATCTTTGTTTGAGAATCGTCTATGTGTGTCCTTAGCCCACTTTTTGTTGGGATTGGTTTTTTTTCTAGCTGATTTGTTTGAGCTCTTTATAGATTCTGGGTATTAGTCCTTTGTCGGATATACAGATTGTGAAGATTTTCTGCCATTCTGTGGGTTGTCTGTTAACTGTGCTGATTATTTCTCTTACTGTGGCAGAAGTTTTCTCATTTAATTAAGTCCCATCTATTTATCCTTGTTTTTGTTGCATTTGCTTTTGGGTTCTTGGTCTTGAAGTTTTTGCCTAAGTCAAGGTTTAAAAGGGTTTTCTGATGTCATCTTCTAGAATTTTTATGGTTTCAAGTCTTAGATTTAAGTCTTTGATCCATCTCGAGTTGATTTTTTTATAAAGTGAGAGATGAGGATCCAATTTTATTCTTCTGCATATGGCTTGCCAACTGTTTCCGTGCCATTTTTGAATAGGGTATCCTTGCCCCACTTTATGTTTTTGTTTGCTTTGTCAAAGATCAGTTGGTTGTAAGTATTTGGCTTTATTTCTGGGTTCTCTATTCTATTCCATCATCTATGTGCCTATTTTTATACCAGTACCATGCTGTTTTGGTGACTATGGCCTTATAGTATAGTTTAAAGTCAAGTAATATGATGCCTTCAGATTTGTTCTTTTTGTTTGGTTTTGCTTAGGCTAGGTGGGCTCTGTTTTGGTTCCATATGAATTTTAGGATTGTTTTTTCTAGTTCTGTGAAGAACGATGGTGGTATTTTGATGGGAATTGCCCTGAATTTGTAGATTTCTTTTGAAAGTATGCTCATTTTCACAATATTGATTCTGCCCATCCATGAGCATGGAATGTGTTTCCATTTGTTTGTGTCATCTATTATTTCTTTCAGCAGTGTGTTGCAGTTTTCCTTGTAGTCTTTCATCTCCTTGGTTAGGCACATTCCCAAGTATATTTTTTTTTTGCAGCTGTTGTAAAAGGGGTTAATTCCTGATTTGATGCTCAGCTTGGTCACTACTAGTGTACAGCAGAGCTGTTAATTTGTGTATATCAGTTTTGTTTTTTGTTTGTTTGTTTGTTTTTGTTAAAGATGGAGTCTCACTGTTGCCCAGGCTGGAGTGCAGTGGCACAATCATGGCTCATTGCAGCCTCTGCTACCCGGGTTCCAGCAATTCTTCTGTCTCAGCCTTCCAGGTAGCTGGGATTACAGGCATACCCCACCACACCTGGCTAATTTTTGTATTTTTAGTAGAGACAGAGTTTCACCATGTTGGCCAGGCTGGTCTTGAACTCCTGACCTCAGGTGATCCACCTGCCTCAGCCTCCCAAATTGCTAGGATTATAAGCATGAGCCACTGTGCCTGGCCTGATTTACATATACTAATTTTGTATCCTGAATCTTTGCTGAATTCATTTGCCAGTTCTAGGAGCTTTTTGGATGAGTCTTTAGGGTTTTCTAGGTATACAATTATATCATCAGCAGTGACAGTTTGATTTCCTCTTTACCGATTTGGGTGCCCTTGATTTCTTTCTCTTGTCTGATTGCTCTAGCTAAGACTTCCATTACTATGCTGAATAGAAGTGCTGAAAGTGGGCATCCTTGTCTTGTTCCAGTTCTCAGAGTGAATGCTTTCAACTTTTCCCCATTCAGTATAATGTTGGCTGTGGGTTTGTCATAAATGGCTTTTATTACCTTAAGGTATGTCCCTTCTATGCCAATTTTGCTGAGGATTTTAATTATAAAGGATTCCAGATTTTGTGAAATGCCTTTTCTGCATCTGTTGAGATGATCACATGATTTTAAAATAACTTCTCTTTTTTTCTACCTGATTTAAAAGGCAACTGCATGAAAAAATTGTAAATCTTTTTTTGATGGGTACTTAAGGTATAAAGATATAATTTGTGACAGTAACAGCATGGAGAGCAGAGCTATAAAGAAGCAAAGTTTTTATATTTAGTGAAATCAAGTTGGTATGAATCCAAACTAGATTTTCAGAAATTAAGATGCTAATTTTAATCCCAGGGCAACTACTTAGAAAATAACTCAAAAATATAAGTGAAAGAAACAAACAAGGAGATTAGAATGGTACACTCGAAACATCGATTTAAGAAAAAAGAAGATAATAGAAGAATTGAGGGACAAAAAGGATATAAGACATATAGAAAGCAAATAGCAAAATGCTGAAAGTCCTTCATTATCAATAATTAAATTAAATGCAAATGAATTACATTCTACAATGAAAAGACAGAGGTTTGCAGCATGGATTTTAAAAACCACTTGATTTAATTATATGCTCTTCACAAGACACTTTCTTTTTTTTTTCTTTTAAGTTCTGGGGTACATGTGCAGAATGTGCAGGTTTGTCACATAGGTAAACATGTGCCATGGTGACTTGTTGCACCTATCAATCCATCACCTAAGTATTAAGCCCATCATGCATTAGCGATTTTTCCTGATGCTCTCCCTCCTGCCCCTGCCCCTGGACAGGCCCCAATGTGTGTTGTTTGCCTCCCTGTGTCTATGTGTTCACATTGTTCAGCTTTTGCTGATAAGTGAGAACATGTAGTGTTTGGTTTTTTGTTCCTGCATTAGTTTTTTGAGGATAATGCCTTCCAATTCCATCCATGTCCCTTCAAAGGATATTATCTCATTCCTTTTTACTGGTGCATAGCATCCCATGGTGTATGTGTACCATGTTTTCTTTACCCAGTCTTTCATTAATGGACATTTGGATTTATTCCATGTACAGAAGACACTTTCAATTCAAAGACATAAGTAGGTTGAAAGTCTAAGAATGGAAAAAAATATTCTTTACAAACAGTAACCAAAAGAGAGCTGGAGGACTATACTAACGCTAGGCAAAGAGACTTTATGACAATAATTGTTATAAGAGATAAAAGGGTCTCTCCCTTAAGAAGATATGACAATTAGGAACATACACGCACCTTAAAAACAGAGCCTCCAAAATAAAGTTATGAGATAATTGAAAAGGGAACTGAAGCGTTCAATAATAATATTTATTTGAAGATTTTGACATACCCCTTTCAATAATGGATAGAACAACTAGACAGAATCATCAAGGAAACAGAAGACTTGAAACAATTATAAACCTACAAGACCTAATAGACATTTGTAGGACACTCCACTCAACAGTAGGAGAATGCCCCTTCTTCTCAATTACACATGGAACATTCTCCAGGATAGACTATATGTTATGACATAAAACAAGTCTCTATAACCTCACACTATACAAAGTATCTTCTCCAACCCAAAGACATAAAACTAGAAATCAATAATAGAAGAAAAACTGGAAAATTCACAATATATGGAAATGTAATTAACACACCTCAAAAATCGATGGATCAAAGAAGAAATCACAAAAGAAATTAGAGAATATTTGGATATGAATGAAAGCAAAAACACAAAATACCAAAACCATGGAAAGCAGTGCTTAGAGAAAAATTTATAGTTGTAAAATTCTGCATTTGAGAAGCATAAATATCTCAAATCAATAACCCTAGATTTATAGGTAAAGGAGCTAGAAAAAGAAGAGTGAACTGAAACCCAAAACAAGCGAAACAATCTTTATTATTTGCAAAGGAAGCAACTAATGAAGAGTAGACTAGTGATAAGCAAAATAGGCAATAGAAAAATAATAGAAAAAAGAAGGGAAACAAAAAATTGGCTCTTTGAAAAAAAAATCAACAAAATGGACAAATCTTTAGCTAGACTGACCAAGAAAACAGTGAGAATATTCCAATAACTAAAATTGGGAATGGAAGCAGGGACATCGCTACCAACTTCATAGGAAAAATAATGAATGAGAGGACAATACTATAATCATTGTATTCCACCATGATTTGGATGTGGTTTGTTCTTACCAAAACTTGTGTTGAAACTCCCAATATGGCAGTGTTGAGAGGTGAGGCCTAGTGAAAAATGTGAGTCATGGGAGTGGGTCCCTCATTAACAGATTAATGCCATCTTGTAGGAGTAAGTTCTCACTCTCATGGAACGTCGTGAGTCCTGATTTCAGCCGCAGCTGTTCCAGATGCGGTCTCCTTATTAACATGCAGCTATTATTCTGGATGTTTCTGTATGGATATTTTTAGATTTGATTAGCATTTAAATTGGTGGACTTTCAGTAAAGCAAATTACCTTCTGTAATGTGGGTGGGCCTCACCCAATCAGTTGAAGAACCGAATAAAACAGCCTAACTTCTCCACAGCAAAAAGGAATTCTGTGGCAGACGGCCTTCAGACTCGAACTGCAATCTTGGCTCTTCTTGGGATCTCCAGCCTGCCAGTCCACCCTGCAGATTTTGGACTTGCCAACCTCCATAACTGCATGAGCCAACTCCTTAAAATAAGTCTCTTTATGCATACACTGCACATACACATCCCATTGTTTCTATTTCTCTGGAGAACTCTAACACAATCTTCTACAGACAGGTCCAAGAAGCTCTAACAGTGCTCCAGAATTACTATTTTGGAAGCCCTCATGTATGCAGGCTTCAGACCATTCGAGGCGCTGTCTGAAAGCAAAATAAACATGACAGAAAAAAAAAGTCTTTAACATCAGCTTTTTCCTCATGAACAACTGCAGAAATCCAGATCGTATCCTCTCCCGATACCTTCTTCCTGCTGTGTCATGTGTATATTTATGAGTTAATTTTCCTTTGATTCCTCTCTCTTCTCTCTCACTATTATATATATGGTTTGTTTACAGTTAACTATAATCTGGTTCATACGTTTCAGAATAACACAACTGCGCTGCAAATGGAACTTGAGAATGAATGAACATCCAGGGTTGAAGACGGATGCGGTCAGTAACGATTGTCACCCATTGGTGAGGGAGTGAGTACATTTTTGGTTTGCAATAAGGAGAACGGCATTGTCTCAAACAGAACCAGTTTCTTATTGTTGTTATGAGTGGAAATGAATGTCAGGAAAGAAAATTGTGTATGTAAATCTAGAGAGTCAGATGAATAGATTTCCAGGGGCATCTGTCATTCCTCTGTATTCTGGCAGACTCCCCACGGTGTGTATTGGCGGAGGTAGTGCTGGTCCTTCCCCTACCAAAGCTGAAATGCAGGTAGATCCTCAGTCCCTGCTCCTTGGTGGTCTGAACTCAGGCACTGGACCTGTCCCTACTCTCCGGGATGCCCCCACGTGGATCTTTGACTCATACACAGCAAAGCAATTCTTTGAATCCATTCATAGTGACTGTATTGTCCGATGCTAGAACCCTGGACAAACTTTTCATGCAAAGAGAAGGCTGTGCTGCCTCCTGCTCCTTGACCTTCCGGAATTTCTGGAGTTCCTGGCAGCCTTCTGAGTTCTTAGTGCTGTGATCCTTGTCCCATCATCAGTGTCCTACCAGTGAATACTTTGTGCTTAAGATGGCCAGAGGTAGTTGTTTGGGTTGCAACAAGAACCCTGCCGAGTACGAAGGTTTTGCAGCACAGACTGGGAGTCCCAAGGCAGGAAGGATCGATGCGCTGGTGCAGGGGCTGAGACGGTGAGAGGAGGCTGCAGAGCAAAGGCCCGTGTGCTTCCTGTGGTGCCTCCAGTGTTCTGCCTCCTAAGACACAACAAAAAGAAGTCTGGTATTGGCCCACTGCACCGGGAGCAAAGAAGGAGGTTAAAATGTTGTTCTAGGATGTTCTCTAGAGGCAGAAAAACCTCCCTGATGCAGAACACCTCTTATTAAACATTTGGGACAGGCTGTTTGATGTCTAGCCCCCGGACTCTCCCACGGACAAAGACCTGTGCTGTGATTATGTTGCTGTGGGTGCCTATGCCAGGCCTTACCCCCTGAATGGCAAAAAGCCATCAGGTGTTAATAGAAGGATAAGCACATAATAAAGTGCCCCCCACCCAAGTAATATTAGAAGAATTTAAAGAGGATGGTAATAACAAGAGCACCTTGGAAGAAAAAAATCAAGCACCTGCCATTGCGTTCTGTGCTGAAATTAGATCAAATTTTACTTTGAACACAAATGTTTATGCTTGTTACTGAATCTTGTTTAGGAATTTTACCTGCTCACCAGAATATCGAAAACGTATTGTCCCACAGTAAAGATTCTTTTTTTCTTTGAAACAGGATCTTGCTCTGTTGCCAAAGATGGAGTGCAGCAGTGCAAACACGGCTTACTGCAGTCGTGGGCTCAAGCAGTCCTCCCAGCTCAGCCTCCCAAGTAGCTGGGATTACAGGTGCACACCACCACAGCTGACTAATTTTTTTCATTTTTTTGTATAGATTAGGTCTTGCCATGTTACCCAGGCTAAGGTTCTTATATAGTAAGTGGCTCAGATTGTAGATAATAAATTTAAAACCAAAATATAGATCTCTTGCCCCACAACTCAGTGCTTCTTGTACTGGAATGGATCTCTAGACTTGGTTTAACACCTCCTCTCAATAGTGGGTTATCAAAGGGGAGCAGGGGGCAGAGAAGGGGTAGTGTGGTGGGCTGGCCATTTTCTTGTGAGTTGAGAGGCTTAAACTCAGACCCTGGTGGGGTTACGTGTCTTGTGATTTTAAGTACGTCTCTTTACCTCTGGCTGCCTCAGTTCTTTTCTGTAAATCAGAAGGGAAATTGTAGGATACTCTCCTTCGAATATGATCTCATGTTCTGGGAAAGTCATATGAAGGAAGAAGGGAAAGTAGATCATCTATTTTGTTTTATATGATTTTACCAGTACAGACTGTTGAAATTTTTTAACATTGTCATCATCCTGGTTCTTCTTTGCTTATTTAAGACACATATTTGAGAATTCAGCCACTGGTCTTGCTTATACTCATTATTATTCTAGGATAATCTTTGGGGTTTGAAATCACTTATAATCCCATAACACAAAACTGTGGCGAACTTGTCCTCTGACCTACACAAATTGTTTTCTATAAAAATGGAAGTTGTGAATAGCCCTAATTAAATCCCTGCTTAGCAGGTGCAAGTGCTTAGGACAGCTCTCTTCATGATCTATAGAAAGCAGTCAAGGTTTGCATTCAGAGAACCACTGAAAGCAAGCCAATGAGCGTTCCTGTAGCTCGTAACCACAAAAGAAATTATTAAAAAGTACACGTGAGATACAAAGAATACCATTACAAGCAGGCCCAAGTTAGCCACTCAGCTTAGGTCTGAGAGCTGTGTAGGTAGTGCTGAAGACTAAGGACTGGGCCTTCCCGATGCCATTCCTTCTCCTGCCCCCCAGAGCCACCATCTCCTAATGCTGTCTTCAGAATCGACTTAATTTCCTTCTTCACTTTCCTATAGAACTATGATCCTTTAGCCACATGTTGCTAAATCTTGCATATATATGACATTTCTATTTAATATAAGTGGCATTATATTGTAGATAATCCACTTTTTCTTCAAGTTTGCGTTTGGGAAGTCATCCATGGGTGCTGACATCTTCAGCTAAATGTCACTCATTTTCACTATCCTATAAAATTCTATTGCATGAATATGCCATTATTTATTTACTCATAGGAGGATTTTTTTCTTTTAGTTACACAATTATATTATTTGAATATTATTCATACATGCATAACAATTATCATATGTCATTACCCAAAAGTTGTAAACATTCTGTGAATATAGGTTGCGATACATGGAAGGCTGGGCTGTGAACTGGTTAATTTTCTACGTAGTTTCTTTGGAAACCAAAGATTTGAAAGCCAGAGTTACTGCCAGTCTCCTCTTTCTGCTTCATTAGACCTGCCTTTAACAGTAACCTCTTCCTCAAGTAATATTTCTCCCAATTGAGACACCAACTAGATGTCAAAGCCTCAGTGATATCCTTTAATGTCAAAACATCAATTTATGTCAAATATAACTTAACCTAAAGCCAAATTTCCCTTATCAGAATGATAACATCATTTATCAAATGTCTTTTCTTTCACTTTCCCTGATTTTAGTTATTAAAACAACACCCACTTCAACACGCTCCTTTGTAAAATAGCAATGCCGTTACTAACGTGTGTCTGTTACAGGGAGTATCCTATCCTATGAGATGGTCTCAAAGCACTTTGAGATGAACAGAATGTACTATAAATGGCTATTGAAAATAATCAAGACATTCATGGATCCAAACAGGCCACAGAAATACCATAGCAACAAATGAACAATAATTGCTGCGTTATGGGCTCTTTCCCCAGCTGCACTCAGGCAATCAAAGCTCTGCCACATCCTCAGAAGGAGCCCAGGTCAGGTCCGGCTGCCGACACGCATCATGAGGACATGTGGAGCCGGACAGGTACCAGGAGGAAATGTGGGTGAGTGCTGCCCTGCCCCATCCTCTCTGTTTCCCTCCCACCTGTTTGCAGAGATGACCTCAGCATAGAACCAGGACCCCTTGACAGAGACATTGCCATTCTGGGCACTCCACACCCAAGCCAGTTCATCCAAATCACCTAATAAAACTGTGCTCTGAAGAAACTACCTGTTGCACCACACTCTTTACCTTACTGGACACACAGCAATGGCCAGCGCAGAATGAGTCTGGGGGAGGATCTTAATGACACAGTCCACTCTGCAAACCAGGGTCAACAAAGCAGCAGGTGTGGCCACGGCCCCTCACCGTGGACTCTGTATGAGCCAATACACAATGCGCTATTCCCCGGTTATTTCTGAAGACAGCCACAGGGAGATACGGCCCAGCCCCGCTTCCCCAGGGCACACAGTGAGAGGCTAGACAGGAGCCACAGGACCTGTTCAATCTGCCAGTGATCCCAAACTCTGGACCCAGGCAGATCAGTAAGTGAGAGAGAAAAATATTCCCTTTTCTAAGAAAGTCCTCTGGCCTCACGCAGCTTGATGATGTGTCTGCTAGCCCCAAGACACCCCAGTCAGTGAGGGTATCTTTTCCAGTGGTGGGGAGCACTGTGGTGGGAGCAGCTGCAGAGGATGGCAGAGTCTTTCCTGCAGGATTCTGAAATATTGCATCCTCTGTGGAAGAGAGACAAGGAGTGAGGGCGAGACCGGGAAGGGCGTGAGAGGGAGAACCTTCCTTACTGCCTAAGGGATGGGGTGCATCCCTCAGGGGCCAGTGACCAACCTTACTAGCCACATCTGTGCATTCAACTTCTTCCTCTCTCCTGAGGCAGCCACAGCCTGAATATCTCAGCAAAGCATCAAGAAAGGCTTTAATAATCGATTTAATTAAAGTCTAAAAATCATAGACCCAGCTCCTATGCGTCGAGTGATTTCAGAGCTCTTTCTCTTTGCTGTCTTCGAAGGGTAATCTGGATGCTGGAGGGTTGCTCTCTGGCTTGACAAACTCAGTTTGTTTCCATAGTTACAAAACACTTGTGCTCTCCCGGACCCACAATCCATCAGGAGGGGTACGCTGGCTGCCTGGTAACCACGGCACCATTTCCTGAATTCGCAGACCTCTAACACCATCCAAACATTAGAAAGGTGGGTGGCCAGGCCTGTTTTGTGCACTCCCTGATAATCTCATTTTGATTTAAGTATTTTGAAGGAAGCAAAGTAAAAGACCATTTGCACTATAACTTGCAGATATTTATGTGTAATCCCCAATAAATGGGAATTTCACAGGAAAAGGTGGAAACTCGAAAGGGCTTGAGCAGTTGCTGCAGTGCCCAGAGGAGTGTGCTCTCCCGGGCTGACTCTGTGCCCAGCTCTCTCCTTGGAGAAAGGGAGCTACCGGGGGAGCCGAGTGCCACGGTAGCCGAGGGCCGGGCAGCAGATCTGAGAGATGTTCATGTAAATCTTGTTCTTACTAGACGTGGATAATTTATTCTCCCTTAACTGTATTAATAGTTCCCTTATCTGTGAAAGAAGTCACTCGTGGCTCTGTTGGGAGGATTAAATGAGATTAGTGAAGGGTTTAGAGCAGTGTATATTTTGCACTCAGTAAGTAATAGTTGCTATTTTGCCCTATTGTTTCAAAACACCATCCATTCCCATGATACAAAATAGTACAAAGCGTATGATGTGTGTGATGGAGACAAAGAATCCTTGAATGAGTTTAGATGGTGGTGATGATGATACTGATGATGGATGAATTAAAAAGTCTAGCCAGGCGCGGTGGCTCATGCCTGTAATCCCAGCACTTTGGGAGGCAGAGGCGGGCAGATCACCTGAGGTCAGGAGTTCCAGAGCAGCCTGGTCAACATGGCAAAACCCCCTCTCTACTAAAAATGCAAAAATTAGTCAGGTGTGGTGGCTGGTGCCTGTAATCCCAGCTACTTGGGAGGTTGAGGAAGGACAATTGCTTGAACCTGGGAGGCGGAGGTTGCAGTGAGCCAAGATTGTGCCACTGCACTCCAGCCTGGGTGACCGAGTGAGACTCTGCCTCAAATAAAACAAAATAAAAATGGAGAGTCTAGAGCCTTTCATGTAAATGTGGTTGCATTTGCTCTGCTTCCTGAAAGAGGCTGTTTAGCATATGATTATCCATGGTGGCCGTACAGCCGGAGTGTATGAGCTCAGATCTCGTCGTGATGTCACACCAGATGTGTAATCTCGGTGACCACCCCAAACTCCATTATACTTGTCTAGGTTTCTTTGTCAGTAAAATGGAAATAATAATAAAATCTCACTGCACTGGTAAGAGGATTAATCACACTCAGATTTATAAAGGGCTTAGACCAGTGCCTGCTATTTAAGGAACAGACTCCACCAGGAGGAATGAGTTGCGTGCCCTGTGACACCCGAACACCTCTCCATCTGATTTGTGAGCTATCTCTCTCCCGCCACCGTGGATGAAATCTTCTGCCGGTCCTCATAACTTTTACAGTCACTCCTGAATTATACAAGTCCTCCAGTCTCTTCTTGAAGTAACATGACCTTGCTTCAGACATGAAGGTGCCTGGTCCCACATGAGAAAGCACTGACTTCATCACGTTTCTCTTCCTCCAGTTTGTGCTGGCGTCAGGGTAAATTTGAATTTGTAGCTTTTGCTAAGAAGGTTGACAGGGGCAGGAGTGGTGGAATTGACTTCCTACCACTTCCCTCAAAAGTCCCTCACAGGCCCTGCATCTTGCATGGAATGTGGTTGTAGCTGACACTCACTATCTTGAGGCCTAGGCTGAAACTGGAAGCAAAAGAATCCTATTCCCCACCCCCAGCTTCATGAAGGTATCACTGACAAATAAAAATTGTATATATTTGTGGTGTACAGCATGCTGCTGTGACGTGTGTGTACACTGTGAGATATAGATACACACACACACACACACACACACACACACCTATAGATAATCTATATGTGAGAACATCGAGGATCTACTCCGTTAGCAACTCTCAAGTACACAGTACATTACTGTTACCTACGGCCACCGTGCTGTGCACTACGGAGCTCCCAAACTGCCTAACGAAGGTTTGCGCCCTTTGGCCAGCATCTCCCCACCCAACAGCCCTCACACTGTACTCTCTGCTATGAGTTCCACTATTTTTGATTCCACATGCAGGTGAGATCGTGCAGTGTTCGTCTTTCTGCGCCTGGCTTTTTTCACTGAGCATCATGGCTTCCAAGTATTTCCAGATTATCACAAATGATAGGATTTTCTTATTTTTTTTAAGGCCAAATAGTATTTCATTGCATATATGTGTGTGTGTGTGTGTGTGTGTGTGTGTGTGTGTGTGTGTATATATACACACATACATACCACATTTACCTTTTTACTTTTTTCTTTCTTTCTTTGTTTTTTTGAGACAAGGTCTCACTCTGTTACCCAGGCTGGAGTGAGTGCAGTGGCTTGATCTCAGATCATTGCAACCTCTGCCTCCCAGGCTCAAGCAATCCTCCCACCTCAGCCTCCCCAGTAGCTGGGACTGCAGGCATGCTGCAACAGGCTTGGCTAACTATTAAAAATATTTTGCCAAAGGCCAGACGTGGTGGCTCATGCCTGTAATCCCAGCACTTTGGGAGACTGAGCTGGGTGGATCACCTGAGGTCAAGAGTTCAAAACCAGCCTGGTCAACATGGTGAAACCCCATCTCTACTAAAAATATAAAAATGATCCAAGTGTGGTAGTAGGCACCTATAGTCCCAGCTACTCAGGAGACTGAAGCAAGAATCACTCAAACCCAGGAGGCGGAGGTTGCAGTGAGCCAGGATTGTGCCACTGCACTCCAGCCTGGGCGACAGAGCGAGACTCCGTCTAAAATATATATATAGTCGAGACCAAGCTTCTCGGTATTTCCCAGTTTGGTCTCAAACTCCTGGGCTCAAGCTATCCTCCTTGGCTTCCCAAAGTTCTGGGATTATCGGCATGAGCCACCGCGTCCAGCAATACGGCGTTCTCTTTATCCTTTTTTTCATAGATGGACCCTTAGGTTAATTCCAAGTCGTGGCTGCTGTGAAGCTTCCCACAATGAACGTGGGTGTGCAGACATGTCTTCAACATACCGATTTCATTTTCTTTAGATGTACACCCAGAACTGGGATTGCTGGACCATAATAATGGTCCTATTTTTACTTTAGCAGTTTTTTTTTTCCACCCAGGCTGGAGTGCAGTGGCATAACTATGGCTCACTGAAGCCACAACTTCCTGGGCTCAAGCAGTCCTGCCTCAGCCTGCCAAGTAGCTAGGACTACAGGTGTATGCCACCATACCTGGCTAATTTTTTTTATTTTGTAAAGACAAGGTCTCACTATAGTGCCCAAGATGGTCTCAGACTCCTGGGTTCAAGTGATCCTTCCACCTCAGTCTCCCAAAGTGCTGAGATTACAGGTGTGAGGCACAAGGCCTATTTTTAGTTTTTGAGGAAACGCCGTCTTGTTTTCTGTAATGACAATTCTAATTTACCTTCCCACCAACGGTGTACAGGGTTCCCTTTTCTCCACATCCTTACGAACAGTTAGCTTTGTTTTGTTTTGTTTTTTTAATACTAGGCATTCTGACAGATGTGAGATGATACCTCACTGTGGTTTGAATTTGCATTTCCTGACTGATTCACGAGGCTGAACATTTTACCTGTTGGCCATTTGTATGTCTTCTTTTGAGAAATGTCTATTCAGGTCCGTAGCTGGTATGAAAATCTGTTGGTTTGCTTTCGTGAGGTGGAGTTGTTTCAGTTTCTTGTGTATTTTGGGTAGTAACCTCTTATTAGGTCTGGAATTTGCAGGAGTTTCCTCCTGTTTTGCAGGTTGTCTCTCCGTTCTGCTGATGGTTTTCTTGCTCTGCAGATGCGTTTTGAGTTCGATGCACTCCTGTGTCTACTCTTGTGTTTGTGGTCTGTGCTTTTCGAGTCATAGCCTAAAAGAAAAATCCCATTTTTAATACTTATATAAAATGTGACATTATTACTCTCAAAATGACAACTCTTAAATGACAGATCTTCAGTTTCACTCCTGTACTGGGAGCTGAATCTAATGCAGCCTGTACAAATACTGATTTTCAGTTACCATATACATTCATACCTATTCCAATACTGGGTTGCAAGGTTTAGCAAATAAAAATGTGTGACATGTAGTTACATTTGAATAACAAATAAACACAAATAATTTTTGATATGAATCAATCCTATGCTGTATATGGGGCATACTTATACTAAAAATGCATTCATTCTTTATCTGAAATATAAATGTAACTGGATGTTTTCTATTTTGTCTGGAAACTCTATTCCCATAATTCTTTTATTGGAGGTAGCTTGGGTTTTCAAGCCTAGATCCAGTAGAGCATTTTGGCTGCAAATAACAGATTCCACATCTCATAATCTGAGTAACTGGCATCATCCCACAGAATAAGGAATTGAGAAGAGGGCAATTCCCCTGTTGGTTAAACACGTGGCTGGGGGATGCCGGGGTCCCGGTCGTCTTTTCTACAGTTTTCTTGGTTTCCCAGGTCAGACGCGGCTCTGACATCACATCCTCTCACAGCACATCTTTTTTTTTTTTTTTTTTTTGAGACGGAGTTTCACTCTTGTTGCCCAGGTTGGAGTGCAATGGCGCGATCTCGGCTCACCGCAACCTCCGCCTCCTGGGTTCAGGCAATTCTCCTGCCTCAGCCTCCTGAGTAGCTGGGATTACAGGCGCGCGCCACCACGCCCAGCTAATTTTTTGTATCTTTAGTAGAGAAGGGTTTTCACCATGTTGACCAGGATGGTCTCGACCTCCCGACCTCGTGATCCACCCGCCTCGGCCTCCCAAAGTGCTGGGACTACAGGCTTGAGCCACCGTGCCCGGCCTCACAGCACATCTTAATGGGGGCAACCCATCCCTGGGTTTTAATCTTTTCTAATTAAAAGAGGGCGTGTTTGAGATCCGTGGGAAGCGGACCGGGCTCCTCTCCCAGGGTTGACTGCAGCTTTTTGGGGGTGTGGATAAGGCACTGAGGGTCCTTGCCCCTTCGTTAGCCGAGGGTGGCAAGCGCAGTTCCAGTGCAGAAGCAGTGGCAGAGAGGTTTTCAGTTGCCCCTGGAGGATGGAGGCTGTCCAGGGAGATGCTGAGTTGCTGCTGGCTCAGCAGCTCTGGGGGCGGGGGCTGGAGGCCCAGGCCTGGAGGACCTGCCCCGTGAGGAGACGTGGGAACAGGTACCCACGTAACAATCCGGCCACTTTTCCGCAGGACTACGGTGCATGCCTGGGGCCCACTCCAGTCTGTAGCCACCTCGGATTTTCCAGAACCTGGACGTGTCACTAGGGAAGCCTGAGAAACAGCAAAGGTGATGGCCTGTCCCTCCCTCTGGGAGCTCTGTCCAGGCAGGAACGGACTTGTTGCCAAGTCAGGGGCACCTGGAGGAAGTGGCTGAGAAGCCCGGCCCACAGAAGGAACGGGATCAGGACCCACTTCAAAAAGCAGGGTCTGGCCGTGTTCTGGTACAGTAGCTATGCTGTGCTGGGGTCCACCTCGGCCCCCTGTCGCCTCGGATACTTCGAAGTCCAAAGGCTGGAATGGCAAAGTCACCCAAAAAGCAAGGAGCTGGTGGCCCGCCCGTTCCTCTGGGAGTGCCATCCCAAGGGGAGAGCTCCGCAGGGGTGGCTGGAGGCCTTGGTTGGGAGGGCCGGCCCAGTGAGCAAGAAGAACGGATGAGGCACCTGCTTACAGCAGCCGTCTGGCCGCGTTTTGGCAGAGCAGCTGTGCTGTGCTAAGGGCTGTCTCCTGCCCCAGTGGGCTCAGACTCTCCAGAGCCTGGAGGCTGGAAGGGCTAAATCACCTGAACAGCAAAGACGGCGGCCCACCCCTCACCCTGGGAGTGCCTTCTTAGGGAGGTGCAGGGCCGTGCTGGTAGCTGGCTGGAATTCCAGGCCAGTGGGCCTTATCTTGTGGGATGCTGTGGAAGTGGGGACTGCAGGCTGTTGCTGCTCAGCCTCTGGATTCAGCCTCTTTCCAAGGGATATGCATGGGAGTCTAACTTCCCACTTTGACCGAGCTGCACCTACTTTTGCCAGAAAGCCTACGGATTGGCTGGGCATGGTGGCTCATGCCTGTAATCCCAGCACTTTGGGAGACCAAGGCCAGTGGATCACCTGAGGTCAGGAGTTCGAGACCAGCCTGGCCCAATGGCAAAACCCCATCTCTACTAAAAATACAAAAATAAGCCCTGCATGGTGGCGCTTGCCTGTAATGCCAGCTACTATGGGGGCTGAGGCAGGAGGAGGATCGCTTGAACCTGGGAGGCAGAGGTTGCAGTGAGCTGAAACTGTGCTGCTGCACTCCAGCCTGGGTGACAGAGTGAGACTCCATCTCAATAAAAAGCAAAAAGAAAAGAAAGCCCAAGGATCTCAGGCTGCAGGGTCTCCACGCATACCTGAATGGCTGCTGTGCCTAGACCCCATGTAGTCCTGTCTGTCAGACTGGAGACCAAAGGCCCTGGCGGAGCGGGTTTGCAAGGAGATCTCCTGACCCATGGGTTGCAAAGATCTGTGGGAGAAGCTTGGTTTCCTGGGTCGCTCACTCACTCACTGCTTCCCTGGGCAAGGGAGGATGCCCTGGCTCTGTGTTGCTTTCAGGTGGGATGATGTGTGTCTTGCTTCTCTTTATTCTCTGTGCGTCAAGTTGTTTCTTTGATTAATCCCAATGTGAGGCCCTGAATGTTTCAGCTGAAGGAGTTGCATTTCCTCACCCCTTCCGTTCCTCTCTCTCCGTGAGAGTCACGCACGCTAGCTGCTTCTAGTCGGTCATGTTGGCAGTGCCCCTGGCTATTGGTCTCAACACTGAATAACTTCAAGTGACGTGTGGAACTCTCCCGCCCATTAGTTTGTTTTACCTTCCTCACTTAGAAAATAGGAACATGATTTATGCAACACACCAGGGGAAGGATGATCTTTGGAACACATAGCTTCTACTTTTTCAATTGTCCTTTCTTCGTGATGCAGCAAGCTTTTTCTTTTTATCATTTTCTTTCTGTTTGAAAAACTTCCTTTAGCCATTCTTAACCCTTTTCCCATTTAGAAAACCAAAAAAAATTGCAGTTCCCTGCCAGGTCTCCTTTAGTTTTACATAAACATGCTCTTGGAGGCTGAAGCAAATCTGACTTACTTCCAATGTGAAAATAAAATATAAATGCTGTTGTTGGAGTTCTTTCTAAATAAAACCAACTTCAGAATGGTCTGAATCATCAGATTCATGTATTTTGGAAAAACAGGATTCATCAAAAGAGTCTTCGGCCAACAACTGGGAATGCTGTTAACATCACGTGTAGGAATGCTACATTTTCTAGGATTTGACATTTTCAGCAGTTGAAAATTACTATATTTTTTAAATGGAAATATCACTAACTAAAACCAGAATGCCCTAAATAGAATGGTGTCTTTTGTTTCCAAAGTCAATATGCTAGAGTGATGTGAAAAACAACAATAAAGGCAAGATACTCTGTGGCAAAGTCATGTTGGGGGAAATGCTGCTACTAGCACTGCTGGCACGGATTTCTTGGGGCAAATGGGGAAAGGATTAAAGGTAAGTATCTAGTGACAAATTCTTTTAGTTTTCCTTCATCTGAAAGTGTCTTTATTTCCCTTTTATTCCTGAAGGATAGTTTTACCAGATACAGAATTTGCAGTGGACAGGTTTTTCTCTTTCATTGCTTCACCAGGTATAGAATTTGCAGTGGGCAGGTTTTTCTCTTTCATTGCTTCACCAGGTATAGAATTTGCAGTGGGCAGGTTTTTCTCTTTCATTGCTTCACCAGGTATAGAATTTGCAGTGGGCAGGTTTTTCTCTTTCATCACTTGAAAAATGTTGTGCCACTTCTTTCTGGTCTCCATGGTTTCTGAGGAGAAATCTGCTGTCATTCAGAATGGTGTCCACTTACAGTGAATGTGTTATTTCTTTCTGGAACTTTTCAAAAAAAATTTTTCCCTTGTCTTTAGTTTTCAGATATTCATGAACTTTGTGTTTATTCTCCTTGGGGTTTTCTCAGCCTCTTGAATCTGTTGGTTTATTTCTTTCACCACAATTCGAAAGTTTCCACCCATAATTGTTTGGAACATCACTTTGTCTTCTTTCCTCTTTCCTTTTTGAAATCTAATAATAAAATGTTGCATCTTTTGTTATTCTCCCCCTGGTGCCTGCAGCTCTGTTCATCTTCCTCAGTCTATTTTCTGTTATTGATGTTGGGGACGTTGTTTTGCTCCATCCTAAGTTTCCTCTATTTTATCTTCTGCCATCTTAACTCTACTACTGAGCAAAGCTTGTTACTATTTTTTAAGTTCTATAATTTCCATTTTGTTCTTTTTTATAACTTTTATTTTCTGGATCAGATTTTCTGTTTTTTTATTTGTTTTAAGAGAAGCTGTAATGTTTGTTGAAGCAGTTTTATGATGGCTGTTTGAAAATTCTCTCCCGGCAATTCAACCTCTGATTCATCTCCGTGTCAATGTCAAGTGATTGTAATTTCTTATTCAAGTGGTGATTTTCCAGAGTCTTGGTATAACAGGTGATCTTCCATTGTATCCTGGACATTTCAGCTATTGTGTTAGGGACCGATGGCCCCTACTTAATTCTTTTGATGTAGCGGGTAGCCATCCTGGTTAGGTTTAAACACCCAGATCTTGGCCTTTTTTTGTACACTGTGGTTCCAATGACAGTTTAATCTTCAGAGCTTTTCTGGAATTATTTTGGGCTGCTCATTTTTCTTGTTTCTTATTTTTCTGGGTTTCCCAATGGGCCTTACTGGTGCTGCCTAAAGAGGCCAACGCCTGGTTGGCCAGGCGGCATGGCAGCTTACGCCACCCAGCACCTTGGGAGGCTGAGGTGGGTGGATCACCTGAGGTCAGGAGTTCAAGACAAGCCTGGCTGGCATGGTAAAACCATATCTGTACTAAAAATACAAAAATTAGTGAGGCATGGTGGCATGTGCCTGCAATCCATATCAGGGATATTCACCTGTAGTTTTCTTTGTTAGATGTGTATTTGTCTGGTTTAGATATCAGGGTAAACTGGCCTCATAGAATGAGTTTGGACTCTGTTTTTGAGAATTGTTTGAGTAGAGTTGGTGTTAATTCTTCTTTAAATGTTTAGTAAAATTAGGCAGAAAACCATTGGGTCTGGGGCTTTTCTTTGCTGGGAGACTTTTTAATTATGGCTTCAATGTCATTATTTGTTATTGGTCTGTTCAGGCTTTGGATTTCTTTAAGGTGCAATCTAGGTAGGCTGTATGTGTCTAGGAATTTATCCATTTCTTCTAGGTTTTCCAATTTCTTGCCATATTATTGCCTATAGTAGTAGCCTCTAATAATTGTTTGTATTTCTGTGGCATCAGTTGTAATGCCTCCTTTTTCATCTCTGATTTTATTTATTTGGGTGTTCTCTCATTTTTTTTTATTTGGTCTGACTAAATTTGTCAATTTTGTTTACCTTTTCAAGAAAACAACTTTTGATTTCATTGATTGTACTGTTTTCATTTCAATTTCATTTCTTTCTGTTCTGATCCTTATTATTTCTTTTCGTCTACTAATTTCGGGTTTGGTTTGCTCTGGCTTTTCTAGTTCTTAGGATGGATTATTAGGTTGTTGATACAGAGTTGTTCTACTTTTTGATGTAGGCACTTACGCCTATATACTTCCCTCTTAGTACTGCTCTTTCATTGTGTTCCATAGGTTTGGGTATGTCATGTTTCCATTATCATTTGTTTCAATAGATTTTTCAGTTTCCTTTTTAATTTTTTCATTGACCCACTGGTCATTTGGGAGAATATTGTTTAATTCCCATGTGTTCATATAGGTTTCAAAATTCCTCTTGTTATTGGTTTCTACTTTTATTCCATTGGGGGGGTCACAAATGATATTTAATGATTCCAATTTTTTGAATTTTTGTTAAGCCAGTCAAATTTTTCTAATGTTTTAATACTCATTTCCAGCCTAACATATGGCCTATTTTTGAGAATGATCCTTGTGCTGAGGAGAAGAGTGTATATTTTGCAGCCTTTGGATGAAATGTTCTGTAAATATCTATTAGGTCCTTTTCTTTTTCTACAGTGCAGATTAACTCTGATGTTTCTTTGTTGATTAAATCTGATGTTTCTCTGTTGGTTCTAAGTCTGAATTACCTGTTCAATGCTTAGAGTGGGGTGTTGAAGTCTCCAACTATTATTGTATTGGGGTCTCTCTTTTTCTTTGTCTCTAATAATATTTGCTTTATTTATCTGTGTGCTCCAGTGTTTGGTGCATATGTATTTGCAATTATTATATCCTCTTGCTGAATTGACCCCTTTATCATTAATAATGACCTTCTTTGTCTCATTTTAAAGTTTTCATCTTAAAATATATTTTGTCTCATACAGGTACAGCTACTCCTGTTCTTTTTTCTGGTTTCTATTTACATGCAATATCTTTTCCCATCCCTTTATTTTCAGTCTACATATGTCTTTACAGGTAAATGTGTTTCTTGCAGCAATAGATCACTGGGTCTTGTTTTTTATTCCATTTGGCACTTGATGTCTTGGGATCGGAGAGTTTCATTCATTTATTCGATGTTATTACTGGTAAGTAGGACACGCTAATGACTTTTTTGTTTTTGGTTGTTTGTGTGCTCTACTCTTCCTTCTTTCCTTCCTTCCTGTCTTACTTTTTGAAGGTAGTTTCTCTGGTAGTATGTTTTAATTTCTTGCTTTTTATTTTTTCTCTATCCATTGTATGTTTTGCAATTTGAGTTTACCATAAGGCTTGCAAATAATATAACTCATTATTTTGATCTGATAACAACTTAATTCTGATTGCATAAACAAACAGATAAGCAAAAAGAAAACATTTAAAAAACTCTTTATCTTCCTGCTTTTTATTTTTTTGTTCTTTTATATGTTATTGTACTATGTCTTGAAAACTTGTTGTAAGTATCTTTTTTATTGAGTCATCTTTTTATCTTCCTACTGAAGATGTGAGTAGTTAACACCTCACAATTTTCTCTTATAATTTTCTGTGTACTTGCTATTACCAGTGAATTTTATACCTTTGGATGATTTCTTATTGATCGCTAACATCCTTTATTTTCTGACTGAAGAACTCCCTTTAACATTTCTTGTAGGATAAGTCTTGTGTTGATGTAATCCCTGAGCTTTTGTTTGTCTGAGAAAGTCTTTATTTTTCCTTCACGTTCAAAGGATATTTCCATTAGATATACCATTCTAAGCTATAAATGTTTTTTCTTTCAGCGGTTTGAATACATCTCTCCCGGCCTGTGAGGTTTCCACTGAAAAGTCTGCTGCCGACATATTGGAATGCTATTGTATGTCATTTGTTTCTATTCTCTTGTTGCTTTTGAGATTCTTTATCCTTGACCTTTGGGAATTTGATTACTAAATTCTTTGAGGTAATTTTCTTTGGGTTAAATCTGCTTCGCATTCTACAACTTTCTTGTGCTTGAATATTGATGTCTTCTTCTAGGTTTGAGAAGTTGTGTTATTATCCTTTTGAATGAACTGTCTACCGCATCTTTCTCCCTACCATCTCTTTAAGGCCAGTCACACTTAGATTTGCCCTGTCAAGGTTATTTTCTAGGTCTTGTAGGTGTGTTTCATTCTTTTTCACTTGTTTTTATTTTGTCTCTTCTGACCATGTATTTTCAAATAGGCTGTGTTCAAGCTAATTCTTTCTTCTGCTTGATCAGTTTTGCTGTTAAGAGACTCTCATGCATTCCTGAGTATGTCAATTACATTTTTTAACTCCAGAATTTATCCTTGATTTTTTTCATTTATTTCGATCTCATTATTGAATTTATCTGACAAGATTCTGAATTCTTTCTCCATGTTACCTTGAATTCATGTGGGTTTCCTCCAAATGGCTAGTTTGGATTCTCTGTCTGCAAGGCCACGTATCTGTCTCTCCAGGACCGGCTCCTTTGGTGATGTCATGTTTTCCTGATTGGTCTTAAGGCCTGTAGAGGTTCATCGGTGTCTGGGTATGGAAAAGTTAGGTATATATTGTAGCCTTCGAAAAAACATTTCTAGCTTAGAATAGTATATCTAATGGAAATATCCTTTGAACATGAAGGAAAAATAAAGACTTTCTCAGACAAACAAAAGCTCAGGGATTACATTCGCAGTCTGGGTTTGTTTGTACCCTTCCTTCTTGGGGAAGCTTTCCAGGTATTCAAAGGGTGTTACGCATTGTGATCTACGTTTTTTGTGACTTTAGCCCTGTCTGCATCAGGAGGCACCCCAACCCCAGTAACATTGTGGTTCCTGGAGACTTGTAGAGGTAATGCCTTGTTGGTCTTGGGTAAAATCCAGAAGAATTCTTCGGATTACTAGGCAGAGACTCTTGTTACTGTCTCCCAGAGTCTATCTCGGTGTGCTGAGCGACTTGCAGATTGGGAGGGGTGACACAAGCACACTTGTGGCCACCACCACTAGGACTGTGCTGGGTCAGACCTGAAGCCAGCACAGCACTGAGTCTCACCCAAGGCCTGCCGTAACCACTACCTGGCTACCTCCTGTGTTCACCCAAGGCCCTAAGGCTCTATAATCAGCAGGTGGTGAAGCTAGCCAGGTTTATGTCCTTCCCATCAGGTCAGTGACTTTTCCCAGGCCCTGGGCAGATCTAGAGATGGCATCTGGAAGCCAGAACCTAGAGTCAGAAACCGTAGAAAGCTACCTGGTGTTCTGTTATACTGAGACTAAGCTGGCACTCAGACCACAAGACACAGTTCTTCACACTTTCATCTCCTCCTTTATGCAGGCAGAGAAGTCTCTTTTCCTGGCCACTGCAACCAGAGGGCTGTGACGGTTACTGCCTGCCTACTGCCAGCATTCACCTAAGGCCCAAGGGCTCTTAAGTCAGCTTGCAGTGAATGCTGCCAGGAGTGGGACTTACCCTTCAGTGCAGCAGGTGCCCCTCTGGTCCAGGGAAGGTCCATAAACGCTATCTAAGAGCCAAGACCTAGAACTGGGGACCCCAAGAGCCCACCTGCTGCTCTACCTCACTGTGGTCAAATTGATATCTAAGCTGTAAGACAAAGTCCCCTCTACTCTTCCCTCTGCTTTTCTCAAGAAGGACTTTTTCCTGGTAGCCACCACAGCTGGGAATTTTCTGGGTCACACCTGAAGCTAGCACATCTCAGAGTCACTCAAGGCCCACGGCCTGTACTACCTAACTACTGCTGGTGATTACTCAAGGTCCAAGCGTTCTTAAGTCAACATGGAATTAATGTTATCAATACTGGGTCCTTCTCTTAAAGACATCAGGTTCCCTTTTGGCCCAGATTATGTCTAGAAATGTCTTCTGGAAGCTAAGGCCTGGAATGGGGGACTCATGACCCTGCATGGTACCCTATCCTACTTTGGCTGAGCTAGTATCCAAGTTGCAAGACAAAATCCCCTTTGTGCTTCCTTCTCGTCTCCTCAAATGTAAGGAAGGCATCTCTTTCAGAGCTGTGAACTGCACTGCCTGGGGTTGAGGGAGGGTGATGGCCTGGACTGACTTTCAGGTTTATTTAGGACCCCAGAGCACTTTATTTTGTGACAGGGAGGCTTGCTGAAACTAAAGTTCCAACTACTGGTGTGGGCAATTCCCCTCTGGCGGGGGCTCATCTAAATGTTCTCTCTGTGGGTATTGGCTGATTTCTGCCCCCTCTTGCCTTCCATTTTCACAGGACAACACTGAGTTCCAGTGCAAAGTCCCACAGTTGCTGCACCCTCCCTCCCCCAAGCACATAGAGTCTCTCTCCAAGTCATGTGGCTGCTGCAGGGGTTGGGGGAGGGGTGGATCAGCAGTTCAAAACTATGGCTCCTACTCTCTTCAGCGCCTCTTTCAGAGATACGGAGTTTAAATCAGGTACTTTGATAGCTCTCCTGATTTTTGTTCTTATTCAGGTGGCTTTTGTGTAGACAATTGTTCATTTTGGTATTCCTGCAGGGGGATGATCAATCAAGGCTTCTATTTGGCAATCTTGTCCTCCCACCCCCACCCATTGGCTCCTTTTAACTGGGTCCTGGCAAGAAACAGCGGGCATGGGGTAGAGGAGTCTGTCTTCGAGAACACCTTGCAGCTTTCAAACCAAAGAGAGAAAACATGCTTTGCCACGTCTCTGACAGCATTCTCAGCAAATGCTCTAATTGCCTATAACCAAGGGGACAGTCCAGATTGGGCCATGTGTCCATCCTTGGGATTGGGTGGAGAGGAGGATTTGTTCCACTGGAACCTCAAACCATGTTGAATTAACTGTGATGAAACTCAAATGCAAACCTGTACATAAAAGAAGTTAATAGGTCAGCACAGTGGCTCATGCCTGTAATTCCAGCACTTTGGGAGGCTGAGGCAGGCAGATCGCTTGAGGTCAGGGGTTCAAGACTAGCCTAGCCAACATAGTGAAATCCCACCTCTACTAAAAATACAAAAATTAGCTGTGTGTGGTGGTGCACGCCTATAACCCCAGCCACTCAGGTGGCTGAGGCATGAGAATCGCTTGAACATGGGAGGGAGGTGAGCCAAGATTGTACTGTACTGCAGCCTGGGTGACAGAGCAAGACTCTGTCTCAAAGAAGTTAACAAATAAAAGAATTATATCAATGTACATGCACATAAAAGGCAGATACTGCCACTAACTTTCATTCATCTGTCAACAAAGATGTACTGAGCACATATACTGGCACTGGCTGTCTAGACACTTGTAACAGTTTCCAGGAGGGCAGGGACTGTTGTTTTGCTCATTACTTCATCTTCTCTGCCTATCACAGGGACTGACACGTTACAGAAACTTAACCAATAGTTGTTGTTGAGTGAATACACGAATGACCAGCATTGTAGCTTTCTATGATCAACTGTGTCTAACATGACTACGTCCTCCTTGAGTGCTGGGGCAGTGCCTCCAGAGACTGGCTCATGAAAGGCAGTCAAGAGACGCTTTTTTTTTTGAGATGGAGTTTTGCGCCAGCACCAGGCTGGAGTGCAATGGCACAATCTCAGCTCACTGCAACCTCTGCCTCCCAGGTTCAAGCAATTCTCCTGCCTCAGCCTCCCGAGTAGCTGGGATTACAGGTGCACGCAACCAGGCCCAGCTAATTTTTGTATTTTTAGTAAAGACAGTATTTCACCATGTTGGCCAGGATGGTCTCAATCTCCTGACCTCATGATCTGCCTGCCTTGGCCTCCCAAAGTGCTGGGATTACAGGCGTGAGGCACCACACCCAGCCAAGACAGTCTTTCTTATGAGTAAGTCAATGAGTAAATAGAATACCTATCTGTGTTCTAATCCTTTTATTTTGTAGATGAAAAAGCTTGGACCCTGTCTTAATTCATTTATGTTGCTACAAAGAAATAATGAGGCTGGGTAATTTACCATGAAAAGAGGTTGATTTTGCTCACAGTTCTGTAGTCTAAAAGGAGCATGGCACCACTTCTGCTTCTGGGGAGAACCTCAAGCTGTTTCCACTCATGGCACAAGGCAAAGGGGATCCAGCGTGTGCAAGGATCATATGGTAGAGAGAAAGCAAGAAGTCGCAGGGGAGGCGCCAGGCTGTTTATTACCATCAGTTCTCATGCAAACTCAGAGTGACAATCCACAGAAGTGAGACTGTCACCAAGCCATTCATGAGGGAGCTACCCCCAAGACCCAGACACCTCCCACCAGGCCCCACCTCCAACACTGGGGAACCAATTTCAGCATGCGGCTTGGCAAAGCCAAACTATATCCAAATCACGACAGTCCCTGAAGGCAAGGTGGAGCATTTGTGTCTTACCTGAGGGATCCTTTACATTCCGCTCATAGCAGTGTTGTCTGTCGGAATTTAATTTTCTCAGAAGGCAGTGACTGTGTTGTCACATTCACTTTGTGCTGATTCAGCAGTGGTGCTTGAGAACCTCCAGACTGAGTGGAAGGAGTGAGAGAGAAGAGCAGTCCTCATGAATGCACAAGAGAGAAAGGTACCAAGCAGTTAGAAAGAAAGACAGGTGGTGGCCAAGGGACAGACTCTGGCCTCACAGGGTCCGCTCACTGTGTGTCTCAGTCCGGGCGGCTATAGCAAAGTACTGAAGGCTGGGTGGCTCGTCAACAACAGAACTATATTTCTCAGAGTTCTAGAGGCTGGCAAGTCCAAGGTCAAGGCAGATTTGGGATCTGTTGAAGACCCGTTTTCTGGTTCATAGATGGTACCTTATTGCTATGTTCTCACACAGTGGAAGGGACAGTCTCTCTTGGGGCCTCTTTTATAAGGCGGTAATTCCATCCATGAGAGCTTCAGCTCCATGACCTTGTCTGCTCCCAAATGCCCCAACTCCTAACACCACCACCTTGGGAGTTAGGATTTCAATGCTTTGGGTGATGCAAACATTCAGACCGCAGCCTTGTGGGACATTGGGCAGGTCACTTTCAGTGCCTCCTGCTGTTCATCACCTTAGCAGCATCGCTAAGGACACTGCCTGGCTGAGGCAGCACCAGGAACTGGCTACAGTTCCCACGCTGCCTGCACGTGCGCCCCAAGAAGGTCCCGCTTTTCGTCTTGGTGCGCTTGATCACCTATTAAACAGACTACACACTGTTACAATTTATTCGTAGCACATCAACTACGAGTTGATGCAGTGAAGTTGGCCAAGGGAAAAACAAAGATCTGTGTCTGGCTGGACACCCTCTCCACGGGCTCTCCCCACAGACGGCCGCGACTCCCTGCTCCTGGTCCTCCAGGCCCAGCTCCTCCTTGACATCCTCTCACGAGTTGTTGTGTTCAAGAGGAGGTAGCCCTCTGCTGTTTGTAACCACACAATTAATGGGGAATGCACTAAATCTACTTTGTAACTTTTTAGTGTCTTTTATCTGGTGTCTCAAACTTCTGTAAAAGGAAAGGCATTTCAGCCCTAACCAGAATAGCCTTCAGTTACTGATGTTATCAGTAGCCACCCAGGCCTTCCCTGGAGAAGATACAGCCACTCCTAGCAAGAAATTCATTTTTCAAAGACCCCTGCCTATAATACGTGGGTAAAACCACTCAAGAACAAATGTCACTGTTCACAGCAAACAAAAAAGCAGAATTTCCAACAGCACTACCCCTGCTCATGTCCTACATCTATGGACCCGGTTCTTTACTTTTTGAAGCAGAGAGGAGTTTTACCGTGTGGACATACCCAGCAGGAAAGGGTCAATGGCTGGTATTATCTGAGCAAGTCAATGTCTCCCCTTCTATGATACTAATTTCCAATTGCTGTTCTCAGTGCTTTTTCCATATCGACTCTCTTAATCCTCACAAGAATCCTATAAGGTAGGGACGACATTTAGCTCCGTTTTATAGAAAACGGAGGGGAAAGCTCTGTCACTTGCCAGATGTTGCACATCCACTAGACGGTGGCTGGGGGACCGGGTTTGAACTGAGCAGCTCTGGCCTTTGCCATCCGCACCAGGCACCCTCTTGCTCGGAGGCAGTCCCTGGCATCAGCCCAGTCCTGGCTTGGAAAAGTCTCAACATGAAATGAGTGGGAGCAGTTTGAGTGTCGTGAGTAAAATTTGGAATAAATTAAAGATTTAATGTTCACTTATCAACAAAACATAAATACCTGTGCTTCAAAAAGAAAAGACGGTACTTTTGAATGTTGAAAAGGCATTTCTTTTGTTTACATAAAGTTCTAAATCTGGATGTACAGGAAACAAATCCCAGGTTCTGACAACTCTTACATCTCCAAGAAAGAGACCTCTTCTTGTGCTATGTTTCGAAGACAACTGATTCTAAATACAATTGATCCTCTTAAGTTCCATTTGGAAAAATAAACTTTTTATTTCCCCATCTGCTTGCTTACAATCTATTTTTCAGAAGCAACGGAATATACATTGGACATAAAAGTGAAATATTCACTAAAAATGCCAACGCATACTGCTCCTGACAGATTTATATGAAGGATAATTTCTTGGCGATTCAGTGATTTTTAGGACTACTTTTTGAAACGTCCCTTGTGAGTGCATTAGACTTAGACTGCATTTCCTGTAGTGTCAAGCATTCGGGAACGGTGAGGAGGCAGAATCAGCTTACTTTATAAATTAGTTTAAGTGATCGCTGCTCTAGGAAAAACAGGCTGTTCCCAGTGCCCCTGATGACGATGAGGCCCAGGATAAGGAGCCTCCTGCCTGTGCAATCTTTTCACTCCTCCCCCTGTGAACTTCAAAAACATTCCACTGTCGCTTTTAAAGTTACACAAAGGACATGCTAACAGCGTTAGGACCAAGGAGCGCATAAGGTGAATACAGGAAAGTACAGATTAACAAATTTGCATAAGAACATTATGTCAACTGCTCCTTCAAATAGCCTCCACATTGAAGCAGCGGAAGTAATATTTAATTTTTAGTTCCAAAGATGAAGAGCCCCACTCTCTCTTGCGGCTCCTCTCTTCCCACTTCTCTGAAACCTTTTGCCTCAATGTAGCTCCATTTGTAGTCGCGTTGCTGAGGCCGGGACACTCTCTTCTGGCCACGCAGTTATCTGGGTCTGGATCGGTCCCTTTACTGCAGCCTTTATTGGTACTCAAAGGATGAGGCTCACAAAAACAGGCCCAGAGAAATGCAGCCACCGCGGCTCGGGAGCCAGGCGGACGCAGGAAATGATAATGATCTCAAAGTACTGTAAGAAAATGTGAATCTGAAATGAACCCCCTCCAAGTCAGGATGGAAAGGAGGTGCTGCCGTCGAGGAGAAGGGAGTGTGGAGCAGACATGGCTGAGCAGAGTGTCTGCGATTTTATCAGTGTCCTTCTTGTTCCCCGGAAAAAAAATGTAAACTTTGCACAGAAAAAACGCCATTTGTTATTTATTTATTTCCTTCCCTTCCCTCTGGTAGCTTTCTGAAAACACCAGAGCTTAATAATTCAATGATCATAAAAATTTCTTCAAGTTAATGAGAAATTCAGTTCTGTCCTTGCAGGGCAAAAAATCCTGCAGATCCTCACATTATATCATTGTGGCAGGGAACACTGCATCTGTGTGGGTAAACAGACGCCACGATCCGCCAAACAAGATCTCTCAGGAAACCTGAAGCCAGTAACTAGACAGCGCTAAGGCAAGCGGGATTAAGATTGAGGGCAGCGTGGTGGTGGAGTCTATTTATAGATGCCCACGCGAACAGGAGGTCGAGGAAGCCTTTTTTGGTCAGCTCACCAAAGCTTTCAGTTACATCTGGTTATGATGGGGCACTGAACTCCGGTTCCATTCTGGAAAAACAACTCAGCTGACCACAGACCACCACGTCGATTTTTGGACTGCGCTGGAGAGAACTTCCTCCCTTAGAACGTTGGAGGAATAAACAGGACAAGGTCTGTTGCTAATCTGAACTTTAACGGGAGAAATCGTGGGAGATTTAGAAGTCACTCTCTTGGAGGAAGATGGCTTAGAGGAAAGTCACAAGAAAACCAGACACAAGACATAAAAGAAAAAAAATGAAATCAGAAGAAGAAAGAAAAAGAGCTTTCAAAAATCTATGTTCTATTTAACATGGTGGATTGACCAGATGGATTTTATCTTCTCTTTTACCTAAAACTCTGCATATAGCTTTGAAGATATTATTCACAATAACAAAATGAGAGGAAAAACAGCAGCCAGGGAGCTATTTCAACAAGGGTACAGAAGGCAGGAACTGTTGAGAGGTGGTAAAGTGCAGGGAACGTGTCTGCAGCTGAAGACGTGGAGGGAGGAGGTCAAGGAGCCCAACAGAAATGGTCTCTTTCCATGGCTGGGCCACGGGTGGGGATCTCTCCCCTCCTTCTCCATCTTGCAGGGGTGGAGGCGCTCCAGGCAGGAGACACTGGAAAAGCTTCCTCAGTGCAGGAGCCCCTGACCACCTGCTCCCAGCCAGTCAGAAGCCATATGTGGGCGGCCTTCCCCCGGCAGGGGAAAGGAATGATCCCCCCAGCCCACGGGTCCTACCCACACACTCAGGCTGGTTTTTAGTACCCAGTCTTCAATGAGAAAAGGCAGTCCAGCATCACAAGAAATTTGATTAAAAAAAATAAAAGTTACAAAAATTAACATAGAGGAAGCAGTCAATAAAGAGAGCAAAAAAAGTTTTAAAAAATCTGATTAACATCCTTCACCAGGCAAACGCTGTATCCACAAAACAACAGGATGAACGCACGTGTGCACACGGACAGAGACGGAACCACAGCTCCCGGAACTTGTGGGAACAGCAACTAAAATAAAACAGGATTTCGGTCGAAGGTCTGAAAGATACAGTCAAGAAAAAGTTCACAGAACTAACAAGTGCCCAAATGTAAGAGACCCACTGAGGACCAGCAGAATGAAAGGAGGCAGGAGCACAGGTCTATCATGAAATTCCAGGGCGTCATCATCCAGTAGACGATCTTGAGGGCTTTAAAATGGGAACACAAGCAAGCAGCTCCCACGTGAAGAGGCGTCAGAATGAAGGTGCATTTTTCAGTCCCTGGAGGGTAGAGGACGCCGCAAAGCCTTCCACGGCCCGAGGGAGACGCGGCTGTCCCGGAGTTCATCTTCGCTGAGGCTGTGTACTGTGTGTTCACAGGGGTCCGTCATACCACTCTCTCTTTTTTAAATGTTTAGAACTTCAAAAGTAGAAATTTTAGGACCTACTATGCAAAAACAAAACAAAACAAGGCAACAACAGGAGAAAGTTAACGAAGCCAGAGTCGCCCGTACACTCAGCACCAGGTGAACGGCTTGGAGTAGGGTCCGGCTCCACTGGATGTTTTCTTTGATAAAAATGAAAAGTAAATAAACTAGGGAAATGCTGGGTGGAAAACTATAGTCAAACTATCATTTACACCAAATCACAAGACATGAAGGTAAAATAAAGGCACGGGTAGTCCTGCCAGGCCCTCAGAACCACGCCCCCTGCACCCTTCTATGGACGCTCCTGAAGGATGCCTACTCTCTGGAGGAGAAGCCACCCCGGATGGAGGAAGGTCCAGACTCTGGGAAACAGGGATGGCCCAGACTCTCCCACAGGGGAGAAGACAGGGCAAAGGGATGGCGCTGCGGGTCATTGGTGCAGCAGACACATTCATACTCTGCCAGGTCTATTAGGTGAAGGAAAAAAGTTTTAAAAACTCCTTTTCCTAAAGAGGAAAGGAAAACAACAGAATGTATATATATTTAATGTTTGAATTAATTGTCTTTGCTGAAGAATGTTTCTGTGAACATCAGACTTGCATAATTGCCACATAGATGCACGGGAGGAAAAGCAAATTCACAGAGGAAGAGGAAGAACCAAATAATCACTTTGCAAAAGATGCGTTTGCTCTGGGGGAGTCTGATGTTTCACACTGCAGGCCATTTTACACACTGGCACACGTCAGTCACTGTGGGACACAAGCAGTCACAAGAGAAGTCCCAGAGGGCAAAGACAGTCTCTGGAGGATTGGAAGGAAATACTGTGGCCATTGTTTAATAAGGATGACCAGGACCCAGTTACAGACTGTTCACCTTTGAATCAATACTTGGAAAGATACTGGAACAAATAATCGGATACTCAATCTGCCATCACCTGGAAGGTGGAAGACACTAGGAAGGAACCGGCACATGTTCCTTAAGGGCAAGTGGAGTCGTGTAACCCAAGACCCCACTCCAGGTCTTAAGAACACAGGGAACCAGGGACGGTGGCTCAAACGTGTAATCCCAGCACTTAGGGAGGCAGAGGTGGGAGGATCTCTTGAGCCTGGGAGTTCAAGACCAGTCTGGGAAACATAGCCAGATCCCATCTTCACAGTTATTTTTAATTAGCCAGGAATGGCAATGTGCCCCTGTGGTCCCAGACTTTGGGAAGCTAACGTGGGAGGATCCCTTGAGCCCAGGAGTTCGAGGCTGCAGTGAAGTATGATAGCCCCACTGCACTCCAGCCTGGCAACAGAGTAAGACCCTGCACCAAACAAAACAAAACCAAAAAGAATACAGGGTGCAGACCCCGGGAGGTTGAGCCTTGCAGTTGCCAAGGAGCTAGCTAAGGTAAGAAGTATTGTAGGGTATTATGATACATCCCTTAAGCACCTACACATAGTGTATTTAGATACAAATCTTTCTAAGCATGAAAGATAGAATGTATAAAATACGGTATAAAGGCTGAAGGGCAAAACCCTATAGCAAGACTGCACAGTGGCTCACGCCTGTAATCCCGCTTTGGGAGGCCAAGGCGGGCGGATGACGAGGTCAGAAGTTCAAGACCAGCCTGGCCAACACAGTGAAACCCCGTCTCTACTAAAAATACAAAAATTAGCCAGGTATGGTGGCACATGCCTATAGTCCCACCTACTCGGGAGGCTGAGGCAGGAGAATCGCTTGAACCCAGGAGGCAGAGGTTGTGGTGAGCTGACATCACGCCCCTGAATTCCAGCCTGGGCAATAGAGCAAGGCTGCATCTTAAAAAAAAAAAAAAAAAAAAAAAAAAACACGACTGCACCTGAACAGCTAGAACAGAGAATTTGAGGGCCACACAGGGAGACACCAGTTTCCTGACATAAAACTATCTGTTCCTTACCCAGTTCCAGAGACGTTTGCAAAGACTAATCCAACCATAACAATCAAGAGAAGGGAAGGCAAGTTACAAAGTGAGTGTCGGAGAATTACCCCAGCATTTTTATTATTCCATTTAATAAATGTCACAACAAAAACAATGGCTAACATTATGTGAACTTGCTCATCTGCCAAAAAATGTTCTACACTTTAATCTTTTAACTCACATCATCAGCATGACAGCCCTCTGAAGGTGAGCTCCTATTATCTTCGTTTTACAAATGAGCCAGCTGGGCCCTGAGAAACAGGCCCAAGAGCAGCTCGTCCAAGACCACACAGCTCAGAAGCTGAAAACAGCGCAGCGTGCCAAACCTAAGAACACAAGGAAACTTTCATGCTTTAATGCTCCTCAGACTTCTTCACGTGGTATGATGAACTGATGAGATATCCCACTAAATATAATTAAATATAACATTTTGTGCCAGATCAAATAGTGCATTTGCTTTTACTCATTTTTAGTATAAAAACCAACAGGTATTAGATAAAATTAAAAAGCATTTTTAAATTTTTTAAAATTATACTTCAAGTTCTGGGATACGCGTGCAGAACGTGCAGGTTTGTTACATAGGTATACAGACGCCATAGCAGTTTGCTGCATCCATCACCCCATCCTCTACATTAGGTATCTGTCCTAATGCTCTCCCTCCCCCAGCCCCCCCAGCCCTGACAGGCCCTGGTGTGTGATGTTCCCCTCCCTGTGTCCACGTGTTCTATTGCTCAACTCTCACTTATGAGTGAGAACATGCGGTGTTTGGCTTCCTGTTCCTGTGTCAGTTTGCTGAGAATGATGGTTTCCAGCTTCATCCATGTCCCTGCAAAGGACATGAACTCATCCTTTTTTATGGCTGCATGGTGTATATATGCCACATTTTCCCTGTCCAGTCTATCACTGATGGGCATTTGGGTTGGTTCCAAGTCTTTGCTATTGTGAACAGTGCTGCAATAAATATACGTGTGCATGTGTCTTTATAGTAGAATGATTTATAATCCTTTGAGTATATACCCAGTAATGGGATTGCTGGGTCAAATGGTATTTCTGGTTCTAGATCCTTGAGCAATCGCCACACTGTCTTCCACAATGGTCGAACTAATGTGCACTCCCACCAACAGTGTAAAAATGTTGCTATTTCTCCACATCCTCTCCAGCATCTGTTATTTCCTGACTTTTTAATGATCACCATTCTACCTGGCGTGAGATGGTATCTCATTGTGGCTTTGATTTGCATTTCTCTAATGACCAGTGATAATGAGCTTTTTTTCATATGTTTGTTGCCTGCATAAATGTCTTCTTTTGAAAAGTGTCTGGTCATATCCTTTGCCCACTCTTTGATGGGGTTGTTTGCTTTTTTCTTGTAAATTTATTTAAGTTTCTTGTAGATTCTGGATATTACCCCTTTGTCAGATGGATAGATTGCAAAAATTTTCTCCTATTCTGCAGGCTGTTTACTCTGATGATGGTTTACTTTGCTGTGCAGAAGCTCTTTAGTTTAATTTAATCTCATTTTGACTTTGTTGCCTTTGCTTTTGGTGTTTTAGTCATGAAGGCTTTGCTCATGCCTATGTCCTAAATGGTATCGCTAGGTTTTCTCCTAGGGTTTTTATGATTTTAGAACTTATATTTAAGTCTTTAATCCATCTTGAGTTAATTTTTGTATAAGGTGTAAGGAAGGGATCCAGTTTCAGTTTTCTGCATATGGCTAGCCAGCTTTCCCAACGCCATATATTAAATAGGGAATCCTTTCCCCATTGCTTGTTTCTGTCATGTCTGTCAAAGATCAGATGGTTGCAGATGTGTGGTGTTATTTCTGAGGCCTCTGTTCTGTTACATTGGTCTATATTTCTGTCTTGGTACCAGTACCATGCTGTTTTGGTTACTGTAGCCTTGCAGTATAGTTTGAAGTCAGGTAGTATGATGCTCCAGCTCTGTTCTTTTTGCTTAGGACTGTCTTGGCTATATGGGCTCTTTTTTGGTTCCATATGAAATTTAATGTAGTTTTTTTCTAATTCTGTGAAGAAAGTAAATGGTAGCTTGATAGGGATAGCATCGAATCTATAAATTACAGTGGGTAATATGGCCATTTTCACAATATTGATTCTTCCTAGCCATGAGCATGGAATGTTTTTCTATTTGTTTGTATCTTCTCTTAATTCCTTGAGCAGTGGTTTGTAGTTCTCTTTGAAGACATCCTTCATATCCCTTGTAAGTTGTATTCCTAGGTATTTTATTCTCTTTGTAGCAATTATGAATGGGAGTTCACTCATGATTTGGCTCTCTGTTTGTCTATTATTGGTGTATATGAATGCTTCTGATTTTTGCACATCCATTTTGTATCCTGAGACTTATCAGTTTATCCACTTAAGGAGATTTGGGGCTGAGACTGTGGGGTTTTCTAAATATACAATTATGTCATCTTCCTATTTGAATACCCTTTATTTCTTTTTCTTGCCTGATTGCCCTGGCCAGAACCCCCAATACTGTGTTGAATAGGAGTGGTGAGAGAGGGCATCCTTGCCTTGTGCTGGTTTCCAAAGGGAATACTTCTAGCTTTTGCCTATTCAGTACAGTATCAGCTGTGGGTCTGTCGTAAATCACTCTTATTATTTTGAGATCCGTTCTATTGATACCAGTTTATTTTAGCCTGAGCGGGGTGCTGAATTTTATTGAAGGCCTTTTCTGCCTCTATTGAGATAATCACGTGGTTTTTGTCACTGGTTCTGTTTATGTGAAGGATTATGTTTATTGATTTGCATGTTGAACCAGCGTTGCATCCCAGAGATGAAGCCAACTTGATTGTGGTGGATAAGTTTCTGATGTACTAGATTCAGTTTGCCAGTATTTTATTGATGATTTTCACATCGATGTTCATCAGGGATATTTCTCCGAAATTTTCTTTTTTTCTTGTTGTGTCTCTGCCAGATTTTGGTATCAGGATGATGCTGGCCTCATAAGATGAGTTAAGGAGGAGTCCCTTTTTTTCTATTGTTTGGAATAGTTTCAGAAGGAAGGGTATCAGTTCCTCTTTGTAACTCTGGTAGAATTCAGCTGTGAATCCATCTGGTCCTGGGCTTCTATTGGTTGGTAGGCTATTAATTACAGCCTCGATTTCAGAACCTGTTATTGGTCTATTCAGGGATTCAGTTTCTTCCTGGTTCAGTCTTGGGAGGGTGTGTGTCCAGGAATTTATCCATTCCTCTAGACTTTCTAGTTTATTTTCATAGAGGTGTTTATAGTATTCTCTGATGGTAGTTTGTATTTTTATGGAATCAATAGCGATATCCCCTTTATCATTTTTGTTGTCTGTTCAGTTCTCTCTTTTCTTCTTTATTAGTGTGGTTAGCAGTCCATCTATTTTGTTAATCTTTTCAAGAGAAAATAGCTCCTGAATTCATTGATTTTTTGAAGGGTTTTTTGTGTCTCTGTCTCCTTCCGTTCTGCTCTGATCTTAGTCATTTCTTGTCTTCTGCTGGCTTTTGAATTTGTTTGCTCTTGCTTCTCTAGATCTTGTAATTGTGATGTTAGGGCGTTGATTGTAGATCTTTCTCCTGTGGGCATGAAGTGCTATAAATTTCCCTCTAAACACTGCTTTAAATGTGTCCCAGAGATTCTGGTACATTGTGTCTTTGTTCTTGTTGGTTTCAAATAACTTATTTATTTCTGCCTTAATTTTGTTACTTAGTCATTCAGTAGCAGGTTGTTCAGTTTCCATGCAGTTGTGCGGTCTTTTGAGTGAGTTTCTTAATCCTCAGTTCTAACTTGATTGCACTGTGGTCTGAGAGACTGTTTTTGTTATGATTTCTGTTCTTTTGCATTTGCTGAGGAGTGTTTTATTTTCAACTATGTGGTCAATTTTAGAACAAGTGCAATGTGATGCTGAGAAGAATGTATATGCTGCTGATTTGGGGTGGAGAGTTCTGTGGATGTCTATTAGTTCTGCTTGGTCCAGAGCTGAGTTCAAGTCCTGAATAGCCCTGTTAATTTTCTGTCTCATTGATCTGTCTAATATTGACAGTGGGGTGTTAAAGTCTCCCATTATTATTGTGTGGGAGTCTAAGTCTCTTTGTAGGTCTCTAAGAACTTGCTTATATGAATGTGGGTGCTCCAGAATTGGGTGTATATATATTTAGAATAGTTAGCTTTTCTTGGAAAAAGGCTTTTTTTTTTTTTCCAAACAGAGTCTTGCTCTGTTGCCAGGCTGGAGTGCAGTGGCATGGTCTCAGCTCCCTGCAACCTCCAACTCCCTGTTTCAAGCAATTCTCCTGTCTCAGCCTCCCGAGTGGCTGGGATTACAGGCATGCATCACCAGGTCCAGCTAAGTTTTTGGGGTTTCCCCATGCTGGCCAGGATGGTCTCGATCTCCTGACCTCGTGATCCACCCTCCTCGGCCTCCCAAAGTGGTAGGATCGCAGACGTGAGCCATTGCTCTGAGCCTAGAAAGCATTCTTGCAGGAGAAATTCACAAACATTAAAGACAATCAGATCATTACTTTCATTTTCCTCCTGTGCACAGATCATCGAGCCAACTCCAGTTTAAACAGGAGGGCATAGTGCCCCAGAGTGAGGCCGCTGTGCCACTGAAACAATGCCTGAAAATAGGGCTTTTAAGATCAAAATGTGGGGACAGAGAATAAAATGTTTCTGCAACTCATAATCTCTTACGGTAAGGGAGCTGACGGAGCTGGTGTGGGCCACTGGTCTGCAGAAAATGCAAAGGCAGATTGAAGTGGAGACCAGGTGCAGTGCTCATGCTTCTAATCCCAGCACTTTGGGAGGCTAAGGCAGGTGGATCACTAAGTCAGGAGTTTGAAACCACCCTGGCACACATGGTGAAACCCCTTCTCTACTAAAAATACAAAAACTAGCCATGTGTGGTGGTACACACCTGTAGTCCCAGCTGCTCAGAGGCTGAAGCACAAGAATTGCTTGAACCCAAGAGGCGGACCTTGCAGTGAGCTGAGATCATGCCAGTGCACTCCAGGATGGGTGATAGAGTAAGACTTCTTCTCACACACATGCACAAAAAATGTGTGTAATAATAGAAAAAGCCAGGCTGGGCGCAGTGGCTCACGCCTGTAATCCCAGAACTTTGGGAGGCTGAGGCGGGTGGATCACGAGGTCAAGAGATCGAGACCATCCTGGTCAACATGGTGAAACCCCGTGTCTACTAAAAATACAAAAAATTAGCTGGGCACGGTGGCGTGTGCCTGTAATCCCAGCTACTCGGGAGGCTGAGGCAGGAGAATTGCCTGAACCCTGGAGGCAGAGATTGCAATGAGCCGAGATCACGCCATTGCACTCCAGCCTGGGTAACAAGAGCGAAACTCCATCTAAAAAAAAAAAGAAAAGAAAAAGAAAAAGCCAGATGGTGGGTCAGGCCACGCATTTCTTTTTCCCTTGCCTCCCCCAGCGCAGGTACTTCCCACATCCTCTGGTTTCACTGTCTCCGTCCATAGGAGCTGCAATTGCTAAACTGACTGGGTGGAAGAGCCATTGTCACCAGAGCTCCAAAGCACTTCCATCACCTTTTCAGCATCTCAAGGTATGATCCTGTCGGTGACAATGAGGTCAGGACCAAGCTGGTGGACAAACTGACACCCACAGTCAGCATCCTGAGACTCCTCGGAGAGGTCACATCTAAGTAAGACTTTACTCCCTGGAGTTGGTCACGTTGTTTTCAGGGGGAGTTGACGGGAAGTGCGGAGAGCACTTGCCTTGGGCAGTGCTGTGTACCCACAGGGCTCTGGTCCCCGGGAAGCTTCTGCACTAGGTAGTGCAGCCAGAGGTGGAGGAGGGCCCACCGCCGCGACTGGCGCTGTTCAAATCCCACCCCATCCACACTGCCGTGGCCTTAGGACTGGTACAGAAGTCTACAGGTAGAAGCGTTACTAACAACACCAAATCACAAGTAATTATCCCCTGAACATAGTATTTGTGCTCCTCTTTTTTATAGGTCTCACATGAAATGATACTAAACTGTGAAATTTCACATCGACACAAAGAAACATGTTGATAACACTAACTACCATTTCCTGAGAACCTGTCTCCAGGTGAGCTAGGAGCTGGGCAGGACTGGTCGTGCAAGGCACAGGTCACAAAGGCCCGCTGATAAAACAGGTAAGTGCGGTAAAAAGGAGCCAGTCAGAAGCCACTGAAACCAAGCCGGCAATGGAAGCGACTTCTGATGGTCCTCGCTGCTTTATACGCTAATTATAATGCGTTAGCAGCTCAAAGTGCCGGAACCGATTACAAATGCCGTGGTGACTGGGGAAGTTGGTATATGGTCTTAAGGAGGGAAGCAGGGAGAACCCTCGGTTCCAGGAATTCCCCAACCTTCACACCGCTCCACCCAATCACGAATGATCCACCCCTGTTTAGCATGTGATCAAGAAATAACCACAAAAACAGCAAACCGGTACCCCTCAGTGCAGCTCTACCTACGTGTAGCCATGCTTTTATTCCTTTACTTTCTCAATAAACTTGCTGGCTCTCAAGTTCCTTCCTGCAGGAAGACTTCAAGACCGCATGTGGCCTCCCAGACTGAGCCCATGTTGAAGTTCACCCTGTGACACAGGCAGTGTGCACTGCTGCGCACACTAAGCCTGCGAGACAGGAAGCAGGGCACTTGCTTTGCAGATGAGGCAGCTGGGACGCAGAAGCCTTCCTCATTTACCCGGATCGCTCAGCAGGTGAGCTGTGCGTAAATACAAATGCACCCACTTCCAAAACGAGTACTCATTCCAGTCCCCTCTGCGGCAGACGATATCAGACAGAACCTGCTAAATTCTGAAAAAATGAAAGTCAATGCAAAATAATTCTTTATAGGTCAAAGAAAACGGTATCATAAAATGGTACGGGGATTTCTGTATACACACCTTCCTACTCTTCCCTCTCAGTGGAGCAAAGATGCCCGGACATTATGTATGAAGAAACATTTGGAAAGACAGGCTGGTCAGATGTGGTGGTGGGTTCCCCGGTTTTCTTTTTGCCTTCTATGTACTACGCCGGATGCTGGAGAAGCCAGAAGCCCAAGAACACCAAGGAGCAGTGACAGTGGTTTAAAAAGTGCCAAGAAAGCTTGGAAGAGCTGCTCTCTGGCCAAAGTGCTAGGAAAGGGGCAGCCTAGCAAGACGGAATGCTTTTAGACGGTGACCACCCTACCCCACCCAAACACCACGGAAAAGTGCACAAGTGCACTGGCAACCCCACCAGCAAAGGTGCCCAGCACCGCCTAATGGTAAGGAGGCCAGCACCACGGCCAGGGCTGGGACGGAAGGTTGCAGATGCTGCTCTCCACCGCTGCCAGCGCTTAGGAGGAGCACACACTCCTCAGGGAAACCGATCTTTCATCCTAACCTGACAGCCATGAGCCAGTGCCCCTCATTCTCCTGCCAGCCTGGTATCAAAGGAAGCCTGCTCAAATAAGATCCAGAGTCACAAAACAGCACAGTAGTCTTTATATCCACAGTTTTGCTTTCTGTGGTTTTAGCTACCTCTGGTCAACTGCAGTCCAAAAATAGGTGAGTGCAGCACAGCAAGATATTTGTGGGGGGCGGGGGGGAAATCACATTCACTGTAAAGAAAACTTTCATTACAGTATAGGTTATAATTGCTCTATTTTATTATTAGTTGTTATTAATCTCTTCCTGTGCCCAATTTATAAATTAAACTTTACCACAGGTATGTATGTATAGGAAAAACACAGAGTATATATAGAGTCTGGAACTATTCTGTGGTTTGGGGCATCCACTGGGGGACTTGGAATATACTGCTTGCAGATAAGGGGATGGGGGAATCATTGTAATACCCAGGTCATAACTTAAAAATCTCTCATCCTGGCCGGGCACAGTAGCTTATGCCTGTAATCCCAGCACTTTGGGAGGCCCACGTGGGTGGATCACAAAGTCAGGAGTTCAAGACCAGCCTGGCCAATATGGTGAAATCTTGTCTCTATTAAAAATACAAAAATTAGCCGGGAGTGGTGGCACATACCTGCAGTCCCAGCTACTTGGGAGGCTAAGGCAGAAGAATTGCTTGAACCCGGGAGGCAGAGGTTGCAATGAGCTGAGATTGCACCATTGCACTCCTGCCTGAGTGACAGAGCAAGACTCTGTCTCAAAAAAAAAAAAAAAAATCACTCGGCCGGGCGCGGTGGCTCAAGCCTGTAATCCCAGCACTTTGGGAGGCCGAGGCGGGTGGATCACGAGGTCAAGAGATTGAGACCATCCTGGTCAACATGGTGAAACCCCATCCCTACTAAAAATACAAAAAATTAGCTGGGCACGGTGGTACATGCCTGTAATCCCAGCTACTCAGGAGGCTGAGGCAGAAGAATTGCCTGAACCCAGGAGGCGGAGGTTGCGATGAGCCGAGATCACACCATTGCACTACAGCCTGGGTAACAAGAGCAAAACTCCATCTCAAAAAAAAAAAATCACTCATCCTACCAAGAACCGGGAAAATCCCAACTTGAATGAGAAAAGGCAGTCAACAGATGCCGACACCAGTGTGACACAGATGTTACCTTATCTGATAAGAACTTTAAGGTAGCCATGTGCACAGAAAAAACCTCAACAAGAAATTGCAAACACACTCTGAATAAACAATTTTCAAAAATCAGAAAAGCTTAGCAAAGAAATAGAAGGTGCAAAGAAGAACTAATGAAAATTTTAGAACTGAAAAATACAATCATTGAAATAAAAAACTCAGTCAATTGACTGAACAGTAGAATGGATGGGACAAAGGAAAGAACCAGTGAACTTGAAAATAGAACATGAGAAATGATCCAGTCTGAGCAACAGAGAGAAAGTAGATTAAAAAATAAATGAAAAGCACCCCAGGTTCCTGTAGGAACTGTAACAAAAGAGCTAACATTCTTGTCATCAGAATTCCAAAAAGAGAGGAGAAAGGCAGAAGACCTGAAAAAGCATTAGAAGAAATAATGAGAAAAGTCTTCAAATTTAGCAAAAGAAATAAACCTACAAACTGAAGATGTTGAGTGACTACCAGGCAGTATAAACCCAAAGAAATCCACACTAACACACATTATAATCAAACTCCTGAAAACGGAAGACAAATAATAAACCTTGACAATAGCAAAAGAGAAAGGATACCTTATTTAGCGGGTAAAGAAATTGGAATGACAAAGGATTTTTCATCAGAAGAAACAGGGGCCAGGAGCAAGTGGCTGACGTTTCAGGGACTGAAGGAAAAGAACTGTCAACCTGATATTTTATATCTGGGAAATGATCTTCAGGATGAAGGAAAAATCAAGACATTCTCAGAAGAAAATAAACTGAGAGAATTTGTCACCATTAGACCTGCCCTAAAAGAGTGGTTAAAGAAAGTTCTTTAATCAGAAGAAAATGGTAACAGAAGGAAATCTGGACTATCAGGGAGGAAGAACAAATGGTAAGAACATATACCAGAGCAAAGACAACAGAGTCTCCTCCTCTTGAGTTTTCTAGGTAAGAACATATATCAGAGCAAAGACAACAGAGTCTCCTCCTCTTGAGTTTTCTAAATTACATTTAACAGTTGAAGCAAAACATTTATCACTGTCTGATTGGTTCTTAATGCAGGTAGAAGGAATATTTAAGTAAATTAAGGGAGCATAAAGGGACTTTAAAAAGTGGCAATTTCTATACTTCACTCAACCTGTAAAATGTCAGCACCTTAAGATGGTGGTGAGTACGTATATGTAATATAATACATGCAGCAACTACAAAACAATGGAAATGAGATGTACTCAAAAACTTAACAGATCAATTAAAATGGAAAGCTATGCAATACTCAAGTAACCCATAGGAAGTCAGGAAAATAAAGAAGGAGGAGAAAAACAGGAAACAAACAGAAAATAAACAAGAACAAAAAATAACTAAATAAAATGGCAGACATACGCCCTAACATACTCATAATTACATTACATTTAAATGGGCTATGGCTGGGTACGGTAGCTCGCCCCTATAATCCCAGCACTTTGGGAGGCCAGGGCGAGTGGATCACCTGAGGTTAGAAGTTCGAGACCAGCCTAACCGATATGGCAAAGCCCTGTCTCTACTAACATTACAAAAATTAGCCAGGTGTGGTGGCAGGCGCCTGTAACTCCAGCTACTCCAGAGGCTGAGGCAGGAGAATCGCTTAAACCCGGGAGGCAGAGGTTACAGTGAGCTGAGATCATGCCATTGCACTCCAGCCTGAGGGACAAGAGTGAAACTCCATCTAAACAAAGCAAATGGGCTAACTACACCATTTAAAAGACTAGGAGTGAAAGAAAAGATTCAGAGTAGATTTAAAAACATGACCCAATATATGCAAGAGCATTATGCTGACTGACAAAAAAATCCAGTCTGAAAAAATGATGTAGGCGTCCCCGTTTTTATAACATTCTCAGACAGACAAAAATGTAGGGTGGACAATAAATTACTGGTTGCCAGGGGTTAGGGATGGTGAGGATAGGGAGGGAAGTGGGTTTTACTGTAAAAGAATAGCAAAGGGGGCCGGGTGCGGTGGCTCAGTGCCTGTAATCCTGCACTTTGGGAGGCCGAGGCAGGGGGATCATGAGGTCAGGAGTTTGAGACCAGCCTGGCCAATATGGTGAAATCCCGTCTCTACTAAAAACACAGAAATTAGCTGGGCATGGTGGTGTGTGCCTGTAGTCCCAGCTACTCAGGAAGGTGAGGCAGAAGAATTGCTTGAACCCAGGAGGCGGAGGTTGCAGTGAGCTGAGATTGCGTCACTGCACTCTAGCCTGAATGACAGAGTAAGACTCCGTCTCAAAAAAAAGGGAGATCTTTGGGTTGCTGGAACAGCTTTGTATGCTGATTGGTGGAGGTCACACAGATCCACACCTGTCTAAGTGGGTTAGAATTACACACAAACACGGTAGCAACGCCAGTTTCTTGTTTCTTTTTTTTGTTTTGTTTTGAGATGGAGTTTCTTTCTATTTGACCAGGCTGGAGTGCAATGGCATGATCTTGGCTCACTGCAACCACTGCCTCCCGGGTTCAAGCAATTCTCCTGCCTCAGCCTCCGAAGTAGCTGGGATTATAGGCATGTGCCACCATGTTCAGCTAGTTTTGTGTTTTTAGTAGAGTTCAGCTAGTTTAGTGTTTTAGTTTTGTGTTGGTCAGGCTGGTCTCGAACTTCCAACCTCAGGTGATCCACCAGCTTCAGCCTCCCAAAGTGCTGAGATTATAGGCATGAGCCACCGTGCCCGGCTAGTTTCTTGGCTTTAATATTATACTATAGATATAACCATTGGAGAAACTGGGTGACAGTTATGTGAGATGTTGCTGCATTACCTTTGCAACTTCCTGTGAATCTGTATTTCAAAATAAAAAAATTAAACAGTAGAAGTCTTACTAGGAGAAGTACAAAATAAAGAAAACAGTAAACACTCTGACAAGATTAAGCTGTCCTGGCTGAGTATAAAAGACATACTGATTTAGCATGGAAAGAGTAACTGACTGAGCTGGAAGTAGTCAGACAATGGAGTTCAGCCACGGAAAACCTGCCGTGACCCAGGAACGATCTTCAAAGTGTCTGACGTGTGCAGCATGAAGAATGATGCTTGTTTCTTTCTTCTGCATTACTCAGCCTTTTGTTAAAAATGTATACAGCTTTTGATTTTATACTTTCAGAAAGATGTTGCTTGATGAGTATAAGATAGGAAATAATAAGGGGGTAAGGAGGTGAGTAAATGAAGGGAGAATTTAAAGATGACAGAGAATGCCTAATTGCTTCTTCAAATTAAAGATGAATTCTATAAAAAGGAGCACTGATTAGTTTCCATGCATCTGTAACAGTAAACAAAGCAAGAGCTTTTTTTTTTTAAAGCAAGAGCTTTAAGAGGTATGTTTTAGTCCGTTCTCACACTGCTGTAAAGAACTTCACAAGACTGAGTAATTTGTAAAGGAAACAGTTTAACTGACTCACAGTTCTGCATGGCTGAGAAGGTCTCAGGAAACTTAGTAACATGATGGAAGGGGAAGCAGGCACCTTCTTCACAAGGTGGCAGGAGAGAGACTAGTGAACAAAGGAGGAGCTTCCAAACACTTATAAAACTGTCATATCGCCTGAGAACTCAGTAGCATGAGAATAGCAGGGAGAAACTGCCCTCATGACCAATCACCTCCCACCAGGTCTCTCCCAACACCTGGGGATTACAATTTAATATGAGATTTGCATGAGGACAAAAAGCCTACCACATCAAGGTTCTTTCATAAAATTCTTACTTCACATAAGAATCCTGTACAATATTGTGCAGTATGATGCAGCTCCATAACTTTCTTTTCTTTTTGAGGTGGAGTCTTGCCCTTGTGGCTCAGGCTGGAGTGCAATGGCATGATCTCAGCTCACTGCAACCTCTGCCTCTAGGGTTCAACCAATTCTCCTGCCTCAGCCTCCCAAGTAGCTGGTACTATAGGCGTGTGCCACCACGCCAGCTAATTTTTGTATTTTTAGTAGAGATGGGGTTTCACCATGTTGGCTAGGCTGGTCTCAAACTCCTGACCTCATGATCTGCCCTCCTCAGCCTCCCAAAGTGCTAGGATTACAGGGTGAGCCACCATGCCCGGCCAGCTCCATAACTTTTATGCAACTCAGACATGACCAGGAAGCCCTGCTTGTATATTCAGTGAAGTCATAACTTGAAGGTGCCGGGTTCACCCACCTTTGCCCACCCAGCACGGCCAGCAATTCACCTGAAGTTTCCTCCCAAAGACTTCTCAGCATCTCTAAGGAGGTGCTCCGCGTTTACTCACACACGGGTCCGCTGGCTGCAGCCACCATTTGGCTTCTAAGACGGCTCCTCCTTATGCTGCCACCAAGATAGTGCGCAGACTGATCAAACATCCTGCCTCATGATGTGCCCATGCCAAGTGGGCCCAGTAACCCCGGTGGTGCTGGACTCCATGCAGAGTGTGGAAGATGCCCTCAACTCAGTGGCACCTTTTGTCACTGTGGCCCTAAAGCGGCTTCACTGCTTCGGGAACCTCACAGAATCTCTAGTGAAAGCACGTGTTGATGTATGTGGTAGGATGGGGAAGGGTATTTGGGGCTGTGTGTGTGTGCATGTGCACACACACACGTGCACATACATAGCTATTTCTGTATTTGTATATACACATCTATGCATATATGAAAATAGAGTGTTCTGGTAGACATTGCCATGTCTCCACCTGCTCTGGGAATGACGCACTCTCACTGATGAGAAGGAGGACTGCAGGCTTTGCTGTGTCCTGGGGCTACAAACCTCTCAGCCAAGGAGCCTCCAGCCTCCTCCCCAAGCTGAGCATAGTCACTGCCTGCACTTCCTCCAAGCTGCCTCTTTCTGAACATTTTTTTCTGCTCTGGTGAGCGGTTCTGACCTATTAAGGCTGGAACAGGTGTGCAAGGAGAGAGACGGACTTCCCACCAACGAACACAGGACATCCCGCTGGAATCAAGTTCCACTGCAGCCCTGGCTCCTTCAGGAGCATGGCAGAGGACGGGAGAGGTGCAGTGCCATCATGAAGGCCACCAGCAGCCCTGCAGCCCGAGAAGGAGTCAGCAATGTTTGAAGAAAGCTGGGGACAGCTAGCTCTTCGAGGCCTGTCCTAACCTCAGGGGGATGAAAGAGAAGCCAGGGGAGGAAGCCAGGGGAGGAATACAGGAACTGAGCCTTCACAGAGGCCGGGCATGGCGGCTCACACCCGTAATCCCAGCACTTTGGGAGGCTGAGGCGGGCAGATCACAAGGTCAGGAGATCGAGACCATCCTGACCAACATGGTTGAAACCCCGTCTCTACTAAAAATAGAAAAAAAACCAGCTGGGCATGGTGGTGCATGCCTGTACCCCCAGCTGCTCAGGAGGCTGAAGCACAAGGATTGTTTGATCCCAGGAGGCAGGGGTTGCAGTGAGCTGAGATTGTGCCACCGCACTCCATCCTGGGTGACAGAGCGAGACTGCTTTTTTTTTTAAAAAAAAAAGTATTCAAGGGAGTTCACATTGCTAAGTGATAATAACATCTCATTTTTAATAAAAGAAATGATATAAATCATTCAAGACAGAGCTTTTTAAAATTTTAGATATGCAGCATTAACTAAATAAACATATGCAACACTTAGTGACCATATGAAATATAAACATAAGTCAGTTGACTTTTAAAGAATGAAATGCAAGAACTCCAAGTAGACTATGCCCACATTTCTGTCTGCTTTTAACATTGCCACAAGAAGATAAATGTCCTTCCACATTTTAGTGTATGTGATGTGTCAAAACCAAATAGCATCTAGCATTAAAACATATTTGTCAGCCGGGCACGGTGGCTCACACCTGTAAACCCAGCACTCTGGGAGGCTGAGGCGGGTGGATCACAAGGTCAAGAGATCGAGACCATCCTGGGCAACATGGTGAAACCCCATCTCTACTAAAAATACAAAATATTAGCCAGGCACGGCGCTGCGTGCCTATAGTCCCAGCTACTCGAGAGGCTGAGGCAGGAGAATTGCTTGAGACCGGAAAACAGAAGTTGCAGTGAGCCAGCATCGCACCACTGCACTCCAGCCCACCAATAAAGCGAGATTTCATCTCAAAAAAAAAAAAATCCTATTAGTCAACAATTCATGTGTTTATCATATAAAAATGTTAAAATAAGTCGAAAAATTAAAAATAATTAAATAATTAAATGGAAAACATCACTATTTCCATGAAAATAGTCAAAATGTGTCTTTATGTATTATAAAAATTATCAGTGTTTGTGGTTACATGAAAGGTATAGTACAGGCTGGTTGCGGTGGCTCACACCTGTAATCCCAGCACTTTGGGAGGTGGAGGTGGGTGGATCACCTGAGGTTGGGAGTTCGAGACCAGCCTGACCAACATGGAGAAACTCCGTCTCTACTAAAAATACAAAATTAGCTGGGTCTGGTGGTGCATGCATGTAATACCAGCTCTTGGCTGAAGCAGGAGAATTGCTTGAACCTGGGAGGCAGAGGTTGCGGTAAGCAGAGATCATGCCATTGCACCCCAGCCTGGGCAACGAGTGAAACTGTCTCAAAAAAAAATAGTATAGTACAATCTTCAGTGACCTACTGACCACAAAACATCCCTTTAAAAAATTACTTTTTCATGACATACCAAGCAAAAATGATTTTGTAACTTTAAAAATTCTCTCAGGGCTCTTGAGAGTAGATATTACCGTAAAAGTAGTTGGCCTGGCCAAGCACTGCTAGGGAACTGTGCTCAGAATGATGCTTCCTCTTGAACACGGTGCTCCGTCCTTTTTCTTCAGCCACAGACGTGCCTTCCTTTGATCCTTTCCTTTCTGTGAGGTGGGCAGATATTGCACAATGATAAAGCTTAAATGATAAAAATAAAGACCTTCGCTTTAGCTTTGAGCCAACTTCCCGTACAGCCCAATCTTCACGTCAATCCAGGAAAACTGTTTTCCTAACTTAGCTCTGGTAGCAATGGGCTAAAAGATTAGTGAAGAAGAAATAAAGAAAAAACAAGTCCGCCCACAGCCCAGTTTCTTCTTAAGCAGTGAACGTCACTGTTGCCTAAGGGCACGAGACGCATGAAGGCCAACAGCACAGCGTTCACAGAAACAACGGAGCTGTTTCCACTCAGGACCAAGAGTGGGGTGCTTTCAGTTAGGTTCACAGAAACATCCTTTAGCTCTGCGTATAAACAAGTACTCACGTGGAGGCACGGGCGTTCCTTAATTTTTGCATCTCACGTCAATGTGAGAAGCAACAGAGCAGTTAAACGTCAGCCCCTCTGTTCCCAGCCAGATGGTTCTGCATGAGCCGTTTTCCCTGTGTGCCCATTTCTCCATTGTAGAGTTAGGAACAGTACTGTGCTTGTCATAAGAGCAAGAGTAATACAAGTACCGAGTAGAGTCAGTGCTTGTCACATGATAAGCACCACTGTCCGTCATATCAAATAAAAGTAACAGACACAGACCTATTCACTTCTTGAAACATCAGAGATGGGAGCACGTGAGAAATCAGAATTCTGCCCGGGTTGGTCTCCAAAGGGTTTTCTGCCGATTCAGGTCTTCCCTTGACTGTAATCTGCGGCTCACTAATCCCTCCATCTGCTGTTTACCTTTCTGTTCCACAAACTGCATTAGCAATGGGAGCGGAAAGTGTCCAGAAGAAAAAAAGGACATGTAGACGGGAAAAACCACCCCCAAACTGGGGGTGCATGAAGGTGAAGACACCTGGGAGCGTCCTGGTTAAAGGCTGCTTTGAAACACGAGCAGATCTCACTTCTGGAGTGGGCCAGGAGGGGAGGAGCTGCCCTGAGGACTTGGTGCAGCATCAGCAGACCCTGAGGATGTCCAGCGTCTCTGTTCCCATGGTGGGGGCGCTCCCCGAGGCACGTGAAAGTCTAAAGAGACAGGGAGAATTAGCCAGGCTTGGTGGCGGGTGCCTGTAATCCCAGCTACTCAGGAGGCTGAGGCAGGAAAATCACTTGAACCCGGGAGGCAGAGGTTGCAGTGAACCTAGATTGTGCCACTGCACTCCAGGCTGGGTGACAAACTGAGACCCTGTCTCAAAAAAAAAAAAAAAAAAAAAAAAAAAAAAGCAAGAGATAGGGAGAGGTGGGACCGCTGAGGTGCAAGTAACCAGAAACCCACCCAAACAACTGCTCTCCTGTTCTGCCATGGGGCAGATGAGGAAATGAAGACAGCCTCTGCCCTAATAATAGCACTTCGCATTCTAGAAAGCCCCAGTCATTTCCGAAGTCACTCTCCTCTCCAGACCAAACAATCTTCTTTTGATGTTTTCTCAGAGGCTCCCTTTAACTTTGATGAAACACAATTAGGAATCACGGTGAGGCACTGTAATTTATCTGTCCATGGCTTTGTCTGAGTGAGAAACTTTTCTAGCCTTTGAATGCCATTATAAATTTTCTTCATTATCAGAATTTCCAATTACAAGAAAGGTTAATGCCAAAGGCAGAGCGGGCGGGAACAGGGAGGAAACCACGCTCCTTGGAAAGGCTGTGTCTGCAAAGGAACGTTTCCCACTCGTTTTGCCAAAATTCCCTCAGATTCCCTGGCCTTTCCCCATGACTTGGAGTGGTTCTGGAGCTTTCCACAGCTTCCTTCCCATCCCACCCCCTGGGGAGGAGGGAACAGCTCATTGATCTTTCCCTTCAGCTTGGACCTGCTCCTGGCATCACAAAGCTCTCAACTGAAATGTAAAATCTTTTTATTAACTTTGAAAACATATGTACTTAAATTTTAAAGTTCCAAGTAATCCAAGTTGGGAAAAACGCAATCCTGCTACTGATGACTGAAATTAAGGACACGTGCTACTGGGATGAGCAGTCCAAAGCAGGCCAGGCCGTCCGGTTCTCACCTTCCAATTCAATTCACAGCTGAATGCCGGAACAGGTGAGACTCTGATCCTGCATAGGACGTACCCATGCCTAGGGAGTCCGTAGGTTTTAAACAGCTGATGACACATTTAGAATCAGATAAAATCTGTGCTACAAGGCAGATAGTAAAACCGCACTAATGATAAATCCTGAAAAGCACTTTTCTTCATTTTCACTATTTTAAGGTAGGTAAGTTTCTCGTGTCCTGTGGCTCCCCTCCTTGTTAAATGTTGTAAATGACGTGAATTTTTGAGTTGTCATCTTCCTTCTTCAAAGAATCTCCACGCTTCATTTCACTCCCCATTGCAACAGTCCCGGGAGGTTGGCAAACTGCTACAAAGAGCTCCACTGAGGACGTGAAGAGCTGAGGCTCAGGGCGAGAGACCTGCCCAGGCTCGGGTGCCGGGAACGCAGAGCGCAGCCCTCCCTGATGCATCCCTCCAGGCCATTCCGGTCTCGTCTCAAATCCTCACATTGTCAGAGGCGTGTGAACCAGAGCAACTCCATCTTGAATACCGGGTGGGTATTATGAGGCTGAACCCTACTGGGCTGCATTCCCAGACAGTTAAGGCATTCTAAGTCACAGGATGAGATAGGAGGGCAGCACGAAATACCCATCATAAAGACCTTGCTGATAAAACAGATCGCAGGAAAGAAGCCGGCGAAAACCCACCGAAACTGAGATGGCCACGACAGTGGTCTCTGGTCGTCCTCACTGCTACACTCTTGCCAGCCCCACCACAGCCTACAAATGCCATGGCAATGTCAGGAAGTTACCCTACAAGGTCTGAAAGGGGAGGCATGAATAACGCACCCCTTGTTTAGCATGTCATCAAGAAATAACCGTAAAAATGGGCCTAGCAGCCCTCGGGGCTCCTCTGTCTATGGAGCGGCCACTCTTATTCCCGTACTTTCTTAATAAACGTGCTTTCACTTTACCGTATGGACTTGCCCTGAATTCTTTCTTGCTCAAAATCCAAGAACACCCTCTTGAGGCCTGGATCGGGACCCCTTTCCTGTAACAATATGGCGGTGAGTTATTACTAAGCAAGTTATGATCTCAGAATCTGTTTAACTTGAAATCAAGTCCTGTCCCGTTGCGATTTAAATGTCCCTGCCCAAACTCTTGTTGAAATGGAATTGTCATTGTAAGAGTATTAGAGGTGACGCCTTTAGTAGGCAATCAGTCCACATGGCTGTGCCCTTGTGGATGGGCTAACAATGAGGTAAGAGGGTACCTGGGGCCACACACCTCCCTTGGTGTCACCGTGCTCACTCACCCTTCCGCCACCTGCTGACACAGCACGAAGGCCCTCACCAGATGCAGCCTCTGGATCTCAGACTTCCCAGCCTGCAGAACCATGAGCAAATAAACCTGTTTTTTTCTATAGGTTACCCAATCTGCAGTATTCTGTTTCAGCAGCAGAAAAATAGAGCAAGACTCCCTCTTATGCAGAAAACCCACTTATGCAGAAAACCATGATGTGGCATCACCCCTGCTCCCCACCCCTTGCCACAGCCCCAAGGCTGTGGGGCCTTCCTATGTGGGTTTTTACCCCAACTGTGGCTCTACTTTCTGAGTCGTAGCTGCTTTTCTTTTTAAATATTATTTATGACAATGTATAAACATTTACTCAAAAAACAAGTGTAAGAGCATTCATAATTCTACAAATCTAGGTGGGTTTTTTTTACAGTTTTGCATTTTGTCATCCAATCTGTGCAGATGCATCAATATTTTACGGTCTCACCACGGCAAGTTGGAGGAGCACCTGTCAAAGCTGCCTGTATCCTTTCCCGAGGGCTGCCATAAGCAATCACAGCACACGGGGTGGCAGCGAATGACAGAAATTATTCTCTCCAGTGTTGGAGGCTGCCAGTTTGAAGTCACGGTGTCAGCAAGTGCCATGCTCCTTCTGAAGGTTCCGGGGAGGATCCCTCCATGTCTGGCGGCCCCAGCAATCCTCAGGGTTCACGTTCCCTAGCAGTAGACTTGTTGCCACACTCTCTGCCGCTGGTGTCACGCGCTGTCCTTCCTGTATGTCCCTGGGTCAGGCCCTGACCCGGTCACCACAAACTGAGTGCTTTCCTAACGCAGGGAGCTAATCCAAAGGAAGCCTGTCCCAGTCACCGTCTGCACCCATGTGTCATCACATGGCTTGACTTTTTTAGGTGGTAAAGTCTTCATCTTTTTAAATGTTTACTATTTTTTCATTGAAACGACAAACACACGTTTGTCTTCGAGAGGCGCACAGCTTCTAGTGATTTCCGATGATCCGTTACAATTATTACTGTATTGTTTTTACACACGATTACAGGAACTACTGAAGAGTTGCTTTAGGATCTGCCCACATTAGCGACGTCCCCTCTGTCTATGTCAAACCTTATTTGGATTCTTCTCATTTTGGTGTCTATTCCAAGGCGCCCAGGACTGGGATCTGCCAAGAGGTGTCACATGTTTCCTGTCCCTGCCGGAATTCATTTATGTCCATCACTGCTTTCAGTTCACTGCACGGGGGCAGAGCTCCTCAATTGTCCAAAATGTCCTTGGCTCCAGAGCTGGCCCTGTGCCATGGGGCAAGGGGACCAATGCAGATGGACTGGCCGCAAATCCAAGTCCCTTTTCAGTTACTTTTTCCCAAAGCAGAAAAGTTCCTTTTGTCTCATTTGGGGAAAAAAGTGGGGCAGCTTCTCCTCCGTGTGCCTGGGGAGACATCTCTTAAGACACTTTGGGCTGTAAGGGAAACCCCAATCAGGCCAGCTAACACAGGGATAAAGGCAGCAATAGCGTGGGTGCCGGGTACAAACTGAAGGCAGCTCTGAGGGTGTTTCTGGGAGCCCTGTGGCTCTGTTCCCACCAGTGCCTGCCGTCCTCAGGCTGGCTTCCACAGCGCTGCCTGCTCCTCATCCTCAGCCCTTCCTCCAGTGGCTGGACTCTGGTTGGCTGAAGTCTCAGAGGCCAGGAGAATGTCTGAAAAGGTGGGAAGGGAGTAGAAGCGGGTAAGAATGGGTACGCTGGGTTCAATACGCCCCCTCAGTTCATAGCCACCTAACACCTGAGACTGTCTTTGCCGACACAATCGAGTTAAGAGGAGGTAATGCTGGATTCCAGTGGACCCTGAATCTGATGACTGGTGGCCTCAAAAGGAGGGGAAATCTGGACATAAAGAACGCCAGAGGAGATGCGAGTGGAGAGTGGAGTGACACATCTACCAACTGAGGAGTGCCGAGGGTTGTGGGGGCCCCTGGGAGCTAGAGGGGACAGGGAAGGACCCTCCCCTAGAACCTTCCGAGGAGCACAGCCCTGTGTGCGCGCTGACGTCAGACTTCTGGCCTCCAGAACTGTGGGAGAATGAAATCCTGCTGCTTTGCTTTCAGCCACTAGTTTGTGTAGCTTCTCCTGGCAGCTCATGACACTGCAACTGGAGAAACAGCCATGCTGGCTCCCAGCACGCAGTGACCGACGAGGGCTGAAAGCTCGCTCCCTCTCCATGCTCCGGCTCCCTCTCAGTGCTCCGGCTCCCTCTCCGTGCTCCGGCTCCCTCTCAGTGCTCCGGCTCCCTCTCCGTGCTCCGGCTCCCTCTCAGTGCTCCGGCTCCCTCTCCGTGCTCCGGCTCCCTCTGAGTGCTCCGGCTCCCTCCCTCTCAGTGCTCCGGCTCCCTCTAAGTGCTCCGGTGCCCTCTCAGTGCTCCAGCTCCCTCTCCATGCTCCGGCTCCCTCTCCGTGCTCCAGCTCCCTCCCTCTCAGTGCTCCAGCACCCTCTCCATGCTCCGGCTCCCTCTCCGTGCTCCAGCTCCCTCCCTCTCCGTGCTCCAGCTCCCTCCCTCTCAGTGCTCCAGCTCCCTCTCCATGCTCTGGCTCCCTCTCCGTGCTCCAGCTCCCTCCCTCTCAGTGCTCCAGCACCCTCTCCATGCTCCCGCTCCCGCTCTCTCAGTGCTCCGGCTCCCTCTCAGTGCTCCGGCTTCCTCTCAGTGCTCCGGCTCCCTCCCTCTCAGTACTCTGGCGCCCTCTCCATGCTCCAGCTCCCTCCCTCTCAGTGCTCCAGCTCCCTCTCAGTGCCCCGGCTCCCTCTCAGTGCCCTGGCTCCCTCCCTCTCAGTGCTCCGGCTCGCTCTCAGTGCTCCGGCTCCCTCCCTCTCAGTGCTCCGGCTCCCTCTCCGTGCTCTGGCTCCCTCCCTCTCAGTGCTCTGGCTCCCTCCCTCTCAGTGCTCCGGCTCCCTCCCTCTCAGTGCTCCGGCTCCCTCTCAGTGCTCCGGCTCCCTCCCTCTCAG
>CM052661.1:105974411-105994500 GCA_028533165.1 Leontopithecus rosalia
CTGTGCAGTTCTGTGGCACTACACACGCTCACACTGTGCAGTTCTGTGGCGCTACACACTGTGCAGTTTTGTGGCGCTACACACACACTGCAGTTCTGTGACTACACACACACTGTGCAGTTCTGTGACTACACACACACTGTAGTTCTGTGGCACTACACACACTCACACTGTGCAGTTCTGTGGTGCTACACACACACTGTGCAGTTCTGTGGCGCTACACACACACTGTGCAGTTTTGTGGCGCTACACACACACTGTGCAGTTCTGTGGCACTACACACACACTGTATAGTTCTGTGGCACTACACACACACACACACTGTGTAGTTCTGTGACTACACACACTCACACTGTGCAGTTCTGTGGCACTACACACACACTGTGTAGTTCTGTGACACTACACACACACTGTGCAGTTCTGTGGCACTATACACACACACTGTGCAGTTCTGTGGCACTACACACACACTGTGCAGTTCTGTGGCACTACACACGCTCACACTGTGCAGTTCTGTGGCGCTACACACACACTGTGCAGTTTTGTGGCGCTACACACACACTGTGCAGTTCTGTGACTACACACACACTGTAGTTCTGTGGCACTACACACACTCACACTGTGCAGTTCTGTGGTGCTACACACACACTGTGCAGTTCTGTGACTACACACACTCACACTGTGCAGTTCTGTGACTACACACACTCACACTGTAGTTCTGTGGCACTACACACACACTGTATAGTTCTGTGGCACTACACACACACTGTGCAGTTCTGTGGCACTACACTCACACTGTGTAGTTCTGTGGCGCTACACACACTCACACTGTTGTGCAGCGGTCACCACCTCCATCTGCAGAACTTTTCCATCTTTCCAAACGGAAACCCTGTCCCCACGAAACACGGATGCCTCCTTTTTCTCCCCAGCCCCTGGCATCCCTTCCACCTTCCACCTCATTGGCCTGACTCCTCCGTGCTCCTGCCATGTGTGGCTCAGCAGCCCTGCCCCTGAGACCGGCTCACCGCGCTCCACACAGTGTCCTCCAGTGCATCTGTGGCACAGCATAGGCCAAAATTGTCTTGCTTTCACAGCTGAATTCGAATCCACTTTTCAGGTTTTTCTGACACACCAAAGTGTGCAAACGACTGGGGCCGGGGCTACTGCTGCCTGCCATGGCCCCAAAGCCCTCTGCGCCCCAGTCTTGCACATGGCTGCCTGTTCCCTGCCTCTGCTCCTCCCTACCTGGGAGCAGCTGCCAGGCCACTGCACAGGGGATGGAGAGAGAAGCAGCACCTGGGGGCCTATTCTTTTTTTTTTTTTTTTGAGACAGTCTCACTCTGTCACCCAGACCCGAGTGTGGAATTCAGTGGCACGATCTTAGCTCTCTGCAACCTCCACCTCCCAGATTCAAGCAATTAGGCTTCAGACACCCTCGTAGCTGGGATTACAGGCACACACCACCACACCCAGCTAACTTTTGTATTTTTAGTAGAGATGGGATTTTGCTATGTTGGCCAGGCTGGTCTCGAGCTCCTGACCTCAAGTGAGCCACCTGCATTGGCCTCCCAAAGTGCTGGGATTACAGGCTTGAGCCACCGCGCTGGGTCCATTTTTTTTGAGATAGGGTCTCCCTCTGTCGTGCCGGCTGGAGTGCCATGTTTAGCTCTCGGCTTACCGCAGCCTCAACCTCCTAGGCTCAAGTGATCCTTTCACCTCAGCCTCCGGAGTAGCTGGGACTACCGGTGCACACCATCACTCACAGCTAATTTTTCTTTTTCTATTTTTAATAGAGACTGGGTTTCACCATGTTTCCCAGGCTGATCTTGAACCTCTGGACTCAAGCGATCCACCCGTCTTGGCCTCCCAAAGTGCTAGGATTACAGGTCTGAGACACCACGCCCGGCGTCGTTTTTACTTCTCCCAATTCTCGAGGATAGTCTCGACAAGCCTCTGTGTTTCCATTTGAGCACAGAGACACACTGAGAACAATCCAGTGGCTTTTCACACAGAGCATGGCGCAGGTATGCTCCAGCACCTTAATCAGGAAAATTAGCCCCTGCTGAGCCGGGTTTCGTCATAGGTAACACTGGGAAAAATAACAGTATTTACCCCAGCACTGATTTGAGAGCTAAAACCAGATAATTTATGTATGGCGCTTAAACGCAGTGTCTAGAATTCGCCAGGGCTCAGGAAGAAGGAGCCAATGTTAATATTATTAACACCATAATTTAAAAGGAAAAAATTCAAAGTGTGGTCCATGCCTGTATTTCAGTTTTATGCAGCTATTAAAAATGGTATTTACATTTTGTGTTTACAAAATTGTTTAAGGCATGAGGAAATTTTTATGTTGTTACATTTAAGTTTCCAAAATCATATATACTTTTTGATTTCAATTATACTTGAAAAAAAAAACAGTAACAAAAACCAAGGAGGAAATACGACAAAATATCACCAGTGGGTGTATCTGGGTCATGAGATTGTGGGTGACGATTTTCCGACTTCTCTCTCCTTCAGTCTGCTTCCCAAGGAGCAGACAACTGTCTCTATAATTATAAGTATAATAAATTCAAATGTAAGTAAAGGCAAATATGCACTAATTGAGCCTTGTTCTCCCAGATCCTAGTGGCCCAGCCTGGGCTGCAGGTGAGAATGCCCCAGGAGCTTGTTCTCACCCAGGCTGGGGCCGCCCCCTGACCGGAGTCCTCACCCGCCGGCACCACCGGCGGGCTGATGAGAAACAGCTGGCAATTTTTAATCAGAATCTGAAAGAGGCTCGCTGGTGTTATCAATACACACATAGCACCACTCTTATTTTAAAGTCACAAGCAGAGTCAGTGCAGCTGCAAGAGTAGAGCCGATTGGCTGAGCGTTTGTAATCCAAATTATCAGGGCCTGGGGAGCAGGGGAGGCTCCCAATAAGTGCTGATCTCAGCGCTGGCAGCCCTTTGTCCCTGTTTTGACCTGTTTCACCATTTCTTTCAGTTGCCACCCTGGCTCTTTCTAAGAAGCAGGAACAAGAAAGAGCCTCCAAGGAAACTGAAGAGGCCACAAGTCAATTCTGTGCCCAGCTCAGACTGTGGCCGATGCGCAGAGACATGTGGGCTCTTGGAGGGTGGAGACAAGAGCCAGGCAGCCCCACGCTCCGCCCAGCAGTGCCCCCACACTGTGCATCTACGTTCTCCACAGCAGCCAGCTCCAGGCACAGGGCATTCCCGCTGCACTTGCCGGGTGATTGGCTCAGTGCAGTGATCTCCATGGGTCCTTTTGAGGATGATGCTGAGAATCTCAGTTTTACGCGTAGGAACACAGCACTGCCAAGGTTGGACATCACTCTTCCTGACACCTGGGGCATACATGAGGAGAGCTTTCAATGAAGCTTCAGATGTTTCCAGTGCTTCAGGAGGGGCCCCGAATGTATGGGTCCTCCAAGCTCCCCAGCTCTCAGCACTTGGCTGTGTTGTCATTTACAGCCCAGCAACTCACCTTACAGAGGTCAGGAGACAGAGGAGACTGTGCATCTGCTTATGAATTCACAGGAAGCCTTGACCCCATCAGTGCCAAGTCCCAGCATTTTGTTGAGCCACTTACATCGAGACAAGACATTTGTGCTGCATCAACTCAGCAGTGATTGGCAGAGTCCTGTAATCAGCATTCCTCCTGGTGGTGTCCTTTTAAGCGTAATCTACACATGAGTAAATCATGGAAGCATGCCGAGCTGGTAGGCTTTCCTTTTCCTGTGAGTTCAAGGTTTTCTGCCAGGACTTTCCCATCAATTTGGAATCCAGGAACACATCCCTCGGCCCTTCATTTACAGACCGCACCCCCATCACTCAAGACCTCATATCCCCTTTCCAGATCGGTACCCACAAGGCACCACCCTGAGATCACCTGACTGCCCTGCCTTCAACCTTCCAGGCAGCAGCATTCCCAGGAAGGGAGTGACCCCAGGCCTCTGTAGGAGACTTACAAATGGTGGCCCGCCCTTGGTTTTCCAGAGTTAGACCAGCTATGAGTCTGAGATCCCTACAAGCCCAACTGTGAGCTCTGAAATTCATCATGGGGTCATTTTCTCTATTTGAAGTAAAACTGGAGAAAGCGATATTTCAATCTCCATATGGCTTTGCTAATTCTCCAAAAGGTTTGGGCTGAGACAGCAAACAGCAGAATGGAGTTTTCTTACCAGGCGAGCAGAGCACATCTGCACCACCTCAAGGAGCGATGGGCACAGCCCGGCTCTTGCTCTCTGGAGTTCCCATGCAAACTGGTGGAGGCGCTTGGAGCACCTGTCAGAGGGCTGGGATCCAGGAGCCAGGAGGGTCCCTACCCAGCTCCTGCGCCCCCACCACCCGAGGCAGACAGGCTGCATGAAGCTTGGCTTCTCTGCCTATGAATGGGGACCACGCCAGGGACCAGTGCTCACCCACAGTGCCCGCCCACACCCAGGCTCAAGGTGCTGGAGAGTATGTGGTCCTTTCCCTCTGCCCTGGTAGGTGTGGCCAGCAATGCTGCGCAGGCCTCTCAGGTGTCCAGCTGTGGTCCTTTTGCTTTTAGTTCTGGAATCTGGTCCTTGGGGTTGTTGGGTTTTGTTTTGCTTTCGGGATGCCAAACACTGGCTATGATTTCCACAGTTCAAATGGTCCCTAACATGGATGCAATCCCGAAAAATAAGGTGACACTCCCTGCACATATGTATGGCCATTTTAAAGACACACGTGTTCACTGTGCTCTGCCCCAGCCTGTCAGGAGCGCCTCTTCCGCAGGTGAATATCACCCTGCACGTCCTGCTCCTCAGCCGGTCACACAGCAATGCTGTTTTCAAAAAACAAAGACAAAGATGAATGAGTGTTGCCTTCTTCCTACTTTTTCTTTTCCTTTCTCTCTTCTTTCCGTTTCTTTTCTCTTTTCTTTCCTGTATTTATTTGAGACAGGGTGTCGCTCTGCACCCAGGCAGGAGTGCAGCGGAGCAACCGCAGCTCGTGCAGCTCTAGTGATCTTCCCACCTCAGCCTTCAAGGAGCTAGACCACAGGCGCATGCCACCACACCAGTTAACTGTGTTTTTTGTAGAGACAGGGTCTTGCCATGTTACCCAGGCTGGTCTCAAACACCTGGCCTCACGCAATCCTCCTGCCACAGCCTCCCGAAGTGCTGGGATTCCAGGTTGTGAGCGCCTGCACCTGGCTATTTTTCTACAGCTGGCCCCGGGGTGAGCACGCTGCTGCTCTGTGCCCTGTGAGAAACTGTTTTCCAAAAAGTGGCTGCTGTGTCCTGGGAGCCCATAAAATTGCACGACCTGGAGTCGGCCAAGCCTTCAGTAGCTATTGTTGTGTTTCTTCCTCTTCAAAATGTGCAGGTTCTTCCCCGGCTATGTATCCATTTGTAGGTCAGAGTGACCCAGATCCAATACTTAACAGCACCAAGGCAACAATCTCAGGGCCCTGGGTCCCTCCCTTGGCCTACAAATAAGAGTAATAAAGGAACTGACGTCAGCAGACCTTTGTCATGATAAGTTATTGTGTTACAGGGATGCAAATTTCATGGCTACAGATCCTGTCAAAGTTGCTTCTAAGCATAAACTCTGGGTTTCATTGTCCAAAAAAAAGGAAATACTTAAAGATACTTTTAAAACTTGGTTTAGGTCAAATGCCTTTAAAAACAGTTTTCTTTCAGGCTCCAGAGCCTGGGATTGTAAGCTGGAGAGTCAGCAGGCAGCGCTCAGAGACTTGGTTCTCCCCTAACCTCCGCCCCCTCTCCCACCCAGTGAGGGCCATCAGGTGGGAATGATTCATTTCTCACTTGAATAGACCCTTTAAATAAATATGAGTCATTGTTCTGAGAATAAGTCCTTGACGTGAAAGTGTACAATCCTTGCCTTTCTCAACACCTCAGCTTAAAGGAAGCAGGCGGATTGGAACGCCAGGGTTTGTCACAGGCACACAGAAGGGGCCGGGGGTGGAGCCTGGGGGAGGGCTGAAGACCCTTCGGTGAGTTTCAGGAGGTGAATAATGACTTACCAACGTTAGCATGGCTGCCTTCCCTGTGAAAAGCCAGTGTTGAAGCATGAGTGTTTGTTCATCCGCGGCTTCGGGCTGTGGCGTCTGCAGTGTTTAATAAGTCATTTTTAATTAGCTTCCATCTACCATGGTGCGTGGCTGGCTGCCTTTGCACAGGGCTGTCTCCAGGAAGCCCTATGTTATTGGCCATTGATACCATGTCTGCTCAGAGATAGATCAGGAAATATGATTGGTGTTCCTGCATGACACACGGGAGGAAGCACAGATGGCATTACACAGACAGCCCAGCGGGCCGGGCAGTGGCTCACGCCTGGAATCCCAGCACCTTGGGAGGCTGGAGGGCTGGGCGACTTGAGCCCATGAGTTTGAGACCAGCTTGGGCAACATAGCAAAACCCCGTCTCTGTTAAAAAAAAAAAAAAGAATACAAAACTTAGCCAGGTATAGTGGTATGTGCCTGTAGTCCCAGCTGCTTGGGAGGCTAGGTGGGGAGGACGACCTGAGCCTGGGAGATTCATGCTGTAGTGAGCCAAGATTGTGCCACTGCACTCCAAGCTGGGCAACAGAGCAAGACCCTGTCTCAAAAAAAAAAAAAAGCAATGGGATTTATCACGAGCAGCGCCTTGTCCTGTCCAAGGGCATGGTGTGCCATTATCTGTATGACCAAGGTCCAGAAACTTTCGTTCCTGACTTTTCAGTGGTTAGAAGGTGCCAGAGGTCAGCTGCCTAAGGGAACTGGCCAATTACCAGGAGAAAAATACCGCTTGCCACTGTGCCGAATCAGGGCAGCCACACCTGAACAAAGCAGGAGGGAGCTGATGGGCATGAAAGACTCAGCTGGATGGGAGGACCCTGCTGTCCAGCACATTTCTCAGGGAAGACGTGTGTGGCACAGCCCAGCACTGGTGTTCCTGTCATGCGAAGAGCGGGGGCATCCTGCAGCTGGGGGAGAATAACCTACTTGAGTCCCTGTTTTTGGTTTTTGTTTTGTGAGATGGAGTCTTGCTCTGTCGCCCAGGCTGGTTTGCAGTGGTGCAATCTCAGCTTACTGCGACCTCTGCCTCCAGGTTCAAGCGATTCTCCTGCCTCAGCCTCCTGAGTAGCTGGGACTACAGGCACCCACCACCACGCCTGGCCAATCTTTTTTCTATTTTTAGTAGAGACGGGGTTTCAGCTGTTAGCCAGGATGGTCTCAACCTGCTGACCTCATGACCCACCCGCCTTGGCCTTCCAAAGTGCTGGGATTACAGGTGTGAGCCACTGTGCCTGGACCCAAGTCCCTGTTTTAGGCTTTTTTTTTTGTCTTTTTGTTTTTTTTTTTCCTTTTTGTGGAGAACGGGGTCTCACTATATTGCCCAGGCAGGTCTCGAACTCCTGGGCTCAAGCTATCCTCCTGCCTCTGCCTCCCTAATAGCTGGGATTACAGGCTTGAGCCACAGTGCCCGGCTCAAGTCCCTGTTTTAACAGGCATTACTGAGGCGCTTCTGCCTCCCTGAGCTCCTGGAGGTCTGGGAGTAAAACCATGCAGCGTGTTTGGTGCATTCACAGAGAGCAGGGAATAGAAATGTCTGTCTGCCTTCTCACCGCAGAACCAAAACGCCATCCTCCCATCATGTCTGCCGCACTCATGGCACTGCCAGCAGGAGGAGCAGAAGCAGTGGGGAGTGCCAGTGAGCCCCACTCCTCCCACCTCCCGGTACCCGTCCGCTGAGCTGCAGCAGGGATGGCGGGGAAACCCGATGTTTCATAAAGATCCAGCATGGTCCTGTTGAAGCCCAGGGAAAGCCAGATTCCGGGAGGAGGTCAATGTCTGCAAGGAATAAAACTGCCAGAAGAGTCTGGAGAGTGAAGCCCACGGGCTGTGGGTGGGAGGGCGGATGACAGAGGCTGGCATCTTTGGGAATCAAAGGTGTCCAGGTTTCATGAGGCTCCCGTCCCTGTTTGTCTGCTTCCTTTCTCTCCGTTCCACCTCTTAGCCCCTGTGAGCAGAGACAGCTGGGGCCCCAGGCCGGTGCTGATGAGCAGCAGTGGAGTTCCCTTCCCCGGGCGCCTTATCCATGCCTGTGTGTGCGTACACATGTCGTAGCAAGCACTCCCGGGCTCTCACCACCCAACCCTCTCACCTTATGGTTTTCCCGGCGTGGAGATTAACCCTTGCCATGGACAGGCTGAAGAACGCCTTCATGCCCACCCTCTCCAGCCAGCCTGCTCCCCGTGTGGAGCCATTTCCTCAGAGCTGGTCTTAAAGACTTTTTAGGTGCACGTGTCATTTGCACTTTTGCTCACATTGCACGAAGACCTAGCTGAGCAGATGAAAGTACTGTGTTTTACACTAATGGGATGAATCGCATCCCAAGTGGATCTCAGCCAGAACGCACTCCCAGTAGCACACATGAAAGAGAAATGCGTTCTATCCAGGAATCACCATGTCACTTCACTGAGCTGCGGGTTGTCTGAGGGCATCCAGCAATGTGCTAATACCTAATCGGGAAATCTGGATTGAACACGGGCACCTGTGAAGAAGTGGAAAAGGTGGTGGAGCTAACACATGCAACAAATAACCCTTTTTTAAATAAACAGTTAAATCTGGAGGTCAATGTTTTGTATGTCTTACAGAGGTCATACTTCTATCCTATCATTATGCAAAAGTGCTGACTCATGTTTAGTGCAGCAAAAATCTACCTTTAAAGTGTAATATTTTGAAAGTGTGTGTTAAAATTACTCTCAGATCTCTTCCAAGAACCAGCTGCTAAGCAGGAGTTCTCATGGTAGAAGCTGGAATTACCCAACCACCGCCCCATGGGACGCTCTCTGAATGCACATGGAAAGGATGACTTAACTGTGGCTTCAGATGCACCAGACACACGCGCCTGGACACCTTTGATTCCCAAAGATGCCAGCCTCTGTCATCTTTTTTTTTATAGCACAGTATCATTTATTTAAATTTTTTAAAAGCATATGCCGTACATCTTACTGGTGTGTGCATTACCCCAGAGGGTGCTGGGGGGGGCGGTGAGGAGTGAAAAGAACACACCCACAAGGACCCAAGGGCACCAGCGCTCCGAACAAGTCAGCATTTCCCACTCTGCGTATACTGGAACAAACAGGTTTTGGAAGCCTCTAGGCAGAGCCTACAACAAGTGCTCATTGGATTCCACGGGTTCTAAAGTGCCTAAGTGTGTGGTTCCCTGGAGGACAGACCAGTGCTGGAAGAGACAGCGGCAGGCCCCGCAGTGTGCCCAGGGATGCCGGGGTCCTGCTGAGGGCCTTTGCTGAGGAGGGGCCAGAGAGAGTCCTGGGCTGGAGGGTGGTGCCGGTGCCCAAATACTGAAGCTGGAGGCTTATTCTAACTGAGCACTTCTGCATGGTGGGTTGAGCTTAAATGTGCTCATTTTACAAGGTTGCATGCAGGCATATTTGAGGACTTAGAGCAAATCTACTAGAGGGCTGGCCCAGGAGTCTGGGGAGGAGAAAAGGTGCCAGTATCAGGGTTGAAGGGCAAACAGAAAAACAAGAAAGTGAAGAGAAATACCAAATATAGGGGCCTTGCATGAGTCCAGGCGGTGTGCTCTGTACTGAAGAATAGCAAACAACTCACTTCCGAGACTTTCAAAAACTAAAAGTCCACACCAGACTTGTCTCTGATTTTTATGGGGGTCTGGAGGGCTGATCAGCACTCAAAGAGGCGGCAGCGGGCTCTGCAGGGTGACCGGTGGGAGGAGGAGTGGGGGCAGCCGGGGTCTGACTGAGAATTCTGTACTGAAGAATAGCAAACAACTCACTTCCGAAACTTTCAAAAACTAAAAGTCCACACCAGACTTGTCTCTGATTATTATGGGGGTCTGGAGGGCTGATCAGCACTCAAAGAGGCGGCGGCAGGCTCTGCAGGGTGACCGGGGGGAGGAGGAGTGGGGGCAGCCGGGGTCTGACTGAGAATCTTCAATGGGGGAAGGGGGCAAAGGATGGAGCTCTGAGCTGCAGTGGGGCAAAGATGCCCACTCTGAGCTGCTCACTCACATGAAGCACCACCTGCCACCGCTACCTGAAATATCCACACTGGATCATTTGGAGCTTGGTGGAAACAGAGGCTGGAAAAAATAAAAGGACAGGGGGACAGAAGGAGGGTGCTCTGAATTCCGTTGCCTTTGAAGCCAGTGAGAGCTCCTTCGGCGTGTCACGGGCATCTTCAGCTGGGCACAGCTCAGGCACCGCAAGGAGACCCCACTGGTGTCAGCGGCCTTAGTAGGTTTTCTTCCGTGAGCGAATTTCTATTCAGAGCAAGTAAAACACAGCCTGTGACAGTGTTTGTCCTTAATGTCAACAGCACTCCCTGTGAACAGCCTGTCATTGTACGAGGTTTTGGAATACGTGAACAATGCAAATGGAATATCTTATCTCTCATTTCTGTCGTTCATGATTGGCTGCGTCCACTCGTTACACCTGCGTGGTGCTCCGATGTGTGGGTTTAACTACGTGGGAAACTTTGATGACAGCCATCAGGGGAGCCTCTAGTAAGGAAGGATGACATTCAGGGTGCTCCTGGCTCGGGGCAGCCTTCCTGGCTCCCCTTGCCCCATTGGACGTGGGTCCCCTTGTCCTACTTTTCCGTAGCATCCATGGATTTTCCTTCCTGGCGCCAGTCACACATTCCAGTGAGACATGGACTTGTGGGATTGTTAGCACTGGTTGAAGTTGGCCTGTTCCGTTAGTTTCCTGACACCAGGAGCTCAGAGATTTTGTTATTCTTTCTTCACTCTGCACGTAACACACAAGAGACGTTTCCTGAATGAAGGGCCCCGTTGCCGTGTCACAAACATCCAAACATCGAGGAGTCGGTCTGCCGGCCCAGCTGCTGGCCGTGCATGACGGGATTCGTTCCTCAGTTTTAACATTTAATTGACAAGTTATTTTCAGCAGTTTGCCCCTCAAAAAATGACCTTGTGTCGTTTGCTTCTAGCCTGACCCAGGCTTAGCCTATCTACTCATTCCTTAGGTCAACCACAGCCTCATAAGCAGCTGTGTTCAATGAACTGTCACAGCCCTGGGCACAGACTTCTCAGCGAAGAACATCAACAGTAATTCTCACTTATGCTAAATTTCACTTCTTCCACTATGTTGCCCAGGTTGGACTTGAACTCCTGGGCTCAAGCGATCCTCCTGCCTCGGCCTCCAGACTAGCTGGGACATAGATGCATGTCACTGTGCCCAGCTCAAAAGTGTACTTTCACCTACACTGACGATATCAAGACATGGTAAACACATAGTGTCTCTCCTGAGCAACGTTTTAAAATGTAACCGCTTGCACAGACTGTCACACTGGGAGCCACGAGGAAGTGCTTTCAGCCTTGCCGGTTCTCAAACTTGCCTTTTGCCAGGGAGCAGACCTCGTCTAATAACAACTGTCCTTCCCTAATGAAGTCCAGACCAGATCTTTCGTGGACCCAGAGTTCATGTGCAGAAATGTGGAGCATCCACAGTTGGAGAACTGTGTGGGCTTGACGCTGAATGAAGGCAACACTCCTCAATTCTGAGACCGTTTCCATTGTTTTTGGAGTGTAATCTTTGAGGAAAACATTTCTGAGCCTGGACACAAACCATGCCTCCCACAAAACAACGATGGATTGTAAGAAGTACAGTTTTAGAGTATTTTGGGGGCTTTCTCTTCATGACAAGAATTCATTCCTACGGTACAAACAGTTGTGCCCTTCCTTGCAGTGATAAAATATACACATATAATAGTAAAACGGGAGAGACCGTATCCACAGGGCACGGAGCCAGGTTGACATGGCTGAGAGGCAAGTTTCAACATTAGGAAAAAGTGAGTCGCCTTATATATCTGCTTTTTATTCCAAGGAAATCACACACTGATGATTTTGGAGAAGAATCTGTAGGACAGGGCGGTGGGAACGGCAGAGACACTTGCACAGCACTCGCTGTTTGATCACTGGAGTAACAAGGAAGGAAAGAAGCTGCCAGGCTTGGGACCCAGTGGCTTTACGTGCTGAAATGACCATTTTTGTAGTTGGAATGTTTTCAGATGTGCGAAGACTTGTGATGAGCCTAAGTAGAAAAAAATAATTGTTTCCTTTTCCTTTTCCCAGGGTATAAAAAAAGAATCAAAAGAGATTATACTAACGATTAAGTTGCTGTGTAGATGCCTGTCATTCACTCAGCAGCCCCTGCAGACCTTACAAGCTTTGAGAATCTTCAGTCTCCAAAGACTGAGGAACAAGCAGGTGTTTGCCCGCAAAGGTAAGGGTGCATTTCACCAGAGGGAAAAGCCATTCTCAGACACGGTCTTTTCATTCTAGCTGGTTCTTTAGCTAGAATATCAGTGAATTCCGTGTCTAGGTATTGATTAAATTCTTTGTAAAAATTCCAGGCTCTGGGAAGAGCTGCTTCGGTGTTGGCATTTAGAAGTAGGAAAATGGAAGCTGCATAGTGGAAATATCCCTGTTTCCTTTTGAGTCTAATCACACTCATCTGGTCTAAGTTAATTTCAATTTCAACCTATGCTAAGTGTTTCCACGTAATTATAAATTCCTATTGTGTGAAGGTTTGTAAAGCCGGGTTGAGACAGTTTATTCAAGGCTGATAATTCAATGAAAACACCTATCCAAGTATAAATGTAGTTTCAGAAGGTAAAAAATCATTCTTGTTTTTTATAAAATTTAAGGTAAAAAAAGATGTAACGTCTTTCTCCAATTGCATTAGTCCGTTTTCCTGCTGATGATAAAGACATACTTGAGACCAGCCAATTTACAAAAGAAAGAGGTTTAATTGCACTCACAGTTCTAAGTGGCTGGGGAGTCCCCACAATCATGGCCGAAGGCAGGGAGGAGCAAGTCACATCTTCTGTAGATGGCAGCAGGCAAAGAGAGCTTGTGCAGGAAACCACCCCTTATAATAACCGTCAGATCTCATGAGCCTTCCTTGCTTTCATGAGAACAGCACTGGAAAGACCTGCCTGCATGGTTCAATTACCTCCCACAACCTGTGGCAATCCCAGATGAGATTTGGGTGTGGACACAGTGAAGCCATATCACCAATCTATGTGTTCTTGGTTACAAAAACAAAGGCCACACTTACTCATCATGAGATAAACGGGTGATCTTTCAAAAGACTGTCAGAAAGAGGTTGCTTGAGTCCCATCTGAGGAGAGACAGAAGACTGAGCCACGGTGTACAGTATTGTCTGATGCAACAGCCTTTCCTGCAGGATATTAAAGGACTTTATAAATATTAATTATCTCATTCATCCTCACCACTTTGTGTGAGCTAAAGACATTATAGATGGCCAGTCACCCAATTCACTGGGCTAAGTAGCTAAGGCCGCCTTCCACATGCAGTCATTTCCATTTTGGAATACTCTCACCTCTTCATTATTCAAAGGTGTTGAGTTTATGAAGACTCCATTCTTTTTGGTTCTTTCTGACCCACATTACTAAACACCTTTGAATCACTAAACATTCCTGACTCTCTCCCCCTCTTTCTCTTTTTCTACATTAATTTAGCAAAATTAGAGAATGTGAGTATGTAAAAACAACAGTGAAGCCACTCAGAAGCTCACAATTGCTAATCATTACCTTGAGTATTTGGTGAGTGTCCATCCTTAACGTTTTCTAAATGCACAGGATCACACATTTTACCTCCTGTAATGCTGCTTCATGTTCATTAATAGCGTTATTTTAAATATATCATATGTAATTATTTCTATATATAATTATTATGATTATCTGGAGACTGAGTCTCACTTTGTCACCCAGGCAGGAGGACAGTGGCATGATCTCGGTTCACTGCAACCTTCGCCTCCTGGGTTCAAGCAATTCTCGTGCCTCAGCTTCCCAAGTAGCTAAGATTACAGGCATGATGCACCATCACGTGCAGCTAATTTTTGTATTTTTAGTAGAGACGGAGTTTTGCCACGTTGGCCAGGCTGGTATCAAACTCTTGGGCTCAAGAGATCCACCTGCATTGGCCTCCCAAAGCGCTGGGATTACAGGTGTGAACCATCTTGCCCAGTCCTTATTATCACTGTTTTTAACAGTTGAATATTATTTCACTGTACGGATCTGCCATCATTAACTTAACGAACCCCTATACCTAAACACTGAGGTGGTTTCAACACATTTGCCATTGGAAACCTCTTACCTCTTACCTCCAGCCCAGACAGCAGCCTGGTGGGCTTCCTTCCAAATTCTCCCTGGCCAATCACACAAAAACCAAGGACACAGAGAAAAGATTTTGTTATTTTGTTTCCTTTACAAAAATCGTATCCTACCCTGCAATCTGTTTCTCTCATTTAAAAAATACATTGGCTGAGTGCAGTGGCTCATGCCTATAACTCCAGCACTTTGGGAGGCTGAGGTGGGCAGATCACCTGAGGTCAGGAATTTGAGACCAGCCTGGCCAATATGGCGAGACCCCATCTCTACTAAATATACAAAAATTAGCTGGGCATGGTGGTGCACACCTGTAGTCCCAGCTACTTGGGAGGCTGAGGCATAAGAATCGCTTGAATCGAAGAGATGGAGGTTGCAGTGAACTGAGATTGCCCCACTGCACTCCAGCCTGGGCCAAAAGAGTGAGACTCCATCTCAAAAAGAAAATATATATATATGAAAAGCTCTTCCAGGTAATTTTTAAATAGCCTACAGTATTTTATAGTATAAATACGCCACTATTTGTGCAACCATGTTCCTCGGTGGCATTCAGCTTATTTCCTGATGTTTGCCGCACAAATATTGCTGCTCCAGACATTCTAGAACCTCAGGTTTGTGCATCCACATGTGTATTCTCATAGCATAAGGGCAAGGAAGCGGCACTGCTGAGTCAAATGGTGTATTTGTCATGCGAATAGATTTGTCTGAGATGATTGCTAAAGGTGTTCACACCAAAGTGGGGAAGAATTCAAGCTGCTCGGTCAGTGGCTTTCACGCAGGTATTCTAGTGACAAATAGCAAAGGCTTTGCGTGTAGACATGCAGACGGAGCAGCTGGTGCTCAGAAAAGGAACAGGACTGCTCAAGGTCACAGCTAAATATTTCACAGCCAGAACCAGGACTAGGCCTCCTGTTTTGGTTTTTGTTTGTTTTTGAGACGGAGTTTTTCTCTTGTCACCCAGGCTGGAGTGCTGCAGTACAATGACTTGATCTCGGCTCATTGCCACCTCCATCTCCTGAGTTCAAGTAATTCTGCTGCCTCAGCCTCCTGAGTAACTGGGATTACAAGCACACATCACCATGGTCAGCTAATTTTTGTATTTTTAGTAGAGATGGGGTTTCTCCATGTTGGCCAGACTGGTCTCAAACTCCTGACTTCAGGTGATCCGCCCACCTCACCCTCTCAAAGTGCTGGAATTACAGGTGTGAGCCACTGTGCCCGGCCCATCTCCTGATTCTTTGACAGGACCTTCTGTACGACCATAAGCCTTCTGCTGGGGAATGAAGAGTTGGTGAAATGAGAAAGAAATGGTGTTTATGGGTTAGCTAAGGCTGTGCAACACAGCAGCCCAAAGTGTCAGAGCTGAAAATAGCCATGTATTGAGTTCATGATTCTATGGGTCGGCAGTTTAGGCTGGGCTCTGCTAGGAGGATCCTTCGGTTGGAGTTGGGTTCCCTCATGTGCATGTGGTCAGCTGGGGGTCTTGGTTTTTCTCTGTGCTCTCTTCTCCTGAAGTATGCCAAAAAGGACAGCAAGTGTGTCAGACCTCTGGAGACCTAAGCCCAGGGCTGACATGTTATCACGCCTACCATATTCTATGGCTAAAGAGAGTCACAGGATAGCCTAGATTCAAAGGGTGATAAAAGAGACTCCACCTCTTAATGAGAGGAGAAGCAGAGGCACCTTGCAGAGCACATGGATCAGTAAAAGGTGGAGAATGGGAACCACGTTTGCAATTTATACGCCAAGTTTTCAGGTAGATGATTGTCTTCCTCTAATTTCCAAGCAACTGCTTAGGTATCATGTTGACACGGCTCTATAAGAGCATAAAGAAAGTCACGTGAGTGGTAAAACCCCAGGAAGTCCTCCCAAGGCAGCTGAGGCACATTTGGGGCCCTGTAATATCAGGTCAAGCCTCCTTCTGTTTTTAAAAATAGATTTTTCGAATAAGAAAAATGAGTCTCTATGGCCATTTTATTCTCATTTTTAATACATTTTGTATTAGTTGCTGGTGTGTGTCCTCGTTGCTGCTCTGTTTGAGAAGAATTGTGCTATATAGAATTGCTTGGGGTGTTGTGTGTGGCTTATTTTTTAGCACGTTTTTGTAATTTTCCATCTCACACAATAAAAATCTAAGAGTACACTACAGGTCATAAAAATAGCAGGCAATAAACAAAGTTAGACATAGTACTCTTCCTTTTAATATTGCAACAAAAGCGTGTCCTTGAAGATGAGAGCTAGTGGGGGTGCAGGTGAGGGGCCCTGGGTGTCCATGGGGCACAGCAGCCTCTGTGTCCAGAAACTTCTGGGCTTCAACCAATTACACAATGAATTTGGGGTGCAGGTTCGGGACAGGAAGAAAGCACACGCACGTTAGTGTTTTATTTGTTCCTTCCTGAATCCGCAGCTTAGCACAGAAAATGACTGTCCGGGACACTCCCATTTGTCTAACCCAAGGTGGGCGTGGAAGGAAAGGAACTCAGTGAGACTCCCCTGAGTCTCGGGCACATGGACCGCTCTGCATCCATAGCTGAATTCTCCACCCCTGAGCAAGACCAGGAGCCCCAGACAAAATGCTCAGGATTCCAGAGGATGGGGTTGAGCATCCTCAGCCTTTTGGAGTGAAAATCCACGAGGCTGAGGAGGTTTAAAACAACAGAAACAGGCGTGTGGGGAAAACCATAGGTTCCGTTAGAAGCGCTGTACAGACGTGTGTGCAAGGAAGTCCTGCGCAGAGGAAACAGGATACCAGGAGAAGTGGAAACCCTATTGTTTACTTGGAGGTAGGAAAAGAAATAGGTCGGCGATTTGTTTCCATAGTGACTATTATCAAAATAAGACAAAGTGACACCGATACTGATTTATTCTCCTTTCAAGCCCTTTTAAAAGAGTGCTTTAATCTGAGTTGATTTTTAAATATAAACAAGAAGATCAAATTATCTTTCACAATTATTATTTTTGGCCACTTGTAAATGAGATTTTTAAAAATAAAAATATTTAAATAGAGTGTGTGTTTTACATATAGGAATTGTGTTCTGGGTATTTGCAATTTAATCCTAAATCTTAAAATAATATTTGTTTGTGCTTTACCTCAAACTGCAAGATGTGTATTTGCTGTTGATGACCTCTGAACCCACATTACAGAGTTTGGTTTATAAACGTGGACATTTAATCTGTCCGCCTGAACAGCCAAGCTCCCCACTTCCCCCCATACTCCACATGCTGTGTTACCTCACGGTGAGCATAAAAGACCTTAATGGACACCATTCCACAAAATCTCCACTCCCTTTCAGGAGCAGGGGACCTCCTTTCAGGGCAATGAGCAGGAAATTAAACACGTATACACACACACATACACACACACACACACAAACATACACACACACATGCAACATATACCTACATACACACATATATGCACACACATATATACACGCACATATACACACACACGCACACACACACATACATATACACACACAGTTGGTCCAGTGACTCTCTGGCTTAGCTTTTGAAAGGAAGAAAAACCCAAAGAATGTTCTAGAAATTCCCAGGCCCCTGCTGGCTAAAAGTGTAGTTCTCACATGAGCAAAGAGTGAAGCTTGCCAGAGTTTGGAGCCTCTGTGGCTCGTCTCTTCATCGTCATCCCCCAATCTTCTCGTGCATTCGTTCAGTCATTAATTCACTGAGCTAGTGATGGCTCTAGGTGCTGGGATGCCACGGTAAGACAGGACTGATCTCTCTCACACCAAAGAGTCAGCATGAAGGAGCTGTGGCTAATCATGCGGGCTGCGGAGTGGGACTGAGCGTCACACCCTGGCTCTGACCCTTTCTAGCTGGATTTCGTTGCATGCACGCGCTCCCTCCCTTTCTTTCTGTGTGTGTGTGTGACTCTCTCCATCTCCCTCTCTTCGTCTCTCTCATTCTCCTTTTTCATACCTGAAAATGCAAAGAATCGTGTTGCTCTGCTGGATTGCCGCGAGGATCAATGGGACGCCACGCAGCTGCCTGTTCTGTGGTGCTCCACACAAGAGTGCTGCTGCTCCGATGATTATCATGACTAAGGCGTGCCCTGACCCTCGTGGAACTCGCTATTTAGAGCTAATGGTACAGGAAAATGACTAGAACATTTGAAAGTGCAATCAATAGCATTCTCTTCTTGGGAGTTGGAATCCCCGCAATTTAAAATTACTGACTGGGCACGGTGGCTCATTCCTATAATCCCAGTACTTTGGGAGGCTGAGGCGGGCAGATTGTTTGAGCTTAGGAGTTCAAGATCAGCCTAGGCAACATGGTGAGACCCTTTGCTACAAAAAATACAAAGAGTAACCTGATGTGGCGTCATGTGCCAGCTATTTAGGAGGCTGAGGTGGGAGGATTGCGCCAGCTCAGGAGTTAGAGGTTGCAGAGAGCTGAAATCACACCATTGCACTCCAGCCTGGGTGACAGAGCCAGGCCCTGTCTCAAAAAAAAGAGAAAAGGAATAAAATTAAATTAAGTAAAACTCCCTTTTATTTATTTATTACGTGTACTTATTTCGAAGCCATTTTATTGAAACCTAATTGACATACAAGAGCTGTACATATTTTATGTCTACAACTTGGTAAGTTCCGAGATAAGTCTCACCTGTGAAACCATCACCACAATTTATGCCATAAACATATCCATCACCTCCAAAAGTCTCCTTCCGCCCTCTGCATTAGTTATGATTATGATTATCTTGTGATACAAGGACAAGTTAAAATCTATCCTTTCAGCAAATGTTAAGTATACAATACAGTGTTGCTAATGATATGCCTGTGCTGTGCAATCGAGCTCTAGGACTCACCTTGTAAAGCTGAAACTTTGCACCTCTGACGGATCCCGGCCCTCCCCTCCCCCATGCTCCCTCTCTCATCCCACCCCTGACAATCACTGTTCCCCTCTCTGCTCCTAGGAGCCTGACTAGTTTAGATTCATCATGCAAGCAGCGTCAGGCCTATTTACCCTTCTGTGTCTGGCCTTTTTCACTCAGCATGACAACGCGTGTTAATTAGACCTCCAAAGCCACGCCCAGGACCAGGCAGAAGTGTGGAATTCAGCTGTGGATCCGGGAGTCTAATCTTTCCAGCCACTCAAACTGCCAAGATGAATCGCTCCGTGGACGGCACGTTCTGAAGTAATCAATAGCCATTTTCAAGACAGCTGAAATGTCCGATGAACCACACACAGCATCTGGGTGCAGTGGCCGTGAGCTGCTGTCACTTCCCGGTTAACGTGAAATGCAGAAATTAACACCTGTCAGGCCCTCCCATCCATGGAGGCAGGCGGTCTGCAGAATCTTATTCAACAGGCTGTGTTTTATAGGCCACGCCATGATCTCAGTTGCTTGGCCCAGCTCTTCACCCCTGTAAACACAGCGTAAGTGGGCCAGTTCTCAACCCCAGGCTGGGACAATCAACTTTGATCATCTGTCCCAGACTGGCGGGTGAGTACAAGGGAGGCTGGGCTGTGCTCAGGTGGTAGTGCTATCTCCACGTGTGAGTGTATGAGAATATGAGTGTGTGAACATGTGTATATTAATGTCTGTGAGTGCTGTGTGTGCATATGAATACCAGTGTGTGAGTGCCTGTGTGCGTATGAATGTGTGCATATGAATACCAGTGTGTGAGTGCCCGTGTGCGTATGAATGTGTGTATATGAATATCAGTGTGTGAGTGCCCGTGTGCGTATGAATGTGTGTATATGAATATCAGTGTGTGAGTGCCAGTGTGCATATGAATGTGTGTATATGAATATCAGTGAGTGCCTGTGTGTGTATATGAATGTAAGTGTGTGAGTGCCCGTGTGCATATGAATGTGTGTATATGAATATCAGTGTGTGAGTGCCTGTGTGCATATGAATATCAGTGTGTGAGTGCCTGTGTGCGTATGA
>CM052661.1:105995000-106052288 GCA_028533165.1 Leontopithecus rosalia
ATGGGGCTGTGGGGGTGAATGGGGCTGCACGGGGTATGAATGGGGCTGCGGGGGGGTGAATGGGGCTGCACGGGGGGGGGGAGAATGGGGCTGCGGGGGGCGAATGGGGCTGCAGGGGTTGAATGGGGCTGCTGGGGGGTGAATGGGGCTATGGGGGGTGAATGGGGCTGGGGGGTGAATGGGGCTGCTGGGGGGTGAATGGGGCTGCGGGGGCTCTCCAGCACTGAGGCCTTGAGGTGGTGCTGACTGACCTTTATTTGAAGCTGTTAATCACAGGGATGCTCAAAGAAATGTAAATTTTAGGACATCAGATTTCAATCCACTTAACAGCTGCATGCTCTTGGGAAAATGTAACCCCTCTAAGCCTTACTTTCTCCCTAAAATGGCAGGAATGGGGAGCAGTAAAACAGTGCTTAGCCCACAGAATTGTCATGAGGTGAGATGATGGGTTCAGTGCAGCGCTGGACATAGAAGGTGAAGTTTTTTTTTACTGTAAATATTAGCAGGTGCTAACAGAGATCTCTGTTTTCCCATTGGGGCTTTAGGTGAAAAGAGTCTTCAGGTAGTAAAATCAAGAACCTCCCCACTCTCCCAGGATCCAGTGTAAAAATCATCTGTCACAAGTTTTTATCTTAGAAGAAACCCAGCAGCCATAAAAAAAAATATGAGTTCAGCCAGGCGCAGTGGCTCAGTATTTTGGGAGGCTGAGGTGGGTGGATCATCAGGTCAGAAGTTCAAGACCAGCCTGGCCAGACGGTGAAACCCCATCTCTACTAAAAATACAAAAATTAGCCAGGCATGGTGGCAGGTGCCTGTAATCCCAGCTACTCGGGAGGCTGAGATGAGAATTGCTTGAACCTGGGTGGCAGAGGTTGCAGTGAGTTGAGAACACACCACTACACTCCAGCCTGGATGATAGAGTGAGACTCCATCTCAAAAAAAAAGGATGAGTTCTGTCCTTTGCAGGGACATGGATGAAGCTAGAAACCATCATTCTCATCAAACTAACACAGGAACAGAAAACCAAACACCACATGTTCTCATCATAAGTGGGAGTTGAACAATGAGAACCCATGGACACAGGGAGGGGAACATCACACACCAGGACCTGTTGCGGGGTGGGAGACTCGGGGAGGAATAGCTTTAGGAGAAATACCTAGTGTAGATGACGGGGTGATGGATGCAGCAAACCGCCATGGCACATGTATACCTGTGTAACAGACCTGCACGTTCTGCACGTGTACCCCAGAACTTAAAGGATAATAATAAAAAAAAGAGACGCTGGAGGGTGCCTGGTAGTGTCTGTGTTAGATACAGTTGCAGTAATGCCAGATGCATGATAAAGTATCTGGCATTACTGCAACTGTACGTTTTGTAAGGTTCAAAATGTAGCGTTTTGGAAGGTTTCTTGCATAGTCGTGTTCAGTCTGATGTTTGGAGCTGCTTAAGCAGCTAAGAACCGAACATCGGAGGCAATAGAGCAGCTGCGTTCCAATAAACAGCTATTGACCAAGGATTAGACGCTTGGTGTTTTGGGGGATTATTTGTAGCTAAAACAATAAACTTGTTTGCATATGCTTCTAAAAGTATGTAACAGCTGGAGTCAGACCTCCATTCAAAACTGGAATAGAAAATTACAGGCACCTTCGCCAGCACCAAAGAGGAGCCGTCATGCAAATGTAGGTCATGAAACTTTTTTTTTTTTGAGACGGAGTTTCGATGTTGTTACCCAGACTGGAGTGCAATGGTGCAATCTCGGCTCACCGCAACCTCCGCCTCCGGGGTTCAGGCAATTCTCCTGCCTCAGCCTCCCAAGTAGCCGGGATGGTTATGAAACTTTTTAGCTTCGTCCCATTGTCTGGGTCCTTCTTATTCTAATCTCCTCCAAAGCAGTGGTCCCCAACCTTTTTGACACCAAGGACTGATTTTGTGGAAGACAACTTTTCCACGGATGGTGGCAGGGTGGTGTCAGGATGATTCCAGCACATTACATTTATTGTGCACTTTCTTTCTATTATTATTACATTGTCATATATAATGAAATACTGACTCACCATAATGTAGAATCAGTGGGAGCCCTGAGCTTGTTTTCCTGCATCTAGAGGGTCCCATCTGGGAGTGATGGGAGACAGTGACAGGTCATCAGGCATTAGATTCTCAAAAGGAGGATGCAACCTAGATCCCTCACATGTGCAGTTCACGACAAGGTTCAGGCTCCTGGGATAATCTAAGACTGCCACTGATCAGACAGGAGGCGGAGCTTAGTAGTAATTGGAGCAATGGGAGCAGCTGAAAATACACATGAACCTTCCCTTACCCACCTGCTGCTCACCTCCTGCTATGCAGCTCAGTTCCTAATAGGCCACAGACCCAGACTGTCCACAGCCTAGGGGTCAGGGACTGGCTCTAAGGCACAGGAAGAGGTAGTAAAACAATGTAACAGTTCTGCATGGCTGGTGAATATAAATTAACAGACAGTATGTTAGAGTAATATATGTGCAAATGCCTTTAAGATCCTGGCCTGGCCAAGCACAGTGCTATACTCCCAGCACTTTGGGAGGCTGAGGTGAGAGGATCACTTAGCCCAGGAGTTTGAGACCAGCCTAGGCAGCAAAGTGAGACCCCATTCCTACAAAAACTAAAAAAAAAAAAAAAAAAAAAAAAAAACCCAGGCAGCCGGGCATGGTGGCTCACGCCTGTAATCCCAGCACTTTGGGAGGCCAAGGGAAAGGTGGGTGGATCGTCTGAGGTCAGGAGTTTAAGACCAGCCTGGCCAACATAGAGAAATTCCATCTCTACTAAAAATGCAAAAAATTAGCTGTTGTGGTCATGTGTGGGTGTAAGCCCAGCTACTCAGGAGGCTGAGGCAGGAGAAACACTTGAACCCAGGAGGCAGAGGTTGCAGTGAGCCAAGATTGTGACACTCCACTCCAGCCTGGGTGACAGAGCAAAACTCCATCTCAAAAAAAAAAAAAATTAGCCAGGCCTGGTGGTGGACACCTATAGTCCTAGCTGTTTGGGAGGCTGAGGCAGGAGGATCACTTGGGCCCAGGATGCCGAGACTGCAGTGAGCCATGTTCACGACACTGCACTCCAACCTAAGTGACAGCAGGACCCTGTCTTAAAAAAAAAAAACTTTCCTAAGAATTAGGCTGAATCCATGTTTTCAACTATAACACATTACATCTTTGTTAATCACATAATCCGAAAAAGAACTGTTTGTGTCACAAAGAATAAAAAATTACTTTTGTTGGAAAATCTGAAATTTCATATTCTCCAAGAAGAGTATCCTGTAATACTTTTCCCTGTGTGAAACAAACGTGATTGAAATCTTTTTTGACCCTATGGAGTTGTAAGCTCCTGGGTAAAGTTGACCTACTTTTTATCTAATTCTGTTCCCCATTTTTTTTAGCAAATGATTTGTACCAGACAAGAAATGTATTTCTGAACTAGTCTTGTGCTCCAATACATGCTTCAAAATAAGGACAACTGCTTGGTTTACAAAGAGGAGACAAAAATTGTTCACTAAAATAGGCCAGAAACATCTTCTGGCTTCACTGCCTACTAATAACTCACATTTTCTTGCCAGGTCATCATTTTATAAACCAGAGAAAAAAATAGTTTCCATTATTGCTGAATCATGATGTCATCGAAGTTATAATACCCTGTGACTGATACCACTGTGGAAGGCTGTGCCTTAACTTTTTTTTTTTGATGTTTTCAATTATTATTTTTTTTCCTTTTTTTTATTGCATTTTAGGTTTTTGGGTACATGTGCAGAACATGCAAGATAGTTGCATAGGTACACACGTGGCAGTGTGTTTTGCTGCCTTCTGCCCCTTCTCCCATATTTGGCATTTCTCCCCATGCCATCCCTCCCCCGATCCCCCCCCGCCACTGTCCCTCCCCTATTTCCCCCAATAGACCTCAGTGTGTGGTACTCCCATCCCTGTGTCCATGTGTGCCTTAACTTTTTTAAAAAGTGCATGTACTGCTTGTATTTTGTTCTATCTAAATAAAATTGTGTGGTTGAGCTCACACCACATATAAAATTCTGTCCTGTGTTTTAAACTATTGATTTTGAAATAATATTGGATTCGTAGGAAGTTGTAAAGACAGCTTAAAGAGACATATACCCTTCACCTGGTTTTCTCCAATGGTTACAGTATATGTAAATATAGTACAATATCAAACCCAGGAAACTGATATTGGTACAGTGTGTGTGTATTCTAACCCATTTTAACACAAATATTTTCATGTAATCACCACTGTAGTCAATATACAGAACTGTTCTATCTCCACAGAGACCTCTCCTTGCTACCTCTCTCAAGCCACACCTGCATGTCTGCCCCCACCATTCTTAACTCTGGAAACTAGTCATCTCTTCTCCATCTGTACTGCTGTCATTTCAAGAACGTTAAGTAAATGGAATCATACACTGTGTGAATTTTCAGGATTACTTTTTGTCAGTAGCACAATACTCTTGCATGTAGTTGGATCATTTTTTTAATCCACTCTGTCAGTCTCTGTCTTTTAATTGGTGTATTTAGACCATTTACATTTAAAGTAATTACAGATATGTTAGGTCTTGGGGCTGCCATTTTGTCTTCTATTTCTGTTTCTTTCTCCTGTTTTCCTGAACTCTTTCTAGAATCCATTGTTTGCCTATAATGTTTTGAGTGTATCTTATTGTATAGGTTTTTTAAGAGTTGCTTTAGGTATTACATTATATAAACAAATATATATATTTATATGACTTATCAGTCTACTGCTGTTGACATTTCACCAGTTTGAGTGGAGTGTAGAAATCTTAACTCTCATTAAGTCTCTCAACTCCCTTTTTGATCATTATTTTAGCATTCCTTCTGTATACATTTAGAACCACATCAGAATGTGTTATAATTTTTGCTTTCTTTGTCAAAGCTAATTTGGAAGACTCAGGGAGAAGGAAAGACTATTGTATTTGTCCATCTTTTTGCTCTTCCTGTTCTTTCTTCCTTCCCAGTCTTCCAAGATTCCTTCTTTTATAATTTCCTTTCTGTTTTGAAATTTTCGTTAGCTGTTCTGTAGAGCAGGTCTGCTAACAATAAATTCTCTCAATTTTCCCTCTTCTGAAAATATCTTGTTTTTTCCTTCATCCTGAGGACAATTTCCTAGATATAAAATTTCAGATTTACAGCTCTTTGCTTTCAGAACTTACAAAATGTTATCCCACTTCATTTTGGCTCTCATGGTTCTCACAAGAAATCTCCTGTCATTCAACCTGTTCCTCTGTAGGCAAGCTGTTAATTTTTTTATCTCTGCATTCATGAATTTTTTTAAGTTCTTAGTTTTCTAAAGTTTGATTATGACGAGTCTTGTGTAGTTCTGGGGTTTATACTGTTCAGGACGTACTCAGCTTCTTGGATCTGTAGGTTTAAATCTTGCTAAATTTTGGAACTTTTCCTCAATTATTTTTTGAATACTTTTTAGCCCCACCCTCTCCCTCCTCTCCTCTGAGACCGTGACATGAACATCAGGTCTTTTGCTACAGTCCTATGTGTCCCTAAAGCTCTGTTCATTTTTTTTGTAGCTTATTTTTTTTCTATTGTTCAGATGGGTAATTTCTGATGTTATATTTTCAACATCATTAGTTTCTTTCCTCTGTCATTCCGCTGCTGAGCTGATCATGGAGTGGATGGAATTATTGTAATCTTAATTTCTAAAATGCCCATATGTTTCTTCTTTAGATTTACTATTTCTTTGCTGAGCCTTCTTATTTTTTATTTGTTTCAAGTTTGTTGTAATTGTTTTTTGAGACATTTTTATGATGATTGTCTTAAAACCCTTGTCAAATAATCCCAATATTTCTGTCATCTTGCTGTTAGTGTCTGTTGATTGTCTTTTCTCATGTGTCGGTTTTCTTAGCCTCCAATGACACTGTCAAGGGAGACTCATTAATGCCAAGTGAGCAGGAGAGTCCAGCTCCCCACTCAGTCTTCTCTGGTACCATCCCAGGAGGAGGGCTTTGGGTTAAAGTCAGATCATTACATCAGGGTAAAGGGCGAAACATAGGCTCGTCAGTCAGCCTTTGCTAATGGGAGTTGAGATGGGCTAGGGCAGGTGTTGTCTAAAAGCATTCTGTCTTGATAGGCAAAGTCATTTCTGATTCTTTGAGTATAGAGATCGGGCTTTTTCTGGGTCATTTTTTTCTGTGCCTATTGGCATTTCCAGGCTGCTACTGTCTCTGGTATTTGGTCTGGTATACGGGGGCAAAAAGAAAACCCAGGGCACCATGGTGTTATTATTTGGGTCCTGAGGTCCCTGGCCAGTCTGTGTTCTTCTTTCCGACGTGAGAGTCTTTGTGTGCTTGTTTTACATATCATGTCCGAGATTTTTTGCTGTACTTAGAGGAATAGGATAAACTGCCCTCTGTTGCATTTTTGTCTAAAGCTACAATCCATTAAATTATTGTATTCAAATGTTTTAACCTCAAAATATTAGGCCACTTACAAAATAAAATAATTGGATTTTTTAATGAATTTATGCATTGCTGACAAAAATTTACTGTTTTTTCATCACACACATAATCAGGTCAGAACAAAATCCATTGCCTTGAAACTAACAAATTTTGAATGTCCCAACTGAAATGCGGTGTGACCATGAGGTAGGTGTTGTCTCCCACACTGGTGAATGTCAGGCTGGGGCTTTGTCTCCATCCCACTTCCTGCCTCCATTTGTGAGCCTTCACTTCTAAGTGCTGACTCTGTGCAGGTGCTGATGATGCAGAGCAGGAGGGTGCCAGCCCTTGGATGCTGGTGGTTGCTTCCTTACTCACAGAACCATCTCTACAACAGGCAGGAAGACTGCATTGGAAGACTTAAAGGCTTTTCATGTCTAAGGTCTATGAATCCAAGATTCTGAAACTCCTCACTTCACCCAGTCCTAGCTTAGGCACAGCCTCTCTGGCACCTTGATTTTAAATGTTCTTTGGGGTCCTAGGTAGCTGCAGATTTGGATAGTCCAGTAAATAACTGACCTGAGACAAAAGAGCACTCGTGTGTGTGTGAGTGCATGGATGTGTATGTGAGAGTGCGTGTGTGTGTGTGCATGGATATGTGTGTGTGAGTGTGTGGATGTGTGTGTGTTAATGCATGGATGTGTGTGTGTGGGAATGTGTGTGGATGTGTGAGTGATGTGTGTGTGAATGGGTGGATGTGTGTGAGTGCATGGATGTGTGAGTGGGTGTGTGTGTGTGAGTGCGTGGATGTGTGTGTGGGAATGTGTGTGTATGTGTGTGTGTACACATGTGGTCTTATAATGTAGGGATGGCCAAGAAATGGAGCTTGGGTGCAAAGAATAGTTTGTACTCACATGGAAGCAGAGCCGACACCCTGCCTAGTTTCCTCGGGGAGTCAGCAGGCATATCACACATGATGGATAGAAAACAATGCTTTGCACCTTGAGATAAACATAGTTTCACCCTAATATTCATCCCCCAAAAAAGAGAACTTGAGCCATTTCATGTATTAAATATGTTACTGACCCCCTAATAAAAACAAGTGTATTCTGACATTAACAGTACTGATGTGTGATAGCCTTATGTACTGTGACATCTCAAATTCAAGTACTGCCTTGACTTCTCAGAGCTGGACAGGCCTGGAGAGCTTCCCTGCTTTTGCTGGATATGCCCCCAGCCAGGAAGAAAGCCTCCTCACCTGGCTGGTTCCCCTAATTAGCCAGACCAGCTGCACCCCACCTGGCTGCCAAATCTGACGAATGCGATTGGATTATTTAAACAATTCCACAGGCTGCCACCTTCTGCCACATTCTGCAGCCTGTGGAATTGTTCGAACAATCCAATCGCATCCATCCATGTAAACCAGGGTCACTGCCCTTCTTGCTACAAAGCCTGCCTGCAGTGGCCCCTGCTTGTTCACCCTGTACCTGAGCACAGCCCCTGCTGGCCCCGTGTTGACCCCTCTTCCAGGCTGTGAATGTGCTCTGTTAACAAGCCTCTGCGCTTCTCTGACTGGTGTTGGTTGTGCGTTCAGCTCTCTCATACTGTTTAGGGTAGGGAATCCCTCCTTCACGAATGAGCTGACCAGAAGTGTCGTGAACTGAACGCGAGCCCAGGAATCTCGTCCAGCGAGAGGGTCCCAAACCTGGAAGAGAGCGTGCGCCGGAAAAAAGGAGAAAGAAAAGAGCGAGGTCTGGAGGGCTACCTGAGCTATGCCCATGCAGCAATTTTATTTTTGCAATATGTTCCATTATATATATACTTTTCTGCTTAATGTTGTTTACGTCAGATCAAAATGCTTAAGTCATAAGGTAAGCAAGTTAAGCCCACTAAGTTATGCCCAGTAAGTTACGCCCAGCAAGTTTCACCCAGCAAATACTTAACAAGTGTAAATACTTAAGTCACAAGGTAAGTAAGTTAAGCCCACTAAGTAAGTTACGCTCAGTAAGTTACGCCCAGTAAGTACTTAACAATTGTAAATACTGAAGTTAATATTTTACAACGAATGTAACAAGGATCCAAAATGAACACAGTGAAGCAATAAACCATAAGGAGCCGAAAGTGGACACAATGCCTCCCAAGTCCTCATAGCCATAAAGTAATGTCTGTTAATTATTTTGAATAGCAGAGTCCCTCTCTCGGTTCCTGCTTTCCCTCAGCTCGACTCCCCCAACCGGGGATCTGTGTCCGGGCTCAAGCTCACTGTATGGCAAGGCCCATTTCCTAGGGGCCTCACACGGGAACGATCCCCACAGGTCTCCCTCACAGAAGACCCTCACAGCTATCATAAAACAGATCTTTTCCCACCATGAGCTGAGTGACTTTAACGTTGTAAATGTGGTGCCCTTCTGGGATGTTTCTGCCCCATTAGCTACTTGCTGTATTTTTTAGTTGTTGAGCCACATAGTCTAAAGGCCAGAATTCCTTCGGTTCCTTTGTTTACTTTATTTTTTTATTTATCTGTTTTATTTATATTTTATTTGTAGATTTTGAATCTGAGTCTTCCTTTCAAAATGTGAAAGACCCATAAAGAGAAAACCAGAAAATGTCAAAATACATCAAAGGCACTGGAATCAATGGATTGACATGCCACGTTGTTTTATTGGAAGACTCAATGTTATGAATATGCTAATTCTATCCACATTAAGCTACATATTTTTTCTCAAAAAAGTTTAAAAAATAAAATAATCACTATAAAACCCTGAAAGTATCCATTACGGAGGGTGGATCTTCCCCACACCCACACCCGCCTTTCTCCCAGTGGGTGCAGCCCTGGTGGACACCGTGGGCTTCCTGCTTGAACACTGCCGATTACTCCAAAGCAGGTACCCAAAGAAACCTGGGCCAGCCATAGCTCAGCCGTGTGTCTAGCTTGAAAGACAGGCTGAACCAATCTCATCCAATTTCCCTCCTGCTTATTATAGAAGACCCAGAGTGAAGCTGCCTGTTGGACATGGTAACTAGAAAGTCCTGGAGAGCTGAAGCAGACATTAGAGACTGTGTGAGAACCACCGAGGAAGCCAGGTGGCAGAAGAGGAAACTTCCTGGCCACATCCCAGCTGTGCTTTCCAAGCAGCCCACAGTATCGCACTTCCTGCCCTTGGATCTCTGCCGTGCTCCAGAGATTCCACAGGACATCATTCTGATCAACGCTTTTATTTGAACTGGAACATCTATTTCAAGCAAAAGAGCTCTGCCTGCCTCAAAGTAAGTATTTTACCACCCACAGCATACTGTGCAGAGAAAGCACCACTTACAGTGATCAGGTTTAAAATAATAGTTGTCTCAGGTAATAAAATTTTAAATTCTTTTTCATTATTTTTTTTATTTGCTATTTTTTCTGCAGAGACTGAAGTTTTATTATTACTCAAATCAGTCTCCCTGAGCATTTAGGGAGTATAGTTTTTAAGAATAACTTGGTGGCAGGAAGAAGCCAGTGAGCCGGGAGTGCTGATTGGGCAGAGATGAAATCATAGGGAGTCGAAGCTGTCTTCTCTCTCTGAGTCAGTTCATGGGTGGGCAACAAGATCAGATGAGCCAGCTTATTGCTCTGGGTGGTGACAGCTAATCCATCAAGTTCAGGGCCTGCAAACTTTCTCACACACTGATCTTGGGAGCAGCTTAGTGGGGGTCAGAAGCCCCCAGCTGCATGACTCCTAAAGCATCATTTCTAATCTTGTGGCTAATGATAGTCCTACAAAGGCAATCTAGTCCCCAGGCAAAAAGGAGGTCTGCTTTGGGAAAGGGCTGTTACCGTCTTTGTTTAAACTATAAACTGTAAACAAGTTTCTCCCAAAGTTAGTTCAGCCTACGGCCAGGAATGAACAAGGACAGCTTGGAGGTCAGAAGCAAGATGGAGTCAGTTAAGTTACATCTCTTTCACTGTCTCATAATGTTTCACAGGTGGTTTCAGTCCGTCCCTTTGGGTTTTATAACACGTTAATCTTAAGGTGTAGTCTATGAAGATGGGAAAAGGCTGTCGATCGCTCTGGCTTCCTCCTGCTGGCAGGCGTCACAGTGGGAATGGGAGTGAACCCCAAGGTGAGAAGAGCGGAATCCCTTTGCAACTGTCTGAGTGGACTTGCGCAGGCCTGACTGGGCTTCCAAGGTTTGCATGGTAAACACATCATTACTTTCTTATAGAGTTTTAGTACAGTATTTAAGTGAGCAGCGTACTATAAGGTAAATAACAAGTCCTAGGATGAGGAGTGCAATTCCCATGTTTAAAAGATTTTAAAGCATTAGTATGGGGACTTCTAACCCACAAATAATTTAGAACTTAAACTGCAGAAAAAACCTCAAGAACAACTAACAACAGTGTACTTTAGTCTTCAATTTGAAGCATAATTTTTCTCTCTCCAGTCCCCATTTTAAAAAACAAATGATAGAACTGATTTACAGTTTACAAAATAAACTTTAGTCTCACTGTACTTGGCTTGATTATTTGCATAAAGTGCAGCAAGAATAATTATTTTAATTATTTTTCACATAGGCTTTAATTGGCTTTGATGGAACTCTACCATGAAACATCCCAGATAAGACTTTTTAAAAGCTGAGCCCAGCCATGGGTTTGTACCCTCAAATACCTATGAGCTGAGCAAATTCCTCTCCACTTGAGGTCCTAAGATAACTTGGGCTTTCTGGGCCTATTAGAAAGTGACATTCTTTACTTACCACAGGTCAGGAACCTTGTGCAGGGACTCTGTGGACAAGGTATGAGACCAGGTTTCCCAATGGGCTTTAACTGGCTCTAAGTCAACTCTGATTCTTTAAAGGAAGCATGCTGCTCCAGACAAAGCCTTGGTAAAATGACCAGTTTCTCCAATTGTGTCTTGTTACAAAATAAAACCAATACTTATTGCACTTATACAATTAACTATAGTACCATAAACTTGGAATACTCAGAAATAGTTTCCAAATTGTGGAGAAATCAGGTAGAGAGAAACAAATATGCTGCAACTTTTGTTCACAGGAGTATATTTTACCCACTTGTTAAAAGTTGCAAATAACTCTAAAGAAATAATATCTCTTGACTCTGAAAACAAAAGGTTTGGCAATATTTAACATATTTGTTCTCCATGAGAGTCCCACAAATGTGTTTTTTTTCTCTATTTAAATAGCACAATTTTTAAAGTTACCTGAGACCTGCACTCAGAGTCCTATATCTGATGATAAACTGCCTTTTGTAAAGGACCAAGAAAGACAAAATGTTTGTGGATGACAAAAGAATTAGGATAGCCCATGATTAAAGCTATGATTAACTAGGAATTTTGGCTACTCTGTGGCATACAACAATTTTACATAACAATTATAATTATTAATAATGTACACTAAATAGTATCAGAATTATAGAAGTTTCCCATAATTTTTGGAACATACACTAATAATGTATTTGTACAAATACAGTCCAGATAAAACCAAACACTATTCTCTCTTCTGTTTGAAAGTTTTTCCTCTATTCTAATGTCACAATCTCCAGAGTTATTAATGAGAATCCTTCATTTAAGAGCACCTGTTAAATTTTATAGCTGATTATAAAATCATCTTTTAAAGAGAGACAAAAATTGCCTGTGGATGACAAAAACATTTTAGGATAGCCACAGTTAAAGACACAATTGACAAAGACATTTGTTACCTCTGTAGCACACAGTCATTTAGCATAATAGTTATAATTAGTACCGATAACACATGGTACATCATATTAGAATTATAGAAGTTTTACATAATTTTGGAACACATACAAATAACACATTTACACAAATATAGCCCAAAGAAAGCCAAACACTATTTCATATTTGACAATGCTTCCTATATGATTTCTATACCAAATAATCCAAATGTCATTTTTTGGACTTTAGAGGACTTAATATCTAAAATTTTAGGTTAGAAAGAGACATAATTTATAATTTGATTTTGGAAAGTTTGTTAAATATCCAAGGTTTAAAACACTGATATCACAACATAGAATCCCAGGTCATTATGAGTCATTCATTCAGCCAAATCATTATACAAGAAAATATAATAAATTAAATGTAAATATAATTCAAAATGCTTTATATAAAGTAAAATCTGAATGTCCTGCTGCTCATTTTTCTCAGGTTTGAAATCTTGAAGTTCAAAGCTGAGGCTGCCCCACAGCCAATGCATTTGTCCAGAAGTTCATGGAGCCAGAAGCTCTTAAGTCCTTCAGTAGTTTTTAGGGTTTTCTTGGGAGAAAGTCTTAAGATGTCCTTCCAAAAAAAAAATGGGCCAGGCAATTTCTTTTTTTCCTTTGAGATGGAGTCTCACTCTGTTGCCCCAGCTGGAGTGCAATGATGTGATCTTGGCTCGCTGCAACCTCTGCCTCCCAGGTTCAAGTGATTCTCCTGCCTCAGCCCCCCAAGTAGCTGGGACTACAGGCACATGCCACCAGGCCTAGCTAATTTTTATATTTTTAGTAGAGATGGGGTTTCACCAGGTTGGCCAGGCTGGTCTTGCACTTCTGTCCTCAAATGATGCACCACCTCGGCCTCCCAAAGTGCTAAGATACAGGTGTGAGCCACCACGCCTGGCTGGGTCAGGCAATTTTTAAAAGGAGGAAAAGGCTGGGCATGGTGGCTCACGCCTGTAATCCCAGCACTTTGGGAGGCCAAGGTGGGCAGATTACAATGTCGGGAGAGCGAGACCATCCTAGTTAACACAGTGAAACCTCGTATCTACTAAAAATACAAAAATTAGCTGGGCGTGGTGGCACACACCTGTAGTCCCAGTTAATTGGGAGGCTGAGGCAAAAGCATCGCTTGAACCTGGGAGGCAGAGGTTGCAGTGAGCCGAGATCGTGCCACTGCACTCCAGCCTGAACAACAGAGTGAGACTCTGTCTCAAGAAAAAATAAAAAAAGGCAAGTGCTGAAAATACAAGCCAAAGATGCCCCAGCGAGGATGAGCGAGAAAGCAGCACCCTGGAATTCTTTTAAAGAAAGAGAAAACACAAGTGGCATTTGAGAAAGAAAGTCCAAGGCAGACATGAAAGCAGCAGATATCTGAAACAAATGAACGGGGTGACTTCAAGGGTGACAACTTTACAACTTTAAAGTAGTTCTATTTTGAGAGGCAGCAAGAACATGGCACAGGCATCCACTGTCTCCTTTGCAGCTCGCCCTGCAAGGATGTACCACAGCTGACAGGTGACACTCTCCTTCCCATACGCAGCAACAGAAGCTTCCCTGCTCATCAGTTAGTTTTCTAGAACTGTTTTGAGGCAGCAGCAAACAGCAGCACCAGACAGAAAAGCCTTTTATCTGCCTTCATCTTGGAGATGAAATGAAACGTGATCTGTGGAGGAATATGTGGCATGGCCCCATTGACAGCAAAAGCACAGTTAACATGAGACCTTGCAGGCATGTATCTGGGGCACACCACGGAGGGTGTGTGGGGTTGTTGGCCAGGACTGACAGCGGCGTCCTCTGTGCGTGGGGTGCAGCCCACCCTCTATGAGGAAGAGGCCACCTCTCGGTGTGGTGGCGGGGAGTCGGCATCAAGGCAGTGCAGAAGCACTGGGAGTCCTCTGTCCCCTCAAACTCTTGAGGCTCAATTTCCTCACTGCTGATGGGAACCATATTACCCCCTCACAGGCCATTGGGAGGATCCAAGAAAAATGTCTTTGTGATTCATGACCTAAGAAAGACCCGAGCTAGGGGCTGTGGGTGTTCCTTTCAGCACCGCTGTAGCTAAAGCTGTGCCAAATATGAATTTACTTGCAGAATCCCCAGAGCCTGTGAGAGTGGGGCTTTGTTAGCATCTTCACTCATTCCAGGGGACCTGGCCCCATTTCATGGCGGGCCTTGCTGAAAACTTCCAGGAAGCAAATGCAGTTCTGAGGCCCACCTGGCAGATGCCTTCCGAAAGATAGCATTTATATACACCCAGACCTGAAAACCACCTTTGTGGGATCACCACCTGCTCTCCACAAGAGCTGACTTTTCACTGAGGCCTCCAGGGTGCAATTCACCTTTCAGGTTTCTCATTCCATGGTGAATTTGTGAGTTCCTCCACACAGATGTGAAAAAAATACTTCTAAAATGTTAAGATACCAGCTGGAATAAGTTGATCATTCCCCACAAAGTGGAGGATGGGTTTCATTGACTCGTTGATAGAATTAATCACTGCATTTCCCCTGGGAGCCAGACGCTTTCTCCCCAAGGGTGCTGGACCTGGGCCTTTGACTAACTTGTTTGTATCCTTGCCTTACCTGAGCCTCCCTGACTGACACGTCTGCACCCCTGGGTGCCTGGCCTCATTTGGGATGGATGCTGCCAGTCAGGACTTCAATACTTTTACGTTTATAGAGTCCATTTACCCTGCAGCTGACGGGAGCATCTGACAAGTTTTCTTTCCACCCTCTAAAATTCTCAGAAAAAAAGAAAAGACAGTGGACCAGGCGTGGAGGCTCATGCCAGTAATCCCAGCACTTAGGGAGGCCGAGGCAAGTGGATCACCTGAGGTCAGAAGTTTGAGACCAGCCTGGCCAACATGGTGAAACCCCATCACTACTAAAAATACAAAAATGAGTCAGGCTTTGGCAAACACCTGTAATCCCAGCTACTCAGGAGGCTGAGGCAGGAGAATCACTTGAACCTGGGAGGCAGAGGCTGCAGTGAGCCCAGATCATGCCATTGCACTCCAGCCTGGGCGACAGAGTGAGACCCCATCTGAAAAAAAAGAAAAGACCGTGATAAATCATACCAAATGTTTACCAGGAAAGCAAGCAGGCTCTGGTGATGTCCGTGAACTCGTGCTGAATTCGCGACCTGCTGGCCGGGTTCTGAGCTCATCTCCCGTGAGCATCGGGAGTGCGGCCACCGTGCGGAGCCACGTGTGGGCCAGCCCGGGCACCCCCCACTGCGGCCAGTGCAGCCGACCTGGGCTGCAGCCCGGGGCCTCCAGGACGAGGGTTGTCAAGGAAGAACCCAGGGCCGCTGGAACCCACGGTGCAAACCGGGCGGCTGAAAGCAACCGAAACGTGTCTTCCCGCATTCCCGAAGCCGGAATTCCGAATCAGGGCGGTACCGCGGCGGGCGCTCCCTGGCGGCTCTGGGCGAAGAGCCTTCCTGCTCCCGGGACCTGCGGGCTCTGGGCACTTCTCGACACCCCTTGGCTTCTAGCTGCACCCTTCTGCTCTCTGCCTCCGTCTTTGTATGTGAGGGTCCTCTCTGTGTCTGTGTTCCAATGTCCCCCTTCTTTAAGGAAACTGACCCGAGGATTTAAGGCCCACACCCTAATGTACTATGACCTCCTCTTAACTGGGTCACATCGAAAGAGACTCTATTTCCAAATAAGGTCGCAAAAAAGGTTCCAGGTGGTGTGAATTTGGGGGGACGATATTCAACCCTGGACACATCACAAGAAGAAAAACAAGGGGAGCCCCAGGCCCTGGGGGGCCTCCCAGGAGAGCCCCTGCTCAGGCAGCAAGCGCCGTGGCTCAGGGGGCTCAGGGGCCTCAGGCTTTCTCCCCTTGACTGAGGCACAGCACAACTTTGGGGCTCAATATCCTGCGGATTCATTAAGTAAACTTTTTTTGTTGAGTCAGAGTCTCGCTCTCTCGCCAGGCTGGAATGCAGTGTCCTGATCTCGGCTCACTGCAACCTCTGCCTCCTGGGTTGAAGCGATTCTCCTGCCTCAGCCTTCCGAGTAGCTGGAACTACAGGCGTGTGCCACCATGCCTGGCTAATTTTTGCATTTTTAGTAGAGACAGGGTTTCACCATGTTGGCCAGGATGGTCTAGAACTCTTGACCTCATGATCCGCTTGCCTAGGGCTCCCGAAGTGCTGGGATTACAGGTGTGAACCACCGCACCCGGCCCAAGTCAACATTGATCAGATGCTTACTGTGCGCCTGTCCTCGGCTCCGTGATGCCGTCTGGGAGGTGCAGGTTCAGCATTGCAGGAAACTCTTGGCCTCAGTGGGTTTTCAGCGTTCCCTAAGCAAACTGCATTGGACTGTTAGTACCCAAAACAGCCACAGTGAGAAGTGCCCTCTGACCACTCTTTCGATTACTAACTTGTTATTTTGTTATTTCTGTGTAGCCACAGAAAAATGCCCTAAATTCATAATTTTTAAAATTTATATCATTGAAAAAATAAAATGTATGCTTTGGAAATACGAGGCCTGCTGACTAGGAGTTCAGTGAATGGGGGGCTGGCGCCCGGTGGATGTCTAACTGCTCCTTTCGTCTCTAAATATTTGGAGTGCGGGAAGCAATATTCCTAAACACAATGCAAGGTTTTAAGGTATCATAACCCCTTCTTTGCATTCAAAGAAAGAGGATAGACAGGGTTACAAACTCAGAGTTATATTAGGAAAAAAATAGCTTCTGAAAATCACAGTCAGAATCCCGAAGTCGTGGCCTATTGTTTCAATAAGGACCCAAATTCTTACAAAGAGGCATTAAGTACGCACACGTCAAGAGAAACTCTGTCATCGAGCCCTTGAGCTCAGGTTAGACTGAATAGCCTGAAGACAGGTTGGGGCTATTGTGTCTTTTCTCTGGACCTAAAGTCTTAAGCCCTGTTCATAGCTTTTGGTGTTTAGTCACATTCATCTACAAGTTTGTCTTCACCTCTCTCGCTCCCTTCCTTCCTTCCTTCCTTCCTTCCTTCCTTCCTTCCTTCCTTCCTCCCTCCCTCCCTGCCTTTATTCTCCCTCCATCCCTCCCTGCCTTTCTTTCTTACTTCATCCCTCCCTCCCTTCCTTCTTTTCTTCCTCCCGTCCTCTCTTCTTCTCCAGTCACGCTTTTCCTCAATCTGCCTTTTTTTCACAGTCACACTGAGGCCTGCTGCAGCCTCCTGCAACCTTAATGCTGCTCTGCACCCTAGACAGCTTAAGGCTAGAGAGGGTGGCCAAGCCCAGTACTTCCCACTTCCACCTGCCCACACATGACCTGCATACCTTGTGGAAATGAGATCTCATCTCAGCACATCTGGGGCAGCCCGAGAATCTTCATTTTAAACAGGCTCCTGCTGTGTGTTCCACGGGGCGCAAAGAGGGAGGTTGCTTGGGCAGAGTCTGGCCCCCCGTGATGCTCAGGCTCCTTTCATTTCCCATCATCGTAGAGCAGGTACAGATGAGGCTGGCGGGTGGAGTCCCAGCATACGAGAAGGTGTGAACAGGGAGGCTCAGCATCACAAAGGTGGGGCTCCAACAGCACAGTCCTGAGCAGGCTGAGGCGGGAGCTGGCTGGCCCGTTTGCTTCTCTCCAAGTGGAGAATCCTCCAGAGGCCGACCTTCAGGTCTCCTGATGGGACCCTAGAGGTGTTCTCTGGACACTCACACGCGCACTAGGGAACGGGGCTCCACGTGCACGCTTGTGCTGGCTGGATGTTTTTTTTTCCATTCCCCTAACCCATCTGGATTGAGAGCATCTCTCAGAGCAGAGCGGCACGGCCAGCAACGATAAACATCCTAATTAACCTCATCTTACCTATTTGAAAGGGTCATTTGAGACATTAGACATTTTGTTCATTATAAGCAAAGGCTTCTCTATTTGAAGGCAGACCACCAGCCATGATTTGTGCTAAGATCACTTAGAAAATAAAGAAGTGGGAGACTGAGGCAGGCAAATCACTTGAGGGAGATCAGGAGTTTGAGACCAGCTTGGCCAACATAGTGAAACCGCATTTTTACTAAAAATACAAAAATTAGCTGGGCGTAGTATCGAGTACCTGTAACCCAGCTACTCAGGAGGCTGAGGCAGGAGAATTGCTTCAACCCAGATTCAGAGGTTGCAGTGAGCCAAGATTTCGCCACTGTACTCCAGCCTGGGCAACAGAGTGAGACTCCACCTCAAAAAAAAAAAAAGGGGGGCCGGGCGTGGTGGCCCACGCCTGTAATCCCAGCACTTTGGGAGGCCGAGGCAGGTGGATCACAAGGTCAGGAGTTCAAGACCAGCCTGGCCAAGATGGTGAAACCCCATCTCTATTAAAAATACAAAAATTAGCCGGGCATGGCAGCGTGAACCTGTAATCCCAGCTACTCAGGAGGCTGAGGCAGTAGATCGCTTGAATCCGGAGGTGGAGATTGCAGTGAGCTGAGATTGCGCCACTGCACTCCAGCCTGGGGGGCAGAGCGAGTCTCCATCTCAGAAAAAAAAAATAAAAAAAAGAAAGAAAGAAGAAAGACTGAAAAAGTTAAGTGACTGTTCCTGACGCACGTAGAGTACAGCAGGACCAAGAGCGCCTCCTTGCTTGAGTCATCCCTGACTCACCCCCACAGCTTCTTCCTGACGCTTCAATTATGTTCTCAAAAGGCCAGCTCCTCGGAGGCATCGGATCCAAACTGCTGGCAGCGTTTACAGCCTGTGACATTTTAAGTTGAAATGATAGAGCAATCCTCAAACATTGCAAATTCAGAATAATCTGTTTGGATGACAGATCCCTTTCCTTCCAATCCAATGGCAGTGTCTTTTATATTTCTTTAATCAGAATATCTTCTTAAAATAAGTATTATAGTTAATACTGTTTGCAAATGGTTATAAAGTAAATGCAAATAGTTTCTGTTATCATTGCTCTTCTTCTTTCTCTTCTGATAGTGATAAATCTGGGCCATTCTTTTTTTTTTTGAGACAGAGTCTTGCTCTGTCACCCAGGCTGGAGTACAGTGGCACAATCTGAGATCACTGCAACCTCTGCTTCCCGGGTTCATGTGATTCTCCCACCTCAACCTTCCTAGTAGCTGGGACTACAGGCACATGCCGCCATGCCTGGCTAATTTTTGTATTTTTTGTAGAGACAGGACTTCACCATGTTGGCCGGGCTGGTCTCAAACTCCTGACCTCAAGCCATCCACTCACCTCAGTTACCAAAGTGCTGGGATTACACGTGTGAACCACTGTGCCCAGCCAATCTGGGCCATTCTTGACTGTTACAGAAGAAAAAGGCCAGATGAAAAGGAAGGTGTCAGTGAATTGCTGCATTTTGGCTGCTTAGAATGAGAAATTCACAGGGCATGAAATTCACAAGGCTAGGATTCCAGGCAGCATTTTCTTATGAGCACTGTGACCATATGTCCCATGTTTTTTTAGGCAGTCATTATTTCACATATTCAGTGTTGTTATTTTCATAAATACATTATTATAGTGTGTCAGACTGTGAGTCTCCATTTTTATTGGACATCTTATCTAAGGATATGTACCCCGAGCAAAGAGATGTGTCAAGTCTTTCATCAAGAAGCCTGGGGAGCAAGTGTGCACAGATCAAAGCAAGTAGATCCTCACCACCCCCAGGCACACACCTGGGCAGTGCAGCTGCCGTGCCATCTTCCTACGGAAAGAAGATTGCAAAAACAAGTCTGGCAAATGGGATAATAAACTTGTTAAGCCTGACCAACTTGGGGAAATCCTGTCTCTACTAGAAATACACAAATTAGCTATACATGGTGGTGTGCACCTGTAATCCCAGGTACTTGAGAGGCTGAGACATGAGAATCACTTGAACCTCAGAACTGAAGTTTGTGGTGAGCTGAAATCACATGACCGCACTCCAGCCTGGGGGACGGAGCGAGAACCTGTGCTTAAAAAAAAAAGGAAAAGTGAAATTTAAAGTTATTTTAATTGGGCTGGTAAAACTTTATGTGGAAGAGAAAGTTGTAAATTTCCAACTAATTGGTGGAGTCTTTATTAGGAACGGCTGAAATGTTAATGACAGACTCCCAGCTCTACCAGTAATTCCCATGGATCATAAGGAACTTTAAAGAAGCAGGTGAGTGTCACAAAAGCTGTGTGTCGTATGCAGATGTCATTGCATGGACACACTTGACCATGGATCTCCAATCAAGAAACTCTCAAAATGGAAAGTACACGTTATTTTACCGACACACCAGAAGCTGCATATTTCAGCTCACATTCTTGATGAAGACAACGTGCTACATGTAACATTCAAATTACTTTTTGAAGAGACTGTTACATCACAGCTGGGTACAATACTCGTGGGGGAATTGGGGCAGTTGAACAGTCCTGCTTTGGGTGGTGGTGGACTTCACTCTGAGGCTGGAGGATGAGGAACAGCTGGCTTTGCCTCTTGCTCCCCAGATGAACTTTGTGCACACATGACATAACACTAAGTCTGTTAACCAGCCTGCACTTTATCCTGTCAACCAGCAAAGAGAGACAGGCTCCCTAAAAGAAAAAACATTTATTTGGGAGTAAAACATTACAATAGGAACATGCATGCCATAGTAAACTGTAAGTGTATTCAGGGAGGTAAAGGAAGACAACGATTTTTTGTGAGTCAGAGTCTCACTCTGTTGCCCAGGCTGGAGTGCAATGGTGCAATCTTGGCTCATTGCAACCTCCTCCTCCTGGGTTCAAGCAATTCACCTGCTTCAGCCTCCTGAGTAGCTGAAATTATAGGCACCTTCCAGCATGCCTGGCTAATTTTTGTATTTTTAGTAGAGACGGAGTTTCATCATATTGGCCAGGATGGTCACTTGGCCAGGCTGGTCTCGAACTCCTGACCTCATGATGTACCCGCCTTGGCCCCCCAAAAAGCTGAGATTACAGGCGTGAGCCACTGAGCTCAGCCCAAGAAGAAAAAGCTTTTTAAGGGGGAAAATGGGGAGGATTATAAAATTGTTTTGAAATAATTATATTTGACTCTAAAGATCAAAAATGAGTGACACCAGTCTGAGGTAGAGAGGCAGTTGCTGAGCAGATGCTCTTGCAGCAGTATGTTTTTTGTGTAAGACTGTGTCGGTCTTTGTGCAAAATTGTGGGTTTTGTGATGTTTTGTGATAGTTTTGTTGTCAGGAATACAAGCATGAGAATCGTCTTTTCATGACCTGCCTTGGCTCTATTTGTAAGAGGTTTTGGTTGTTGTTTTGTTTGGAGACAGGATCTTACTCTGTCACCTAGGCTGGAGTGGAGTGGCATGATCTCAGCTCACTGGGGCTTCCACCTCCTGAGTTCAAGTGAATCTCCTGCCTCAGCCTCCCAAGTAGTTGGAAGTATAGGCATCAAATTTCACACCGACCTATTAGCACTACAATAGCACAAGCATTTTCTTATATAACCAATGAGTACTAAAGGATATTTTTAGGTTAGTTTCTGTTAAGTTACCAGCAGAAGCTATTAATTGTGAATATATAATTACATCATGATTCTGCCAAGTGAAAAAGGTCACATTAATGGGAGTAAAAGTCTTATTATAATATGGAGTTTCATTTTGATGTCTTGGAAAAAGCTGTCTACAGTGTGAAAACATCAACTGATCTTTCTGATTTGTAGCTTAAATGGCTCTGGTAATGACATTGGGCAGCTTGGTAAACTTTTTGTGTGGCCCACAAAATTTCAGATAAAAGTTATCTGAAACTAGATAAGTTTTGTAATCCAGAAATTATAAAATGTATCTAGTCTCAGTTTATAGGGCTTTAGAAATAGAGAGGTTTTTGTTTTCAGTTCAAGAATTATAGCCAAATGCTGGAGGAAATTAGAAAAATTCAGTATCTAGTTCAGTCTGTAAATAAATCACAAGAATTTGAAAACAATGCAAAGGGCTAATAAAAGGTATATTATAATTTTTCTCAGGAAACGAAACTTTTTCTCTCTGCATTGATTACATGGGAGTGTCTGATTTAAATGTCCCTTGAAGCTAGAAAGCCAAACTGAGGCAGATTTTAGATTTTACTTAGAGTCTTAAGGTTCTTGAGCTTGCCAGAAAATGACAGTTTTTACTCACTCACCATAAGTCTGGGGATTCTTGAAGCCAGGCATTTTATGCACATTCTTAAACATGAAGTTTCAGTCGAAGCCTTGTTAACATAAACAATGGTCCCAGTTGTATCCTTCTCATAAAGAGAAAGCAGATTCGTATTGAACATATGTAAACAAAAATAGGAATACTCACAAATAGTTTTTGAATTTTGGAGGAATCAAGTAGGGAGAAAAAGAAAATGCTTTCACTATTTGTTTACCAAAGTATACTTTACCATATCAAATTGTTATAAACTGTAGATAGCTTATGAGAAAAGTTTCTTTAAATCTGGAAAACAAAATCTTTAAAAAATTTTTAAATATCTTTATTGAGGTATAATTGAAATACAATAAACTGTACATATTTAAAGTACCAATCTGAATAAGTGTTGTCATATGTATACAGCAAACTGTCTCCATAATCAAGGTAATCAACATATCTATCACCCACAAAAGTTCACAGTACCTCTTTGTGATCCATGCTTACTCATTCCTCCTTGCCTCCCAGCCCCACCCCACCATCACCTGACCACTGATTCACTTTCTTTAAGATCGATTTGTTACAAATGAAATTGTAGAGTATGAGCCTTTTTTGGTCTGGCTTTTGTCACTCAGCATAGTAATTTTGTGATTTGTCTATATTGCAGCATTTAAAAATAAATCATTCATTTGCTGCTGAGTAGTATTATATTTTATGAATATATCATAATTTGTTTATTCTTTTGATGATGGCCATTAAATAAAGAATCAAAGTATTTCAAATAAAAGACATCTTGTTACAAAGACATTATCTTGGTCAATTATTTAATTTCACATAATTAATTTTTTTGGTTTGGATTGATCTTGATTAGCAGTTTTATGAATGGTGCTGGCCTCCAAGCTGGCTGAGACCATACCCATGACCATCAAATAACCATGCACCTGCACCAGCCATGCTGTCTCTCCTCTCCAGCTGTGGCTCTGATTGCTCTGATTTCCTGGCCCTGATTCTGCACCAGCTCTCTCCACTCTGTGACCAACAGACCTTGGTCAAAAAGCACTCCCAGACCGTTTTGAACCTCTGTGCTAGAGATTACACTTTTGCTATGTATCTGTCATGCATGATTGCAACGGGCACCGTTAAGGCCACTGTGCAAAGCCTGGGTGACTGCTCCACACCCAGGATGAGCTCACAGAGCTGCTGGCAGGGGTCACAGGCACTGAAGTGGGCTGCCTGCAGGCCTGTCAGGAGTAGATCAAAGCTGCACTCAGGGAAGCCACCCAGACCAGTCCCAGCCCAGTACCCAAAGCCCAGCTGGGCTCTGGCAGCCAGGGACCCAGCTAGACGGCAACTGCCATAAATGTTGTGGTCTTCCACCTGTAGCCCTGGAGAGGCCCCCTCGAATGGCCACGAAACAGAGGAGAGGCCGCTGGCACCTTTCTCCAGAAACAAACCACACCACACCAGGCTTGTCTGGAAGCCTGGTCAAGTCCCTACTTTCTGCTGTGAGCATCTCAGCTCCTTCCCTGACTCTAGCTGGGGGTGAGCCAGGCTGGTCAGACCACACTGGAGCAGGTGAAGCACCCGCACCGGTGTTCTTCCTGAGGCCACCCCATCCCCCAGGGCTCTCATGCTCTTACCTGCCAAAATGCCTCCTGTGCCTTCTGAAAATGTTGCCTTTCTAGGGTTACCGCATTTGAATAGGGGTCCTTTCAAAGATGAAATTTCAAGCATGGTTGATTGATAGATGTGAGTGAGGGGACATAGTCATCCCCTTATTAAAAAGCAAAACACTGGCCGGGCAAGGTGGCTCGTACTTATAATCCCAGTACTTTGGGAGGCTGAGGTGGGTGGATCACCTGAGGTCGGAATTTGAGACCAGCCTGGCCAACATGGCAAAACCCCATCACTACTAAAAATACAAAAATTAGCCAGGCATGGTGACAGGCACCTGTAATCCCAGCTACTTGGGAGGCTAAGGCAGGAAAATCACTTGTACCCAGGAGGTGGAGGTTGCGGTGAGCCAAGATTGCACCATTGCACTCCAGCCTGGGCAATAAGAGCGAAACTCTATCTCAAAAAATAAAAATAAAAACGCAAAACACATAAGGGTTTCTGCACTACCTCCTCACATACCAGTGAGTTTGAAAGAGCATCATTTTTATTTTTCTTCCAGACTAATCTTTATGTTAATTTTAACTTGATTCTCTACATAGACAAATAATAATGATTGACATTTACAGTGTCTATGTACACAGAGATTGACCCTCACCATGAGAGATCAAATTGATGTTATTATTTCTACTGTCCAGGTGATGAAACCTGGAGGTTAATTGGCTTTTTCATGAAGTAGAAAAAAGGCGTGAAAGGACCTAGGCCAGCTCTTCTGACTGTGCGGTTACCATCCCAGCAGACTGTCATTGTAGTCCTGGGGGAGCATGACTGAAGAAGAACTCCATCATCATCCCCTTCCCATGAAAAGCCTTCAACTCATAACAACCAGCTTTGGAAGCTTCAAAATCGGTAGTTGGTCATGTTCAGAGCCAGACCTATGACAATTCTTATAGGAATCCAATTCTTAAAACCATTCTCCTTGCCTCTGTACTTGTTTATTTATTTTAGAGACAGGGTCTTGCTCTGTGGCCCAGGCTGGAGTGCAGTGGCACCATCATAGCTCACTGCAGCCTCAACCTCCTGGGCTCAATTGATCCACTTGCCTCAGTCCCCTGAGTAGCTGGGACTACAAGTGCCCCACCATTCCTGGCTAATTTTTAAAATTTTTTATTGTAGAGATGGGGTCTCACTATGTTGCCCAGGCTGATCTCAAACTCTTGGTCTCAAGTGATCCTCCTGCCTTGACCTCCCAAAGAGCTAGGATTACAGGCAAGAGCCACTATGCCAGCCCTCCTTGCCAATAAAGAAAGTTTTAAAATAAGAAAAAAAGGCCTTTTATATATGTCACACATTTACATTTCCGATGCCCTTGGGTACCCTCCGCAGGCGCCATGGCCAAGGGCTTGCACCTGGCAGTAGGTTCTGTCACCCTCTCCAGGACCACATCTGTAGGGCTGTGCTCCATGAACAGTTACTCACAATTTAGAGTGTATACATATTACTTCTTCATTTGAAAATATTATGGGCCTAAAAACACTAGAAATGTTTGCCAACCTGGTTGATTTCAAGATAGCCTGTATTTTGCTGTAAACGTTAGAAATTCTTTGAAAGGACATGCATCTTTTTATTTGGAGAAGGGTTTTGTGTGAAACTTCACAAGAAAACTAATCAGTCAGAATACTAGAGTGTGTAACCGAATTAGCTCAAGCTCAGAATGGGAGCTCAACATTGGCCTCACTATCACTCCAAAGAACCTGTCTGAAAACTTCTTTTGCAGTCAATTAGTGATTATACACACAATAGCCTTCAGTAACCAGATCTGTTCTCTTCAGGAGGTTTAAAGTTCTGCTTCCCAGGCCCGAGCTGCGTGCTTTGCTTCCAGCTCTGTCTAATCACCTGCTTCCTGTCTGGCGCACACAATTGTCCCTTCAGCTTGACTGATAATATCACCATGTTGCAGCATCAAGGACCATGGTAACTTAAAAGAGCTGAACCTCATTTATTAACTTCTCATGATGAGCCTGTATTGTAACAGACAGGAGGGGCTGGACCAAAATTAGAACTTAGAGAGGAGAGGATATTCCAATAAAATCATAAGCACTTGTGCAATCTTTTGAATAAATAGGTATTTTTCTCCCGGTTGGTAGTCTCATGACCATAAAGGACAGCATCAGAAATAAAAAAATAATTCATTTTCCTTTTCTAATTAAAATGAGGATGGAAAAAAATTTAGAAGGTAAGATTTGCTTAGCAGCTGGTCTACCTCCAAGGGGCTGTGTGGTGACATTTAGGTGACCCAAGAGAAGCTAATCACATTGACAGAAAGGTCTCCTCATGAGCCTCAGATCCTCGGCCTCCCAAAGTGCTAGGATTACAGGCGTAGGCCACCTTGCCCAACTGACATCTTTTTAAAAATGCAGTTGTGGCCAGGCACGGTGGCTCACGCCTGTAATCCCAGCACTTTGGGAGGCCGAGGCGGGTGAATCACAAGGTCAAGAGATCAAGACCATCTTGGTCAACATGGTGAAACCCTGTCTCTACTAAAAGTACAAAAATTAGCTGGGCACGGTGGCACGTGCCTGTAGTCCCAGCTACTCAGGAGGCTGAGGCAGGAGAATTGCTTGAACCGAGGAGGCAGAGGTTGCCGTGAGCTGAGATCGCCCCATTGCACTCCAGCCTGGGTAACAAGAGCGAAACTCTGTCTCAAAAAAAAAAAAAATGCAGCTGTGCTCAGAAGGGCAAATGGAAGTAACATCACCATCAACATGACTGATACTTTGGCATGACTTCGTTAACAAATAGATTTCCGATCTGTCAGTTTCCTCGGCTGGGAGGTTGGACTCCTGAGTTTGTTGGGTATCAAACACCTGGGATCAATACTAAAAAGAAATAAGCTGTCGAGTCACGAAAAGACAGGGAGGAAGCTTACACATATATTCCGAGTGAAAGAAGTTAGAAAAGGCTGCATCCTGTGGGGTCCAGATGCACGACATTCTGGAAAAGGTGATGCCTTGGGGGCAGCAAGCTCGGTGGCTGCCAGGGGTCAGAGAGAGGGAGGAACAAACAGGAGAAAGACTGAAGATGTTTAGGGCAGTGAAAATCCTCCGTGTGTTACCGTAATGGTGGGTATCTTTCATTATAAATTTACCCACGGGTACACCCATACAACTTACATCGCACCATGGGGAGGCCCTTATGTACACTATGGGCTTTGGGTGCCTCAGTGTAGGTTCATTAACGGCAACAAACGCACCCCCTGGTGGAGTGGGGGACGTTGACTGTGGGGGAGACCTTTGCATGTGTGGGGACGGGGTTAAAGGGGAACTCTGTATTTTCTGCTCAATTTTCCTGTGAACCTAAAACTGCTCCTGAAAACATTTATTTAAAAATTGCACTATGTGGTAGCCTCTTATATTATGAAATTAAAACATTTTTAATCCTTCTGCAGCAAAGTAAATTGATCATATGCTATTCCAGTTAAACATGATTTGTTAAATTTATGGTTTATTTCTGAATCTAAGAAATGTATTGAAAAATCCGGTTGCTGCTGCCTCAGCAGAATGCAGCATTTCAAAATTGAAATTAATAATAAAACCCACCTCAGGGCTATAACGACTCAAAACAGATTATCTAATTTGGCATTTCTGGCAATAGAACATGAATCATGCTATTATAATCCAAACAGCATAATTAGCAATTTCGCTGAAATGAAGCAAGAAAAAATAAATCTACTATATCTTATTCAAATGAATTATGTAAAATGCCAGGAACTCCAATCCCAAGGGAAGAGGAGATGGATCTGGAGCCCTCTGGGAGCCAGGGAGGACTCTTTAGGGGCCAGAGGTGGGAAGGACCTTTGCTCCTCCAGCACGGGCAGGTGCCACCTCAGACCCCTGCAGTCGCACCAGTCTGGACCCAGGGACCCAGCTGTTGTCCAGCCCTCCTCCTTGCGTCGCAGGTGAGGAAGGGGCGCAAGGGAAGCCAGGTGGGGACGCAGCTGCACACAGCTCAGTCACTGCCTGTACGACTTGCTCACATGCTTGCTTGCAGTATTGATTTTTTTTTCTGATTTAAAGTAGATGCTTCTCATTTCAGAACTCTAGGAACTATAGAAAAGCCTAAAGGGTAAATAAAAACTGCAAGAAAGATGGTTACAGAGATGACAATAGGAAAGTGACATTTTTATTTATTTATTTAAGACGGAGTCTCACTCTGTCGCCAGGCTGGAGTGCAGTGGTGAAATCTTGGCTCACTGCAACCTCTGCCTCCCAGGTTCAAGAGATTCTCCAGCTGTGAGTAGCCTGGACTCAGCCTTCTGAGTAGCTGAGACTACAGGTGCATGCCACCACGCCCAGATAAGTTTTATATTTTCAGTAGAGATGAGGTTTCACCATGTTGGCCAGGATGGTTTTGATGTCTTGACCTCTTGATCTGCCCGCCTCGGCCTCCCAATGTGTTGGGATTACAGGCATGAGCCACCGTGCCCGGCCACAAGTGACGTTTTCAGGGCTTCGAGATGGGGCCTGGAGGGTCCAGATCCTGTTCTGTCTCCAGGTGACCCTTGTGTCCCCAGAGACGCTGGCTGACCTTGCTCTGTGACTGCCTTTCTCCCATCCCCACACTCTTCAACTGGCTGGGCCAGGAACCTCCTTCTGTCGTTTGTACATGTTCCTGGGGTTCTGTCCTGTCCTCCTTCCCGCAAGTGCTATGCGACCTGTCTCTGTCCTGGGCAGGAGAATGCTGCCTACCTGCCTGGGAGGCCTTGGTGCACGGCTAACTGTCCATCATCCGGGTGGCCATTCAGTCGCCCTGGCAAAAGCTTCCTGCATTTCCAAAGGCAACCTGTCCATTTTCCATTTTAGGATAGATGCTTTTGGAAGAGTACAGACACAACAAAAACAGCAACATTATTCTAAATGTTTGCAAGATACGTAATAAAAACGACTACACATTCAAGACAGTCCTATAGGATAACGTGCTCCAAATGTTCAACGTTCCATTTTGACGGCGGGCTGGCAGAGACTTTTAGAAAGAATTTGTCTGGAAAACGCCAAGCCAGCTTATAAGTATTTCCCAGCAGCACCACCGCCAAGAGCGTGATGTTTGTATTGCACTATGGCGCGCTCTAGGCCATTTCCCACGGTGGGCGACTCCAGCTGGGCCTCTCGCTGCATTTTCCTGTCTGCTTTCTGACTCCGTATTTCTCAAAACCAAGCTGCCGCTCTCGTAAGATGCCAGTTCCTCGTTGACTCTGAGAAGCTCTGCTGTAAATACCTCTGACGTGCTGATGCGGTGTTGCTTTTCTTTCCTTTTGCACTTGAAATTGACTGTAGGTGTTCCTATCAAAGGAATTCTTTCACTCTCCCTGCATCGTATGTAGTAATCATTGTCGAACTCACTTCAGAGAGGGCCTTACTGCCCGAGAGCTGTGTCACCCTCATTAAACGACAGGTGTGTCACCCTCATTAAACGGCAGGTAACGGAAACCCTCCAGACGCCACCGGGGGCTCCCGACGTGCTGGCTGACGAGGCACGAGGGCCTTCAGTGTCTTCATGGACGTCCTGGCTTCCCGGCGGCCCTGTCTTCACCTTTTCCTCTCTGAGGCTGTGGCTGCCTGGGCGCTGTCCCTGCTGGACGTCTCCCATGGAGGCGGGAGGCCTGGGGGTGCCGGGTGGCCTCTGCGTGAGCAGGGTGGGGGTACCACGTCGCACAGCGCTGTCTTCCCAGGTCCTCTTTGGACGTGACTATCAGCTTTTTAAGGAGACCAGCCAGGCCCCACTGCTCCTCTGGGTCAGGGAGCCAGATGCCCACCCTGCCCCACCCCTAGGGTCACACTGTCCTCTGAGGCCAGCAGCACCGCCGGTTGCGGCTCTGGCCCACCGTGTCCCTGGCCACCGTGTTTGTCGGGTCTTTTAATGACTGTGGTAGAACATAAAGACACAGAACTGGCCACGTTAACGGTGTCTGGGTGCACGGGTCGGGCGCTGAGCACGTGTGCGCTGTTGGGCAGCCCAGGCCACCCTCCACCTCCAGAACCTTCTCCTCTCCGGCAGGAGCTCTGTGCCAGCTCCGTTTGTGAATTGCCTCTTTGGTGCCACGTTGTCTCCCTAAGCAGGCTGTACGTCTCTTGAGGACAGGACTAAGCGTTTGCAGGTCGGATCACAGCGCCAGGACCAGGAAGAGCAGGCGCGCACCGGACCCTCCATGCCTGCGGCTCGGGCCTCCGCCCTGCTCCTGCTCAGAAAACTAAGCCCCGTTTAGACAAGGAGCCGGGACACGCCGTATGTCGCTAAGGGGACCAGGGCTGAGCCCAGACCACAGAAGGGCCAACTGAAGTCACTCTTCAAGACCCTGGACTTGGGACACAAGAAGTCAAGGCAGTCCCGAAAGTGACTGGAAATGTAGCATTTGAACGGAACAGCCACGGAGTCCCCAGAAAGCTGAATGGGAGCAGGAATGAGAGCGGGGGTGGAGGGTGGGAGAGGGCGCACAGCTCCTTTTCTTCCTGCCCCAAGCCTGACTCGGGTTTTCTCAGCCCATGGGGTACCCCAGCGCCTCATTGGAAATGCCCCTTTTAACTAGTGCCGTTTTATTAAGGTCGACCTGTGGGAGTGGGCCTGGCCCAGCAGGGGTGCGCGTGGCAAAACCCACGGCTCCAGCTTCCTCCGCAGGAATGAAGCCCAGGAAACCTGCCGGGCTGAAGCTCCCGAGCGCTGCTCTTGCCGAGGAGGAGGCCTGCGGTGGCGCTCTGCTCCCACCGGGCTCCGTGGCCACCATCCTCTCCCCGTCACGGGTAAGGGCAGCCGCGGAAACGCTGGGCAGCACAGAGGCCACACCACCCCAGGGCCCCAAAACCACCCCAGGACCCCACACCACTCCAGGGCCCCACACCACCCCAGGGCCCCACACCACCCCAGGACCCCAACACCACCCCAGGACCCCACACCACCCCAGGACCCCACACCACACCAGGACCCCAACACCACCCCAGGGCCCCACACCACCCCAGGACCCCACACCACCCCAGGACCCCACACCACCCCAGGGCGCCAGACCACCCCAGGGCGCCAGACCACCCCAGGACCCCACACCACCCCAGGGTGCTCAGATGGAAGCCACGTGGCCTGCAGAGAAGCCCCTCCGACTCGGGTTGACTGAACCAGAACTTTCTGCTTCCATTTCCTGCAGGATGCTGTGTGTCCGCTTGCAGCACACATGTCCAAATCTCAGGGATTCGCCAGGTTTCTCTCTCCCCCACGCCACCGTCCAGTGCGTGTCCGATGCTGCTGCCCAAGTAGGGACTCAGGGCCCCGGGCTCAGTTCTCCACATGTGGCCCTCAGGGTGGCAGAGAAGGAGAGGAGACAAGGGTGGGTGCGTGGGACAGACTTTTTTTTTTTTGTCTTTGTACAAGATTTTATTAAAGGTCTTAACAGAGCAACATCCAGACTCCAGAACACAGCTGCCAAGGAGACTCTGTGGGCTGCGGGGACTGGCTGGGCCATGGCAGGCGGCTGTGGCTTCCCTCCCTTCTGTTCTGAGATGGGGGTGGTGGGCAGTATCCCATCTTCTCCACGATGCTCATGTGGTCAGGCAGGGGCTTCTTAAGACCAGTCTTCCCAGGTGGATCCCAGGGCAGCATGCTCTTCACCTTGATGGCACCGCCAGACTTTGATGTGCAGAGCTGGGGATGGCAAACGTGGCTCCCCTCACACACATACGGCTGCAGCCTACCTGCCAGGGGTCAGTTAGGCTGTTTACCCAGGAGGAAAACAGATTGCTTGGAGAGCACGTACCTCGGCCCGCCCCGCGAACCAGGAGGTCCTTCTTAGCATTTTATTCCGAAGAAGTAATAGATAGACGTGTTTAAATGCTCTTGTTACTTTAGGGTTACACAGAAAATCCGCTGTTTCCATCCTAAGTCCCACTTTCCAGGGGCAATGAGCCATTTCTTCTGGCATTTATCCCGAGATTTCTAAACGCAGGACAGAGATATAGCTCTCTAACCACCCTCACTTTCCTCTCCTTTCCCCGCAACTTTCAGGGTGTTTATTCCTATGGTTTGAGGGTCTTTATTATGCCTTGAGTGTATGTATTCCTGTAGTTTGAGGGTGTGTATTCCTACACTTTGAAGGTGTGTGTTCCTGTAGTTTGAGGGTGTGTATTCCTACACTTTGAATGTGTGTGTTCCTGTAGTTTGAGGGTTTGTATTCCTACACTTTGAGGGCATTTATTCCTACATTTTGAGGGTCTTTATTATGCCTTGAGTGTATGTATTCCTGTAGTTTGAGGGTGTGTATTCCTACACTTTGAATGTGTGTGTTCCTGTGGTTTGAGGGTGTGTATTCCTATACTTTGAGGGTGTTTATTCCTATGGTTTGAGGGCGTTTATTCCTACATTTTGAGGTTCTTTATTATGCTTTAAGTGTATGTATTCCTGTAGTTTGAGGGTGTGTATTCCTACACTTTGAAGGTGTGTGTTCCTTTGCTTTGAGGGTGTGTATTCCTACACTTTGAGAGTGTGTGTTCCCAGGCTTTTCCAGGAGGCGTGCTGACTCCAGGAGGCTGGCAAGCTTGAATAGAGCCTGAGCCCCTTTTTACTCTCGGATTCAATCAACCCTTCACTTGAAAATAAAGTTGCAGGTTGAAATCATGTCTCTTCAGAATTTTAAAGACCCTGGTTCATGGTTCTCTAGCATCTGATTTGTTTTGGAAAGTCCAACATCATTCTGACTGCTGGACTTGGTAATGTGGCCTGTGTTTTTCCTTTCTCTTTCTGGGAGATCCTAGGACCCAACATTTACTGTCACCATTCTTCAGTGACACAGCAGTGTACCCTCGGTGTATCTATTCACCAGGCAGAAACGCTGGGTTCTGCGTTTTGTTGTCGTTGAGACAGGGTCTCACTCTGTTGCTCAGGCTGGAGTGCAGTGGCGTGATCATGGCTTACTGCAGCCTTGAAATTCCAGACTCAAGGGACCCCCTGCCTCAGCCTCCCTAGTAGCTGGGGGTGTGTGCTACCACACCCAGCTGATTTTTTTTCTATTTTTAGTAAAGGTGGAGTCTCACTATGTTCCCCAGACTGTTCTCAAACTCCTGGGCTCAAGCTATCCTCCCACCTTGACCTCCCAAAGTGCTGGGATTACAGCATGAGCCACCATGCTCAGCCCTTGGCAGATTCTTTTAATATAGAACTTTGCTTTTCTAGAATTATTTCTTTGATGATTTTTTTCCTCTATGTTTTCTTTTTCTTTCTGGAAATTTTATTTATCATCAGTTGGACACACTGAATTGATCCTCAGATTTTTTTTTGAGATGGGGTCTTGCTCTATCCTTTTATTTGGGGGGCTCTTCTAGAATTATTTCCTGATGATTTTTTCCTCGATTTTTTTTCTTTCTGGAAAGTTTATTTATCAACTGTCAGACACTCTGAATTGATCCACTATTTTGTTGTGTTTTTGAGACAGGGTCTCGCTCTGTCACCCAGGCTGGAGTGCAGTCACATGGTCCTCACGGCAGCATCCAGCTCCAGATTCCCGAGGAGCTGGGATTACGGGTGGACGCCACCATGCCCAGCTCAATTTTGTATTTTTAATAGAGACGAGGTTTCACCATGTTGGCCAGGCTGTTCTCGAACTCCTGACCTCCAGTGATCCTCCTACCTCTGCCTTCCAAAGTGCTGGGATGCCAGGCGTGAGCCACCACGCCCATCCTGGTCCTTTAATTTGGTCTTTTACTTTTATATCTGTTTCCTTGTTTTGCTTTTTGAGAGGTTTCTTCAACTTCCCATTATTTCTATTGAATTATTTTGTTTCTGTTTTCATATTTTAAAGAACTCTTTTTTGTTCTTTACTATTCCTTTTATACAGTATCTTGTTCATGTTTCATGGATAAAATAGATTCTCCTATCTCTACCAGGACATAAACTGTGAATTTTTTTTAAAGTTTTCTTTGCTCTATGCTTTTTTTTCCCGTGAGTTCCTCATCTCTGTCTTGCTGAAATGTTTTCTCAGATATCCAGTAATATTTAATTGTCCATGTTTACTAAGATTAAGTTGTGATTGAAGAGGGAGAGTTAAAGCTGATGGAGGTTCTGCGGTGGACCAGTGGCTCACGCTCCAGAGTAGGAGTCAGAAAATGGTTTCTGTAAAGAACCAACAGTAAATATTTCAAGCTCTGTGGGCCATCTGGTCTCTGCTGCAAACCACGCCACCTCCACCCAGCCCTGTAGTATGTAATAATGTGAAAGCAGCTATAGACAATACAAAGGGGAGAGTGTGGCTGTGTTCCAGGAGAACCTTGCAGAGACAGGCGTCGGGCCTGGCGGAGCCCATCAGCTGGACTCACCAGCCCCTGGCATCATGCCCAGCCCCTGCCCTCAGCTGTGCCTGGAGACGTCGAGGCCAGAGCCTCCCACAGGCAGGTCCCCAGAGAATACCTCCCCTTCCGCTCCTGTTTGGGTCATTGCTGCCAGTACACACAAACCATGGGAGGGGAACTGGGAGTTCTGACAAGCACGCTGGTTTCCGGGTATCCTTCTCCAGTCCTGAGGCTCTCACACCTCAGCCACGTCTTGTTGACTTCTCATTAAGCAGTGGGGAGAAAGCTTCAGCTCTCTCCAGCTACAGAGCCAAGTACTCCTCAGCCGCTTCCTCCCTGTTTCCCAAAATTGCAGATATTGTGTCGCTTCTCATTTTGTTTATTTTTGTTGTTGTTGTTGTTGTTTTTGTTTGAGACGGAGTCCTGCTCTGTCATCAGGCTGGAGTGCAGTGGCACGATCTCAGCTCACTGTAAACTCTGCCTACCGGATTCAAGCAATTCTCCTGACCCATCCTCCCGAGTAGCTGGGACTGCAGGTGTGTGCCACCATGCCCAGCTAATGTTTGTATTTTTAGTAGAGATGGGGTTTCACCATGTTGGCCGGATGGGCTCCATCTCTTGACCTCATGATCCACCCGCCTCGGCCTCCCAAAGTGCTGGGATTACAGGCATGAGCCACCTCGCTCTGCCCTTTTTTTTTTTTTGAGACAGGGTCTTGCTCTGTCGCCAAGGTTGGAGTGCAGTGGCGCGATCTCCTCCTCCTCCAGGGTTCAAGAAATTATCTTGCCTCAGCCTCTCAGGTAGCTGGGATTAGAGGTGCCTGCCACCACACCTGGCTAATTTTTGTATTTTTAGTAGAGACAGGGTTGTGATATGTTAGCCAGGCTGGTCTTGAACTCCTGACCTCAAGTGATCTGCCCACTTCAGCCTCCCAAAGTGCTGAGATTACAGGCATGAGCCACCATGCCAGGCCTCATTTTCTTTGTTCTTGTAGGCTTATGACATTTTTTCCCCTTATGATCATTCTGGTAAGGTTTCAGGAGGACGATGAAGTAGCACGTGTGTGCAGTCTCCCGTGTTTAACCAAAACTGTGATTCGAGAACCTTTGATGTTTTAATAAACAGACGAAGGTCACACGAAATGAGATGAGAAGGAAAATTTTTAAGAGAAAAGAAAATGGGAAGGAAAGACAGAATGGAAGCAGGAAGTAAAATAACGTTTAGAGTTTAAGTTTTTCCCCTAAACACGGTGCCATGAAATGTTAAACCTCTTTTACTTTACCCTTCACTCTCTCAACATTAAAAAAAACAGTAAGAAATAAAATAATAAATTGCATTGAGAGGAACATTTTGCCTTAGAGACTGGAGCTGAAATATAGAGAAGTTACTCGAATTCACTTCCTCTGTGTTTACACTATTAAAAAAAAACAAATATGAAAGATGACTTTCAGAGGCCATTACTCCCAACAATAGCATTAGTTTTGACAATATTGCAGAATCTTTTTTTTCCTTCCCTGGGAGCTCTTCAGGCAGGAGCACACTGAGATCAGATGTAGAGTAATCACCGCTTCAAGATGACATAAGTGTGAATCACTGCAGCGCCGTCTGCCAAGGTGGTGTTCTTATTCCAGCCATTCTGGAGGGGCACAACACTTTCATCGGAAGGGTTCCCGGGTCAGGATTTAATGTCATCGCGACTAATTTTATACAGTTAAAATGCCATGGGGCTCTTTCAGAATTAAATAATTGATTTTTAAATTGCTGCTTTTTAGAGAAAGAAGAGAAAATAATAATGTTCCAAAAACAAAGCATGGCATCACCCCGGCTGCCTCCTCCTCCACCTCTCTGTCTGTCTGTCTGTCTCTCTCTCTCTCTCTCTCTCTCTCTCTCTCTCTCTCACACACACACACACACACACACACACATACAAACTTGCCGTCTTTCCATTGCACAGAGTTGTCTTGTTCGATTTACGGTTGAGCTGACCTCAAACGTCCATTCGGAACCTGAGTGTATGGAGGCCTGTTGAAGCCAGGTCAGACGTGACTCCGCAGCACCCACAGTGGCCTGAGCTACCCTGGAAATACCTCACAGGGGCAGGGACTGAAGGAGAGAAGGGAGAGCTGCGTGAAGCTGGGGAAAGCCTGCCCTCTGTGCGGCGGGTGCCTGGCCATCATGGCCTTCAGAGTCCTTGGATGTGGGTGAAGAAGCGAAGAGCTTCAGCTTGACCTTGAGGTTGGCCACCTGTGGTCACACAGACAAGGTGAGCTGGAGCCGACTCTAAATTCTTGGCCCCGCTCCATGGGACAAGCAGGTCCCAGTCCCTGCTCATTGGATGAGACCCTGAGAAGCGGAGAGGCTATGTGACTTGCTTGCAGTCACCCTACACGGTGAGAGAGCCAGAATTTGTGCCCAGACGGTGCAGCTCTAGAGTCCAGAGTCATCTCAACAGGATGAGAATCACAGGGCGTGTGCAGTTAGAGGAAGCTAAACCCAAAACCTTGAAGCTGAGAAGGTAGGAGGCAGGCGGAGACAGGGTCTGGAATGGGGTATCGCTGCTGCCTCTGAAGACTCGGGGAACTAACTACAGAGGATGCAGCCTGGTCCTGGGTTCGGGGACTGAGCCCCTCAGCAGCCACGTGTCTTTGGGAAGTCACGCGGCGTTCTGGATCTGCCACCTTATCCATAGCGTGAAGAGGTTGAACCCACCCATCTCCATGGTCTAAGAAAACCCTAGAATTCCAGTATCTTATGCTCATCGTCTGTGGAATTTGCTGCAAGCTGTTGTTCTTTTAAAATTATTTTCTGTCAAAGAGAACACAAACGTTTTTCAAGAGCGAAAGCACTGTCCGAGGCCAGATTATACCAGTTACGGGCTGCTCACACTTTGGCTTCTCCCATACACTTAATAGGAAGTGTGCAAATTTTCAACTGTCCTTCAAACTGTTGGCCTCCTTCCTTCGCCCCTATATTCAACCCATCACCAAGTCCTGTAAGCTGTACCGTCCTCAACCCCTAAATATGTAAATCTGCCTTCATCTACACATCCCCAGCCACCACCCTTGTCTCAGCACCTGCAGGTTTGGGAGCTGCGTTGGCCGCCAGCTGGTCTCCACGTTCATGCCTGACCCCTCAAACCACAGGACCAGAACAGCCGGAGTGGGTGCTTCATGAGCAGCCATGAAGCCACGTGATTCCCTGGCTCACAGCCACTCCACAGTGCGTGGCTGTACCACCAATCCCTAACGTGGAAGGCTCTCTAGGAACCCCTCTCTCTTTTCCTTGTTTGGTGCAATATATTCCTGCCCCATGGAGAGTTCTGATTCTCAAACATTCCATCTTCTCCTACCCTTTGAGCTCCCCCGATTTTGTTTTTATTGAAGTAAAATTCGCATAACATAAAATTAACCATCTTAAACCGTGCAATTCAGTGGCGTTAAGGAGATATACTATACAAACTTCACCATTATCTAGTTTTAGAACCTTTTCATCACTGCAAATAGAAACTCCATACCCATGAAGCAGTTGTGCCCCCTTCTCCCTCCTACCAGCCTCTGGTAACCACAAATCTGCCTTCTGTCCCTATGGATCAACCTCTCCCGGATATTCCATATGAATGAAATCACAATATGTGACCTTTTGAGTCTGGCTTCTTTCAGTTAACGTACTGTTTTCAGGGTTCATCTGCAATATCAGAACTTTATTCCTTTTTAGGGGTGAATAATATTCCATAGTAGAGATATTTCTCATTCTGTTTATTCATTCATCTGTCAGTGACATTTGGCCAGTTTCTACCTTTCAGCTACTGCGAATAGTGCTGCTATGAACGTTTGTGTGTAAGTTTCTGTTTAAGTACTTGTTTTCAGTTTATTTAGATATATACCTAGGAGTTCCCTTGCTGAGTCATATGGTAATTCTGTGTTTACATTTTGAGGAAACACCAAACTGTATTATATGGTAGCTGCAGCATTTTGGGTTTCCGTCAGAATTGTGTCTGCCAATGTCTGCACATCCTGACTATGTTCTCCATTTCTTATTATACCCATCTGAGTATGAAGTGGTACCTCACTGCAGTTTTGATTTACATTTCCTTAGTGAGTAAGAAAATATTTGACATCTTTTCATATGCTTATCGGCCATCCTCTGTCTTCTTTGGAGAACTGCCTATTTAAGTCTTTTACCCATTTTTTAGTTGAGTTTTTTGTCTTGTTGTTGAGCTGAAAGTGCTCTTTATATATTCTAGACATTCAATCCTTATCAGATATATGATTTGCATATATTTCTCCCATTTTATATGTTGTCTTTATTTTCTTAATAATGTCATTTGATGTACACAAATTTTACATTTTGATCAAGCCTAATTTTTCTATTTTTCTTCTGTTGTTCCCGCTTTTGGTGTCATATCTAAGAATCCATGCCAAATCCAAGATCATGAAGATTTACCCCTATATTTTCCTCTGAGTTTTGTACACTCATGGTTAGGCCACTGACCCATTTTGAGTGAATTGTTGTCTATGGTGTGAGGTAGGGTTCCAAGTCCATTATTTTGCATGTGGGTGTCTAATCATCCCAGCACTGTTTGTTGAAGATACTATTCTTTCTCTATGGAAAGGTCTTGGCGCCCTTGTGAAAAGTCAGTTGACCATACAGATGATGGGTTCACAGTGCAATAACATTGATCTACATCTGTGCTTAGGCCAGTGGCACACTCTTTTGATTCCTCTAGCTTTAGAGCATGTTTTGAAATCAAGAAGTATGAGTCTCCAGTTTACTCTTTTCAAGGTTTTTTTTTTTTTTTTTTGCTTGAGATTCCTTGTAATTGCATATGAATTTTAGGATCAGCTTTTCCATTTCTTCAGAAAAACCTGCAGAGATATTCATAGGGATTCACTGAACGTGCATATTACTCTGGTGATCTTGGTATGGTAATGATATTAAGTCTTCCAATTCCCCCTGATTTTTGCAATAGTCACCTCCTTTTCGCTTTAATCTTAGCTCCACTGTCTCCTGCTCAGAGGTCTTCCCTAAACAATCACCTGCCATACATAATTGTATTTTCATACTTTGTGTGGTGCTTCCCTCTGACCTTTTGTGCATGTTGTCTAGTTGCTTTGCTCTGTCTCCCTGTCCTGTAATAGAAGCTCCTCGATGGCTGGGGCATGTCAGTTTGTTCACTGCTTTATCCCTGGCATATGGAAACAAGCTGGCACCTAGTAGACAATTGACAATTTGTGATAATGAAGAAATGAGCCAATGAAAGCTAGCTAGGAGCACAGGGAAGTGAGCCAAGGAGCAGAGCTGGAGCGGTCCACTCTCCTCACCACGGAATGAGAAGCATGTGACACACGCTACTAACATGTGACTCTGCAGAAAAGCCTTTTACTCTCCTCCAACTCTGATCTGCACGTCTAAGCATTAGCTATAAGAAAGGTAGACAGAATGGATATTCATAGTTGTTAACAAGTCACCAAAGGCACCAAATTGTTATTATAATGTTTGCATTCCTTTCTATTTTGTTCTGACAGTGTCATCTCCACTTACCTTCTGATGCTACCATCTCCATCTGTGAGTGCTGCTGTACCAAAATACCCGAGACAAGGCAATTTTTACTATTATGCCTTTTCTAGAGAGAGTCTCACTATTGTCCAAGCTGTTGAGTAGGCGTGCATTCATACCTCACTGCAACCCCAATTCCCGGACTCAAGTGACCTGGCTGAGCCTTCCCAGTGCAGAGGAGTGCCAGCCACCACAGCTGACTAATTTATTTTATTTTATTTTTTGTAAAAATGAAGTCTCACTATGTTGCACAGGCTGGCCTTGAACTCTTGGCCTCAAGCAGTCCTCCCATCTCAGCCTCCCAAAATGTTGGGCTTACCAGCATGAGCCACTATGCCTGGCCCCAAATTTGTTTCTCACAGTTCTGGGATCTGAAGGTCCAAGAGGAACGTGCCCACAGATTCACTGTCTTGTGAGGGCTTTGTCTCCATTGCCAAGTGCTCTGTGTGCAGTTTCCACAATCTGCCAGGGAGCCGGGAAGATGCTAGAGCACCCAGGTACTGGCCACATCTGACATTGGTGATGGTGGCAGAGAGCCCAGCACCCCTAAAGGTGCTTGTTATAAATCTGAAAGATCAGCAAAGGCAATTGATCTATGAATGGAGGTTGATGCGGTTTTGAATCTGGGGCCACATTCTCTGCCTGATTCTTTCAGTTGTGTGTCCAGGAGAACGGACAGCATCAATGGCCCCCAGCCTGACTGTGACTCTGTGTGCTAAATTCAGGGACGGAGGAGACTTGGCTGGCTGTGGGGAGCTGCTCCCCTCGCTGCCTGCCGCGGCCGCCCTCTGACTGATGCTCAGCACTGCAGGTGCACAGCACAGCGAGCCCAGTCCCGTGTCTCCAGTCACCTTTCCGCACCACGGCGGTCCCACCCACTCCACAGGTGTTTTCTCAAGAGAAATCGCTGCCCTCGGGGCTAGATCAGCATGATTGGAGAATATTGTTTTTGTTACTCTTTTGCCCAGTGAGCTGGTCAATACAGGACGAGAGGGAAAAGGGGAGAGGGTATTTCGGCACAGGGCAGTAGAAGAGCCACCCCCAGCGGCCTAGTCCCTTCACTTGCTGCCTGGCCATGAGTGTTGATGGAGCGCACGCTTGAAGAACAAGGTCCACTTTTTCCTTCCTCCTCTATCAATAAGCACACCTTAGTCTTACTTGAAAAATAACAAATATTTTAAATACATATTCTTTTTGTAGATGTTATGAAATAATTTGAGTGGGAATGAAAATTATGGCTTTCTCTTTTAAAAGGGGTCATACTGTTGACCTCCACGGAGGGTAAGACACTTTCCCTCCTGCTTGTAAATTTCCCTTTTCTTCCTGTTCTCTGCAGCGCTCAATCACCCATCCATTCTCTCCGCATTCAGCCTCCTCTTAATTATTAACCAGTGGAGACCCTTGTTAAATAATGTGTGGGGAAAGGAAGCTTTGAAGGCTCTTTTTGAGGCACGAAGTCTGGTTTAAGGAGGATTAGTGATTCATTGATTTGATTACCATGCACAAATTGTTCTTTTCTGGATGCATAACTGAAACATTGTCTTCACACTCCAAGAGGAAATTGCCTGTGATATATAGATGAAAATGAAAAGCGGGCTCCTACCCAGGACGTTATGAGAGCTCATGATGAATTTGAATCTGTGCACAATAGAACCCTTTCACACTTCAGGGCGATTGAAATGTCAAATAATTCTTAAAGTATAATGTGTGGCTTGTTAATCCCTGCAAACGGCTTAGTGCTCTTTGTGCTGGAGGAAGACGGAATGGGAGCAGTGATGGTGAGAGGGGACGTTTGTTCAGCAGAGTCCTTTGCTGATAGCTCCTCCTACTTCTACTTCCGCCCCTAGGCCCCGAAGCGTACTTCAGGGGCAGTGGTGAATAAAGGAAGAGGGAGTTCAGGGTCTTCAAGGGTCCAGAAATTTTCTATCAAGTTTATCATCTTGAAAGAGTTAATGATTCATGGCTTTAGCAATGCTCCTAATGATTGATATGTAAAATGCTGTCACAGATCCATAAGAAAATCCCCACCACCGGTTCAGAAATGAGAAAACTCAGAAGCGATGACCCAATAGAATACGTCCAACTTAAACGGTGCTAAGGAAGTGCAAAGGAAAAAGATGGTGAAAATATGCCTTTTTTGCTGCACAAGATGGCAAGGATTTTTTTCCTCCCAAATGGTAATGCTCAGTGTGAGCAAAAATCTGGGAAACTGACAGCCTTCTGTGCTGTTGGTGGGATACAAGCGAGACGTGTCACTCTCTGGAGTGTGAGTCCCGCTCATCTTTGTAGACAAAGCCTTAGCCGGAGGGATCTCACATCAACACGTCTACTCTTTTCCCTCAGGAAAAGTTGTGGATCTGTGTGAATCCACGTGTGTGATATCGTCACACTTTCCATAGCCGAGGACGTAGAAATCACCGAAATGCTAGATGAAAGGGATGTGGCAGGAAGCGCTTGCTGTGCTCTGCCTCTGTTCCCTTTTCCTGGACAGTATGAGAACTAAGTTATGTTCCATTGTGTGTTTCTCTTACTGGAGTCGTCTGCGCCAGCGTGAGCTCATTGTTACCCTTGCTTCACAATAAACCATCATGCGTAAGCCACGCACAGCCCTTTTTACAGATATTGTTCCTTTGTACAAATGTAACGAGCACCTATGAAGCCAGGACGCAACCTGAAAACCAGAACTTGGGAATAACGGTGCCTACTGACCTGTCTTCCTTTGTACCGTGCTGCCGCTGTGCCACCTCCTGACTGCCCAAAACCTGGACGGTGGTTTCCCTTGTGTGCCTTGTGACAGTAGTGCTGCGTACTGTGGGGTAAAGTAGTGTAGTGTAGGGTAGTGTAGTGTACGTAGGGTAGTGTAGTGTATATAGTGTAGAGTAGGGTAGTGTAGTGTAGGGTAGTGTAGTGTAGTGTAGTGTAGGGTAGTGTAGTGTAGTGTAGTGTAGTGTAGTGTAGTGTAGTGTAGGCTGGTGTAGTGTAGTGTAGACTAGTGTAGTGCAGTGTAGCGTAGGGTAATGTGCAGTGTAGAATAGTGTAGTGTAGTGTAGTGCAGTGTAGGGTAGTGTAGTGTAGAGTAGGGTAGTGTAGTGTAGTGTAGTGTAGTGTACTGTACTGTAGTGTAGTGCAGTGTAGTGTAGGGTAATGTGCAGTGTAGGGTAGTTTAGTGTAGGGTACTGTAGTGTAGAGTAGGGTAGGGTAGGATAGTGTAGTGGACGGTAGTGCAGTGTATGTAGTGCAGTGTATGTAGTGTATGTAGTATAGTGTAGTGTATGTAGTGTAGTGTATGTAGTGTAGTGTATGTAGTGTAGTGTAGTGTAGTGTATGTAGTGTAGTGTAGTGTAGTGTAGTGTAGAGTTGGGTAGGGTAGGATAGTGTAGTGGAGGGTAGTGCAGTGTATGTAGTGCAGTGTATGTAGTGTATGTAGTATAGTGTAGTGTAGTGTAGTGTAGGGTAATGTGCAGTGTAGGGTAGTGTAGTGTAGACTAGTGTAGTGCAGTGTAGGGTAGTGTACTGTAGACTAGTGTAGTGTAGTGTAGCGTAGGGTAGTGTAGTGTAGTGTAGGGTAGGGTAGTGTAGTGTAGATTAGTGTAGTGTAGCGTAGGGTAGTGTAGCGTAGGGTAGTGTAGTGTAGAGTAGGGTAGGGTAGGATAGTGTAGTGGAGGGTTCTGTACCTACTTTGTTATGACAACTCCAGGTACCAATGCAGCACTCAACAGAGAAACTTGCGACTGTACAGCATCACATGTAGACAAGAATGTGCTGTGGATGCTTCAACAGCAGCTCTGCTCTCAGGAGCAAAAGCTCGGAAACATTTCAAATGTCTGTTAATAGAAAAGTGGATCCATAAAGTATCATTTCATCAGAACATAAACTAGCAGCCCAAATGGAGAAATTACAGCAACATTCAACAATATGGATGATTTGCGGAGGTAATTTTCAGCAGATGAAATAAATTTCAAAGATGACACACACTACAAGGTGAACCTTTTTTTGTGAAGGTAAAATTTATCAATTATACATTACTTTCTGGAATGTATATACCGTAGCACATAACATACTACACTCTCCTACATTACCTTACGTAACCCTACACTACACTACCCTACAGTACACTACAGTACCCTACACTACACTACCCTACCCTACCCTACACTACACTACCCTACACTGCACTACACTACACTACACTACCCTACCCTACACTACAGTACACTACACTACCCTACACTACGATACCCTACCCTAGTCTATACTACACTACCCTACACTACATTATCTTACACTACCCTACCCTACCTACACTACACACTACCCTACACTACACTATACTACCCTACACTGCACTACACTACCCTACACTACACTAGTCTACACTACACAACACTACACTACACTACCCTACCCTACCCTACACTACCCTACCCTACCCTACACTACACTACCCTACCGTAGTCTACACTACCCTACACCACACTACCCTATACTACACTACACTACCATAGTCTACACTACACTACACTACCCTACCGTAGTCTACACTACCCTACACTACACTACCCTACACTACACTACACTACCATAGTCTACACTACACTACACTACCCTACCGTAGTCTACACTACACTACACTACCCTACCGTAGTCTACACTACACTACACTACCCTACCTTACACTACACTACACTACCCTACCCTACACTACACTACCCTACACTGCACTACACTACACTACACTACACTACACTACCGTAGTCTACACTACACTACACTACCCTACTCTACACTACACTACTGTTCCCTACACTACACTACACTACCCTACCGTAGTCTACACTATAATACCCCATACTACACTACTCTACACTACCCTACCCTACACTACACTACCCTACCGTAGTCTACACTACACTACCCTACTCTACACTACACTACTGTTCCCTACACTACTCTACTGACTGGCTGGGCATGGTGGTTCAGGTCCGTAATCCCAGCACTCTGGGAGGCGAAGATGGTTGGATCACCTGAGGTCAGCAGTTCAAGATTAGCCTGGCCAACATGGTGAAACCTGGTCCCTACCAAAAACACAAAGGTTAGCTGGGCATGGTGGTGTGCAGCTGTAATCCCAGCGACTTGGGAGGCTGAGGCAGGAGAATCGCTTGAACCTCGGTGGTGGAGGCTGCAGTGAGCCGAGATCACACCATTGCACTGTTGAGACACATTAAGTTTGCCCTGCCCCCATGGCTCCTCTGTGGAGGGTACCCTCTAGTTTGTAATTAGCGGCAGGCAGGTAACAGCTGCCTACTTGGTATATTTTGAGTATGAATAAATGTAGAACACCTGTGTATTAACAAGAATCACCTAAGAGCAAATAAATACATGGAGGAAAGTCTGCCCGGGCCTTCAGCCTGGAACACTCTCAGCCTCTCAGCTCGAAGGCTGTTGGTCCCCCAGGTAGATACAGTCTGTTATTCTATCGGGGGTCTGCCTCTCAACACCTTCAGTGCCGCCTGGGTGGGGTCTCCTGACTGAGCTGGTTCTCAGTACTGCACTCCAGCCTGGGCGACAGAGAGAGACTCCATATCAAAAAAGCACTACAGACTGGATGGCATAAAACGACAGAAATTTACTGTTAGGTTTCTGGAGACTAGAAGTCTGGGCTGCAGGTGTCCGCAGAGCCCAGCCCTGCTTCCCCTGAAGGCTGCAGGAGAGGATCTTTTCTTGCAGGCAATCCTTGCTGTTCCAGGGCTTGTGGCTGCATCGCTTCAGCGTCTGTTTCCCTCTGTGTGAATTTCCCTCTTCTTACCAGAACTGCAGTCTTTGGGTGTATGACCCCCCTGGTGCATCCTGACCTCATCTTAACTAGATTACTTCTACAAAGGCTATTTCCAAATGAGGTCACAGTTTAAGATACTAGGAATTAGGGCTTCAGCATATCTCTTTTGAGGAACACAATTGAACTCATAACAGGTATATACCCAGGAAGGAAATTGCTAGGTCATAAGATTTGTGAGTATTTAAGAGTAATGCTACATTATTATCCAATGAGATTGCATCAGTTTATGCCCAACTTGGGTAAGTTTAAAAAATTTTTTCAAAGCAAAGTATTTTGAAATAAGTTTGTTCTTTACAAATGACAGAAATAAGGCCGGGCATGGTGGCTCAAGCCTGTAATCCCAGCACTTTGGGAGGCCGAGGCGGTGGATCACGAGGTTGAGATGGAGGACCATCCTGGTCAACATGGTGAAACCCCGTCTCTACTAAAAATGCAAAAATTAGCTGGGCATGGTGGCGCGTGCCTGTAGTCCCAGCTACTCGGGAGACTGAGGCAGGAGAATTGCTTGAACCCAGGAGGTGGAGGTTGCTGTGAGCCGAGGTCATGCCATTGCACTCCATCCTGGGTAATAAGAGCGAAACTCCGTCTCAAATAAAAAAGAAAAGACAGAAATAAACCTTCATGATTCATTTGGATTTTACATTTATTTGAAAATTATTTTCCCTCCTTAAATTGTTGTACTTAAAATAGGGTTGACAGAATGGGTTCAGGTAAATGGTGAGACACCTGAGGGCCATCCATACCTGGAACGCTACTCAGCAATACTAAGGACCAACTAATGATCCATGTGACAACTTGGGTCAGTTTCCAGGGAATTATGCTAGCTGGAAAAAGCCAATATCCAAAGTTATAGACAGATGACTCTATTTATATAACATTTTCAAAATGATAAAATTTTAGAAATGAAGGAAGATTAGTTCCCAGGGCTAGGAATGTGGGTGGGGAACTGTGTATGTCCATAAAACAGCAACACCAGGGTGTCCACGGTCCTGGAGCTGTTCAGCATCTTGGCTGTGACTGGTGGACACACAAATGACAGTCCTCACTGGGCACCCACAGGGCATCAGTTCCAGGACTCCCACCATGGGTACCAGTATCTGAGGACGCTGAAGTTCCTTCTATAGAATGGAGCAGTGTTTGCCTATAAGCTATACACATTCTCCTGTATACCTTAAATCATCTCTATCTTACTTACAATGCTGAATACAATGTGAATGTAAATTGTTGTTTTACGGTATTGTTTGTTTATACTCTTATTGTTGTATTGATATTTTTGTTTGTTTTTTTTTAAATATTTTCGATCAGTGGTTGGTTGAATCTAAGGATGTGAAACCCATGTATACATAGGGCTAACTTCTACACAGATGGTAAAATTATGTAGAAATGGATAGACATATGCATAGACACACGTGAATGCAACTGACTGGGAAATGCAAATGAGATCGGTGCATTGCCCCAGCGTCAGCGTCCTGGCTGTGATATTGGACTATAGTTTTGCCAAATGTTACCACTAGATGAAGCTGAGCAAAATGTATGGTGATTTCTCTGTATTATTCTTACAAATGCGTGTTAATCTACAATTGTCTCAATAAATTTTTTAATTAAAAAATAGGGTTACCAGATTTCGTAAGTAAAAATACAAAATGGACAGTTAAATTTCAGAGGAACAACACATTTTTTAGCTTAAATGTGTCCCAAATACTGCATGGGGCATTATCACCTTAGACATTATCGTCATTTATCTGACCTTGACATTAAACTGGGCATTCTGCGTTTTTATCTGGCAACCTTAAACCAAGAAAAGAGATAGCACTGATGTGTGAGCAGGAGCTAGCCCCCAAACCGGCCCGTGATGTGGGACCTCACGGGTGTCTGGTCCTTGGCTTTGTAGCAACCTGGCTTCCTTGTGGACTCGGATGTAAATGGCTCAGTGTTCGGAGTCGTACCCATAAACCAGAGTCCTGATTTATAATTTGTAACAGGAAACAAGGTTTCCAAGCAAATGAGAAAAACTTACACTGGTCATTTTGCCAGTTCTCTTCTGCACTGGAAACCTATTCATGTTTATTTAACTGGATGGTTTCCTGGTGAGCCAATCCTTAATTTATTCCAGAAACCTTTGTGAACCCCAAAAATCAGAGACAGGTCTCAGTGAATTTAGAAAGTGGATTTTGCTTTCTACAGCAAGATAGAGATTGCGTGCCTGTGACACAGCCTCAGAAGATCCCGACGGCCTGTGCCCAAGTGTTGAGAGCACAGCTTCGGTTGATGCATTGTAGGGAGACGTGAGACGTCAATCAACAAGTGTAAGATGATCGTTGGTTCAGTTTGGAGAGCAGGACAACGGGAAGCCGGGAGGGGCTTCCAGGTCACAGGTGAGAGGCAATGGTTGCATTCTCTTGAGTGTCTCATTAGCTTTTCCAAAGGAGGCAATCCTGTACGCATTTATCTCAATGAGCAGAAGGGAGGCAGGTTGGCCTAAGCGGTTTCCAGCTTGAGTTTTTCCTTCAGCTTAGTGATTTCGGGGGCCCAAGAAATTTTCCTTTCATGCCTTATGGAGGGTCTTCTCCATGAGTCTCTGTCCTGGGTGCTGAGTAGATGTGGGAGAGTGAAATTGGGATGCTCCCTTGTCCTGCCAGAGGTTTCTGTCTAGTGAGCTGATGGGACTAGAATAGAGGAAGCTGGTGAGGGCATCCTGGGCCATTGTCATAAAACACCTGTCACCTGGTGCATCTGCATGTGTTAGCTGACTTTCTCCTTGCTGGAACACAGCTACAGCAGACTGGGTTTGTGTCCATCTATTTTGATGCTCACCGTGCGCCACTGAAATAGCTGCTTACCTGTCTGCTGCCCCATGAGGGCATCCTGGGCCCTCAGCACAGAATAAGCTCAACTACTACGTGAACCACAGCAGTCCCGGCCACGGCCTCCTTGGCTGAGAGCCTGGGTGACCGATGCTGCCTGAGGATCTGTGCAGCAGCCTCACTGACACAGCTGCTGCAGTGTCCAGACTGGTGTCCCCCCAAAATTCCCATGGGAAACTCATGGCCAATACAATTGTATTAAGAGGCAGGACATTTAGGAGATGATGAAGTGATGAGGACAGCCCTCGTGAATGGGATTAACATCCTTACAAAAAAGGTGGAACACTTTGGGAGGACAAGGTGGGTGGATCATGAGGTCAGGAGTTCAAGACCAGCCTGGCCAAGATGGTGAACTTCTGTCTCTACTAAAAATACAAAAATTAGCCAGGTGCAGTGCAGGGCACCTGTAATCCCAGCTACTAGGGAGGCTGAGGCAGGACAATCACTTGAACCTGGGTGAGCCAAGACTGCACCACTGCATTCCAGCCTGGGAGACAGACTCTGTCTCAAAAAAAAAAAATGGTTGAAGGGGGCCAGGCATGGTGGCTCACACCTGTAATCCCAGCACTTTGAGAGGCCGAGGCTGGCAGATCATGAGGTGAGGGTTGGAGACCAGCCTGTCCAATATAGTGAAACCCCATCTCTACTAAAAATACACAAATTAGCCTGGTGTGGTGGCCACACTACAGGTCACTACAGGTCACCACATCTGTAGTCCCAGCTACTCAGGAGGCTGAGGCAGAAGAATCACTTCAACCCAGGAGGCAGAGGCTGCAGTGAGCCAACATCGTTCCACTTCATCCCAGTCTAGGCGAGAGAGCGAGTCTTCATCTCAAAAAAAGAAAAAAGAAAGAAAAACAGTTGAAGGAGGCACCCTGATTTCTTCAGCCCCTCCGTCTCTCCTGCCTCTTGAGGACACAGTAGGAAGGCATCACCGTGGGTGTAAAGAGCCACCTTTACCAGGCACCAAATCTGCCAGCCCCTTGATCTTGAACTCCCAGGCTCCAGAACTGTGGCAGAAGAAGTTTCTATTCTGTATGAGTTGCCCAGTCTCAGGTATTTGGCTATAGCAGCACAAACAGATGAAGGCAATGGCTTCATGAGTTTTTTTAATTGGTGTTGTTATGGTTGAAATCATGTTAAGAATATGTAAAATTCAAGATAAATGAAGAGGCATGTAGTGCTGTCAGAACAAGACAAGAGGCGTCTTCCTTTTACTGGCACATTTGGTAGGCAGAATCATGGCTCCAGAGATGCTTATGTGCGGTCCCCAGACCTATGGACCAGGTCCCCTTCCAAGGCGAGAGGGACTGTGCAGAAGTGACTAAGTTAAGGGCCTTGAGCTGGGGAGATTACCCTGGGTTTTCCAGGTGGGTTTGGTGGAATCATGGGAGTCCATCACAGTGGAGACTGCTTCCCAGGTGTGGTCGACGGAGCCGTGCCCACGGAACCGTCAGGGAGATGCAGCGTGGCTGGCGGTGAAGATGGAGGAATAGGGCTGCAGGCAGAAGCAGGTGGTGGCCTCTGGAAGCCTGAAAAGACGAGGAACGGATTCTCTCAGAGGGTCCAGAAGGCAACGTGGCCGGGCTAACACCCAGATTTTAACCCAGCGAAGCCCCTTCCAGACTCTGACCTTCAAAACTGTAAGGGAATAAATCTGTACTGTTTGAAGCCACTATGTTTATCAAAATTTGTGACTGCAGCAATGGAAAACACACATAGTGAAGAACACACCTGCTTCATGTAAAGGGGATATCCGCTTTGCATTAGAAAGATCTACCTGTTACAGGCTGAATGTTTGTATCACCCCAAAATTCCTACATTGAAGCTCTAACCCCCAGCAAGATGGCATTTGCAGATGAGTGAGGCCTTTGGGAAGTAATTAGGGTTAGATAAGGCACTAATCTAATGGAATTGGTGCCCTTACACAAGAAGACATCAGACACTCCGAATGCACACCCACACAGAGAAGGCTAGGTGAGCGCACAGCCAGATGGTGGCTGCCTGCACGTCAAGAAAAGAGGCTTCAGAAAAACTTCCCTTTCTGGCACCTTGATCCTGGCCCTCTAGCTTCCAGAGCAGTCAGGGAATAACTGTCTGTTGTTGAGCCCATCTGGTCTATGGCATTCTGATATGACAGCCAAGCACTGATCCACCCCCTCTGTATAACTAATTGCTCATAGCGGGTTCATCCAGAAATAAGCTTTGAGCCTTGAAGAAAGCTTTGTAATTCAATTTTTTTTCTCCAGGATGAAGTTTATTTCTAAGACCCCAAGCTCTTGGTACCATTGAGAAAATGTTTACTGGTGCTTTTGTGGGCAGTTGCTAATGCCGCAGTAAAAGACCCTAATACATCTGTAGCCACTCAGCCACGTGGCAAGACTTCCAGAGCAGGATGCCTCCCTCTTCTCCTAGCAGTAGACACAAGGCTGTTTAAATGGAACCAGTTAGGCTCTCAAAGAAGTAGAACAGGCCGGGCGCGGTGGCTCACGCCTGTAATCCCAGCACTTTCAGAGGCCGAGGTGGGTGGATCACGAGGTCAGGAGATGGAGACCATCCTGGCCAACACCGTGAAATCCCATCTCTACTAAAAATACAAAAAAATAAGCTGGGTGTGGTGGGGCACGCCTCTAGTCCCAGCTACCTGGGAGGCTGAGGCAAGGGAATTGCTTGAACCCAGGCAGTGGAGGTTGCAGTGAGCTAAGATTGTGCCACTGCACTCCAGCTGAGTGGCAGAGCCACTCCAGATGGGCGACAGAGCAAGACTCCATCTCAAAAAGAAAAAGTAGGACAGGTTTTCTAACCTAATAGAAAATTAGTCTCAGTAAATGTTTTGAAAAATCAAGTCATCACTAACCAACAGTTAGTGAACGAAAGCCTTCCAGAACAAAGGAGAATGTTACTCGTTCTTCCTTCTTCATGGAATAGGTAGAGTTTCTTGTTCAGAGTATTTTTCAATAATGGAATCTGAAAACTGCACATGTCCTTGGGCATGGGCAAAGACTTCATGACTAAAACACCAAAAGCAATGGCAACAAAAGCCAAAATAGACAAATGGGATCTAATTAAACTAAACAGCTTCTGAACAGCAAAAGAAACCAGCATCAGAGTGAACAGGCAACATACAAAATGGGAGAACATTTTTGCAATCTATCCATCTGACAAATGGCTGATATCCAGAATCTACAAGGAACTTAAACAAATTTACAAGAAAAAAACACACAACTCCATCAGAAAGTGGACGAAGGATATGAACAGACACTTCTCAAAAGAAGACATTTATGCAGCCAACAAACATATGAAAAAATGCTCATCATCACTGGTCATTAGAGAAATGAGGCAGGAGAATCGCTTGAACCCAGGAGGTGGAGGTTGCAGTGAGCTGAGATTGGTGTCACTGCACTCTAGCCTGGGTGACGGAGTGAGACTTAATTGAAAGAGAAAGAAAGAAAGAAATGAAAGAAAGAAAAAGGGAAGGAGGGAGGGAGAGAAAGAGAGAGAGAAAGAAAGGACGGAAGAGAGAGAGAGAAAGAGAAGAAAGAGAAAGAATGAAAGGAAGGCAGGAGAAAGAGAGAAAGAGAAAGAAAGAAGAAAGAAAGAAGGAAAGAAAGAAAAAGAAAGGAGAAAGAGAGAGAGGGAGGGAGGGAGGGAGAGAAGGAAAGGAAGAAAGGGAAGGAAAGGAAAAGAAAGAAGGAAAGGAAGGGAGGGAAGGGTGGGAAAGAAGGAAGGAAGGGAGAAAGGAAAAGGGAGGAAGGAAGGAAGGAAAGAGAGAAGGGAAGAAGGGAGGGAGGGAGGAAGCGGGAAAGAAGGGAAGGAAGGAAGGAAGGAAGGAAGGAAGGAATTGCCAAGTCCCCTTAAGACTTTAATTATTGCTACCAAGACACAGGCACACAAGTCCGTCATTGTTCCCCCAGGCCACTAGGAACAATCAACACAGTCAGAAGAGTTCAGATTCCTCAGCTGCGGAGAACAACTCTACTCACATGTCACCTGTCAGGTGCATGGTCTTCCCTGCCGCCCCCGCATGCTGAAGAGTTAGTACGGAGGGGGAAGGAACATATGACTGAAAATTGTAATCACCGTGATTTTCTGATTCTAGGAATAAAACACTGTCACTGTACTTGGAAACTGGAGATATCCCAATATATATGAAGGTGGAAATTAAAAATACAGACAACCCACTCTTCATATTTTAGTGTTGCTTTCTTCCAGCCTGCCTGTTTTTGTATCTATCTGCCATTTTGTTTTGTTTTGTTTTTTGTTTTTGAGGCAGAGTCTTGCTCTGTCGCCAGGTACCAGGCTGGAGTGCAGTGGCTCAATCTCAGCTCACTGCAACCTCTGCCTCCTGGGTTTAAGCGATTCTCCTGCCTCAGCCTCCCAAGTAGCAGGGACTACAGGTGCGTGCCACCATGCCCAGCATATATATTTTGTATTCAAGTAGAGACGGGATTTCACCATGTTGGCCAGGATGGTCTCCATCTCTTGATCTTGTGATCTGCCTGCCTTGGCCTCCCAAAGTGCTGGGATTACAGGCGTGAGCCACTGCGCCCGGCCTTATCTGCCATCTTAATGTGAGACCTGGGAAACTGTGACTCGGGCAGCACTTAGAATTCAAAAGCAAATGTGCTGATCTCCATGTTTGTTCGTCTTTTTGAAAGAACTGTGTGCCATTAATACTAATAAGGTAAGCCAATAAACAAGTATATGAGCAAATCTTTTCCTCTCCCACCTGGGAGTGCTGCACAGGCTGGCTCAGTAACAAGCAGCTGGAATCAAGAATCAGTGCTTGGGATGCGGAGCAGCTGCCCTTATGACTTTCAATCAGGGCCTTCCACTGCTCCCACTGCTTGTGCTTCTATGCCCACAGCACTGTGGCCTGCATTAACGGTGATGCAGCCTCCCATTGCCCCTCAGGTCTAGCCTCCTCGAAGGACAGCTGCCCCATCTAGACGGGGATCCCTGGGGCTTCCCGAAGTGCAGTCAGACACCTTACAGCCAAATACACGCACCAAACCTGGGGTCAGGCCACCCAACTGGTCTTTCTCCAATGCAGCGATAAACACGCATAACCTTCATCTCATTGCAAAAAAATTTTCCGGTTTACATAAGCTATGAGAACTTCCTTCCTTTCTGCTTCCTTTCCATGTGCGGTGCCAGCTAAGGCAAGGCGGAAGTGCCAGGTAGCAACAGACGCTGGGTGAGGCAGGTTTGGCCATGTGTCTGCATTGGCTTCAGAAGTTCAGGTGCAGATGCTCCCAGGGGCTTCCCTGCTTGGCCGGCTCCTGGCATGCATCCCAAATCATCCCTGCCTCTGTAGAGATCCAATGTAGAAACCCGTACTCTCTCTCCAAGTGTCCAGGAACCCCTGGCTGGGTCCTAAGTGCCCATCCAGGAGGAAGCCTAGCCTAGCAAGGGCGTTTGGGATGTGAGCAAGAGGGGGTCGAGGACACGTGGGTTCCCAGGGTGGCCCAAGGGACAGGAGGTATGCTGGAAGGATGGTGGTCTGGTCACACAGAGCGTGAAAACATCCCCATCTGCCTTCCACATTCCAGGCGGTGCCCCACGCCTCCCACAGCATCACATCCTACCGGGAGCCCTGATCCTAAGCTGCCCCTCCAGTGGAAGAAGGTCTGGGAGCGGCCAGGCACCTTGTCTCAGGTCACATAGGGCTGCTAAGCGGCCCGGCCCGCAGAGAGTGCCCATGAGGCCTGTCCTGTGGGCTGAGTCTGTGCCTCCGCCTGCAGTGGCATCTGAAGTGCGGCTCTCCCCTGACCCCTCCGGGGACCCCATCCCAAGCCCTCTTCCTTGGGGGCAGGCATCCTGGCGGCTGTGTCGGCTCTCTGCAGTCAGTGCTGCCACCCATTCTGCCTGCCCTCTGCGTCCTCTGCGCTCTTGATAGAACCAAGCTGACACCTCCTCTCACAAATGTCACTGCCCGGAAAGCAAGGATGGGAGGAGGCGCCTTGTGCTGCATTGATTGAGGAAAACAGCGTCTCCTTATCCTTTGTTATTTGGAATTATTATCCTTTGTGTTATTTGGAATTATGAAGGCTACAATATATTTTGTGTTTCATCTAATTTTTTGACATTCTCTTTTTGCCTCCAGGGAGGCTTCTCAGTCCCGAAATGCAGCAGGTCCTTGGGAGGGGTGAAGACGGAGGCTCTGAGGAAGGATGGAGGGACCAGGGAAGGGAGGCTCAAAGGCAGAGCAGGGGCACTCAGAGGCTGAGGGTGAGCGGGCGGCTCTGCAGCTCCGCACAGCTCCTGCGTGGCACCACACAGCTGCCACATGGCACCACACACACAGTTCCCGCGTGGCACCACACAGCTCCAGGGCTTGGCAGTCATACCCACCGGATTTAACAGCTGCCGACTTGCACTGAAGGTGCCTTGTGCTCAGTGCTTCTGTGAGGATCTCACTCACCACTCACAATCCACAGCGACCTTCTGACGGCGGGGCTGGGGGCTCCTCCATGCGGTCAGGACGCCAGGCCAGGGGGACGGAAGCGCCACAACTGGCCAGGCCCCTCCTGGGGCAGGGCTTTCGCTCACCGAGGCCCAGGCTCTCAGGTGAACCTAGGACTGTTGATGGTAACGGTCCTAAGATGGCGGCATTGGTCTTGTTTTAGACCTCGAGGCTGTCATTGAAGATTCCTCAGTTTGTCACATTCCTACTCACTCCGTTGCTGAATGCGCTCAGCCTGACCTACCAACACACGGGGGTGCGCGCTCCTCACACGGGACGCAGTGTCGCTGTCCTCGGAGGTGCGCTTCTGCTTTTCTGTCCACAACTTCGCTGTCTGTCTAGCATATCGGTTGAGACCCTGTGGAAGCTTTGGAAGTTTTTATTTCCTTCCCCTTATGGTGAAATGTCAGACATATCCTGTGACTTTGCCGAGTTTTCTATGCAGCAGCTTCCTGTGAAGCCACACAAAGACGCAGAGGACACTTCAATCGCAGTGCAAAGTGGAAGAAGCCAACGTGAAAAGGCTGCATGCTGCGTGATTCCAACGAGGTGCCATCTGGAGAAAGGTGGAGACAAAGAACAGGTGAGCAGGCAGGGCACAGGGAAGTGAGAGCAGTGAGGTCAGGAGTTCAAGACCAGCCTGGCCAACGTGGTGAAACTCCATCCCTACTAAAAATATAAAAATTAGCCGGGCATGGTGGCAGACACCTGTAGGCCCAGCTACTTGGGAGGATGAGGCAGCAGAATTGCTTGAACCCGGGAGGCAGAAGTTGCAGTGACCCGAGATGGCGCCACTGCACTCCTGCCTGTGCAACAGAGCCAGACTCCATCTTAAAAAAAAAAAAAAACGTTATATTCAAAACTTGAATTTATCAAGTGACAAAATAAACTAAGTTAGGCCACAGAATGGAGACAATATCTGTAACACATTTATCTGGTAGAATACTAGTATCTAGAATATGTAATTAGAATAGCTGGATTAAAATATATGTACTTGGTTTTTAAAATAGAGAAAAACAAGAAGATAGAACAGTGAGGAGGAAAGAAAAGTGAAGAGAAGTTTAACCTCTCTAGAAATTCCCCAAACTGGCCGGGCACAGTGGCTCACGCCTGTATTCCCAGCACTTTGGAAGGCCGAGGCAGACGGATCACAAGGTCAAGAGATGGAAACCATCCTGGCCAACATGGTGAAACCTGTCTCTACTAAAATACAAAAATTAGCTGGGCATGGTGGCATGCGCTTGTAGTCACAGCTACTTGGGAGGCTGAGGCACAAGAATTGCTTGAACCCACTAGGTGGAGGTTGCAGTGAGCCGAGATTTTACCACTGCACTCTAGCCTGGTGCCTGGCGACAGAGCAAGACTCTGCCTCTGAAAAAGAAGAAATTTCCCAAACTGAAAACCCGATAGCTTCATAACTATTCAGAGGTTAATCGCACCCAATGAAGACAAAGGTGTGCAGGAGTGTGCAGGCTCTGCTAGTGGGAAAGTAAATTATTTCAATCATGTCGAAAATTATTTAAAAGCCAAGAGAGTCCACTCTTAACATTTCAGGACATTTATATACACAGAGACATGCACAAGAATGTTTAAAGTGATTTTTTTGAGACAGGGTCTTGCTCTATTGTCCAGGCCAAAGTGCGGTGGCACGAACTAAAGTAATACTAATTTTTTTAAATTAGAAATTGCCTAAATTCCATCCACAGGAGAATGGATAAGGTAATTATTGTATAGTATACAATGAAATTCTACAAAGCAGTGAAAATGAACACAATTGAAAGTGAATTAGCCAGCCGTGGCGGGGTACGCTTGTGGTCCTAGCTACCCAGAACACTGATGGGGAGGATGCCTTTTGCCCAGGAGATGGAGGCTGCAGTGAGTGGTGGTGGCACCACTGGACTCCAGCCTGGGCAACACGGTAAGACCCTGTGTCTATTAACATGAAATTGAGGCTGGGTGTGATGGCTCAGGCTGGTAATCCATCGAGGTAGGTGGATCACCTGAGTTAAGGAGTTCAAGACCAGCCTGGCCAACATGGTGACACTGAATACAAAAATTAGTCAGGCATGGTGGTTCGTGCCTGTAATCCCAGCTACTCAGGAGGCTGAGGCAGGAGAATTGCTTGAATCCAGGAGGCGGAGGTTGCAGTGAGCCGAGATGGTGCCACTGCACTCTAGCCTGAGTGACAGAGTGAGACTGTCTCAAAAACAAAAAAGGAAGAAAAAGAAATTGACAGCCGGGCGCGGTGGCTCAAGCCTGTAATCCCAGCACTTTGGGAGGCCGAGGCGGGTGGATCACGAGGTCATGAGATCGAGACCAACCTGGTCAAAATGGTGAAACCCCGTCTCTACTAAAGATACAAAAAATTAGCTGGGCATGGTGGTGCGTGCCTGTAATCCCAGCTACTTGGGAGGCTGAGGCAGGAGAATTGCCT
>CM052661.1:106052788-106064457 GCA_028533165.1 Leontopithecus rosalia
AGAATATTAAATTTGTGATGACCTCAGAGAGCAGCTAATTCAACTTCTCATTTTACAGTTTGAGACCTTCAAAGACCGGGTGATTTTTCCTGGGGTCACATGGCTTGACACCTGTACTTTTCTGTGAAGTGAAAGGCTCGCAGCATCTTTCAGGAATCTCTAGAAGAAAATATGTTGGAATTTCTAAGCTTTACAGAGCAACCGTCACTCCCTAAAACATTGAGTATAGAATGTTCTTGCTTCCTGCAACTTTAAAGTTAGCTTTGGACTGGTAAAGTGGCTTCTGCACATAATCCCTACGTTTGGGAGGCTCAGGTCGGAGGATCGTCTGAATCCTGAAGTCCAAGGCTGCAGTGAGCTGCACTATTGCAGCCTGGGCAGCACAGTCTCTAAAGAAATTTATGAAAGTGAAGTCAGCGTGAGGAGGAGGCGTGTGGAAGGGAAGGAGTCGGTGTTGCTCCTGCCTATGCCCCTGGGCAGGTAGAGTTAACCGGCTGGTAGGAAGGCTCAGCTTGCATGAAACCGCTCATTTTCTGGGAGGAATTGAACAGATGAGGTTTTCCTGCCTCCAAATATAGGAATATTTCTGTGTTTTATCTTTTCAGGAGAAAAATTCTCTAACTTTGTATCCACCACTTCTTTAATTTTCTGGAAGAATGAACTGAAGCTATTAGTCAAGGCTGAAGACTAGGATACCTGGAAAGCTGCTACAGGGTAACGTTTCCGTGGAATGATAGAACATATTACGTGTTCTTATTTAAGCGGAAATACACACATAGATCATACTTCCCAGTGGTAGTTTATGTCACTAAACTTTGTGTTGTACGCTGCCCCAGAATGTTTTACAGAAATGGAAACTCAACAGATTTACTGACAACATGTAAGTTTATTCAAAGTGGCTGAAAGAAAAAAAGATTAAGTGCAATTAAACAACAGAAATGCACATTTTCTTTCATTAGGTGGGGAGGATGACTGCAGAATTTGGGAAGGGGTCTGTGTGGCTGTGTCAGAGGGGACATATTTAACTGTCCTCTCCAGAGAAGACGAGTTGCCTCTCCCCAGGAACCTGCAGAGTCATAGCATACCCGTGCTCAGTAGTTCTTTTGATGACCTAACAACCTTCCCACCAGCATGAAGCTCTAAGCAATGAAATAAAGAGAACGTTGCAGAATTGCTGATCCCTGTGAGAAGTAACTGTGCTGTATCTTCCAGTATGTCCTGAATATAGATGCTGTGGAAGCAAACTGTTATTTCTCCCTCAGTCCTTGGTGCAGGTGAATAAAAATGCAATGTCAAGGACCAGAGGCTGGAGGAGGGCAGTGGAGGGTCTGGGTGTAAACTCAAAAAATTGGAGGCGGAGCTGCTGGGGGTAAAGATCGTAGGGAAGAAGCACGGGGCTGCGCATCTGAGCATCTCTGGAGAACAGCTTTGCTGTTCGCTTTCCACAAATTGAGCGAGTGTGTTAAACTGGATTAACACCCCTCGTCTACCTCAAATGGTGCTGTGAGAATCAAATGATAACACAATGAAATATTTTATTAAAAAGAGATAAACAGCCAGGTGCAGCGGCTCACGCCTGTAATCCCAGCACTTTAGGAGGTCGAGGCGGGTGGATCACCTGAGGTCAGGCGTTTTAAGACCAGCCTGGCCAACATGGTGAAACCCCGTCTCTACGAAAAATCCAAAAATTAGCCAGACGTGGTGGTGGCCACCTGTAATCCCAGCTACTCGGGAGGCTGAGGCAGGAGAATTCCTTGAACTCGGGAGGCGGAGGTTGCAGTGAACCAAGATCACGCCATTGCAATGAAATGAAATTATAGTTTAGGAGCCATGCAGCTAGAGGCTACAAGATTCTGACCCTCCCTAAGCTGCTCCTAAGATCAGTGCTTGAGACGTTTTGCAGACGCTGCACTTGGTGGATCAGCTGGCAGCACCCAGATTGATAAACTGGCTCATCTGATCTTGTGGTCCCCACCCAGGAACTGACTTGGCACCAGAAGACAGCTTCACCTCCCTATGATTTACTCCCAGCTCACTGGCTTCCCCCACCCACCAAGTTGTTCTTAAAAATTCTGCTCCCCGAATGTTCAGGGAGACTGCTTTGAGTAATAGTGGAACTTCCGTCTCCTGCACAGCCAGCTCTGTGTGAATTACTCTTTCTCTATTACAGTCCCCCTGCCCGGATAAATCGACTGTCTAGGCAGCGGGCAAGGTGAACCCATTGGGAGGTTACATTTGAATAACACTCTTCCTTATTTCAGAGAAGCTGACTATGCTTTTTGAAATCACGCTCTTGTTAGCAACCTGACTTCCCCCAGCCCCTCACCCCAGCCCCCATCAGCTCCTTGCTGGTCCTCACACGGTCCCTTCAATGATCCCTGTCATGTGGAACTGTGTCCATTTTCTTGGGCTGCCAAGTGCTTCTTGAGAAAGTCATGAGATGAGGTTGCCTGGTATGACTACACATTTCAGACTGGATTTAGCACCGTTTTATTTATCCACTTGTTATAAGTCATTATGAGTACTATCGTCACGATCCTATTATTTCTCTTTTCTCAGGTGCCAGACTAAGTTTATCCCTGGAACTACTCCAGACAGTTTCAACTCGATAAAGGAAAAACTTCAGGCTGGGCGCAGTGGCTCACGCCTGTAATCCCAGCACTTTGGGAGGCCAAGGCGGGTGGATCACAAGGTCAAGAGATCGAGACCATCCTGGTCAACAAGGTGAAACGCCGTCTCTACGAAAAATACAAAAATTAGCTGGGCATGGTGGCGCGTGCCTGTAATCCCAGCTACTCAGGAGGCTGAGGCAGGAGAATTGGCTGAACCCAGGAGGCAGAGGTTGCAGTGAGCTGACAACGTGCCATTGCACTCCAGCCTGGGTAACAACAGCGAAACTCCATCTCAAAAAAAAAAAAAAAAAAAAAAAAAAACCCAAAACTTCAGCCAAAGTACATTTAAAGGAGTTTAATTAAGCAATGAACGATTTGCGAATCGGGCAACCCACAGAATCACAGTATTTTCACAGAGACTCCAGCACAGCCGCGCAGTGGAAGACTTACGGACAGAAAGAGAAAGAGATGTACAGAAAATGGAAGTGAGGTACAGAAACAGCCGAGTTGGTTACTCCTCAGCGTTTGCCTTATTTAAACACAGTTCAGTCGGCTACATTTGATTGGCCAGAACAGGTGTAGGCTATGGTCTCTTTACACCTCCACGTGCTATATAGTTCACAAGACATACCGAGAAACCTTTAGCCCGAACTTAAAATATGTTAGGAGGCAGCTTTAGGCTAAACTTGATTCAACAAACTTTAGACCAATGTCAGGATTTAGTTCAATTTGGAATCTGTGAAATTGAAGAACTCTGGAGTGAACTCAAATTCAGATTCCCAGATCATAGTTTCTTGAAGTATTAGGTATATTCTTTAATTTGCCCACCTCGTGTAAGGAAGACTGCAAGGCCTTGGCTGGGCGGGGTGGCTCATGCCTGTAATGCCAGCACTTTGGGAGGCCGAGGCAGGTGGATTGCTTGAGGTCAGGAGTTCAAGAGCAGCCTAGCCAACAGAGCAAAACCCCATCTCTAAATAATTAGCCAGGGGTGGTGGCAGGTGCCTGTAGTCCCAGCTACTCCAGAGGATGAGGCAAGAAATAGCTTGAACCTGGGAGCTGGAGGTTGCAGTGAGCTGAGATGGTGCCACTGCACTCCAGCCTGGGCGACAGAGCAGGACTGTCTCCCCAAACACAAAAAGAAAGAAAGGAAAAAGAAAGTACAGCCTGGCCTAGCGCGGTGGCTCACGCCTGTACTCCCAGCACTTTGGGAGGCTGAGGTGGGCGGATCACGGGGTCAGGAGTTCGAGACGAGTCTGGCCAACATAGTGAAACCCCGTCTCTACTAAAAATACAAAAAAATTAGCCAGGTGTGGTGGCGTGGGCCTGTACTCTCAGCTACTGAGGAGGCTGAGGCAGGGGAATCGCTTGAACCCAGGTAGTGGAGGCTGCAGTGAGACGAGATGGCGCCACTGCACTACACCTTGGCGACAGAGCAAGATTCGGTCTGGAAAAAAAAAAAAGGAAAAAGCACAGCCCTCCACTGAGGCCTCTGAGCGATCCAATAGAATGGGGGCGCGGACTGCGTGGGGACCACGCATGACTGTGACAGGCGCAGCGTGAGAACACTGGCGTTGAAAGCAGCTGAGGGGCTGGGGAAAGGGGCTGCAGGTGTGGGGGTCAGGCCAGCCACGGTAAAGTGCCCACGGTGTGCGGGGGTCATTCAGGGCTACGGGGAAAATTAGCCCCGGGTCTGCTCTGGGGTGCGGGGTGGCTGGTTGGGGTGCCCTCCCCAGGGCCAGGGCGAGCAGGTTTCAGGACTCTGAACCAAAGCCCCAGCAGGATTAGGGTGGTTTTTAGGATGAGTAAGCCCTGCAGGGTCCCTGCTTTTAACCCGGAGGGAACCCGGACCCACGTGGGAGTGGGAGTGGGGGTGAGACCGGCAGCCCACAGAAGGGCGCTGAGACGCGTGGCCACGAGGAGCAGGGGCGCTCTGGGAAGCCCGCGGCTCCTGTTATTGGGGGGCGGTCCAGGGTGTCGTGCCGCGGCCGGTCGCCAGGTGGCGGCAGCGGCCCGTGCGAGGCAGCTTCCTCCCGCGCGGCACTTGGCCAGGTGCACTGGCTCTTACGTGTTATCACTTTGGGAGGCCGAGGTGGGCGTATTACCTGAGCCTGACCAACATGACGAAACCCCATCTCTACTAGAAATACAAAATTAACCGGGTGTCGTGGCGCACGCCTATAATCCCAGATACTCCGGAGGCTGAAGCAGGAGAATCGCTTGAACCCGGAAGGCTGAGGTCGCAGTGAGCCGAGATCCACTGCACTCCAGCCTGGGGGACAGAGCGAGACTCCGTCTCAAAAATAAATAAATAGGCACTTGATCCCAGACTGAAACCCTCTTTTCAGACTCTCTGTTAAGAAATTGAAGAACAGACTGCTGGATCACTTGAGGTCAGGAGTTTGAGACTAGCCCAGGCAACATGGCGAAACCCTGGCTCTACTAAAAATACCAAAATTAGCCAGTCGAGGTGTTTTGAGCCTGTAATCCTTGCTACTCAGGAAGGTGGGGCAAGAGAATCGCTTGAACCTGGGAGGCAGAGGTTGCAGTGAGCCGAGATCACGCCACTGCACTCTAGCCTGAGCCACAGAGTGAGACTCCGTGTCAACAAAAAAAAGAGCTTAAAGAACTTAAGAAAACACCAATGCCCATGTGGTAATTAATGAGGATACTCAAGGAAGGTGACATAATTGCCAATGTACAATAATTAAACAATTTCCAAAAGTCTGTGTCAGTGAAGGGAACATTTGTCTTTAAGGGAAACATCAATGAAAATTACGTTTATGACAAAAATGAGCCCTTTCCGCGAACTCCATTTAGAAAATTATGGGCATTAATTACCATTTTGTACAGAATAACTCTGTAGAAAGCTTTTTGTTTCTATTGAAATACAATGCCAATTAATTACCCATTTAACTTATTGAATGAGAACTATACTGTGCTACTTTTTCAATATTTTAAAAAATTTCTTTGAAATTATACCTTGTCTTTGAGACTTGGGAACATATATAGCTAATATGAATTGATGGAACAAAGCTTTTAATGATTTCTTTTATTATTTACCTATATATTCTGTACCAGTTAATTTCATTGCTTAATTATTAATGTCTAATATGCCACTTGAAGCATTCACATTCTGAAAATGATGTAAGTTACACATGTAAAATGTTATATACTAGGATACAATAGGGCTTGCGACTGTCTGTTGCCTGTCCAGGAAGCTGCTGTTATATGAGTTGTAAATGTAGGAGAATTCAGTTCAGTGTAAATAGTTCAGTTTCCTGTTACATTAGTATAGGCAGTTAAGCCAATGTTGGTGCCACAGACAAGTTATCAGTATCCATCAGTCCTGCAGTTGAGGTTTCGACATAACTCTAAGTAAAAACGGAGATGACCTCCCTAACAGCACTGCAATCCTCATTCACACGGCTGAGTTCAGGTGCAGTAAGGGGCTTTGATGTCGATGCCGTGGGAAATGCATGAATGAAAGAGGATGAATGAACGACACAGGAGAGTCCTAATGTGGAAATGGGGGGAACAGAAAAGCAGACAGACACCAGAGGATGCAGGAGGAAAGTGGCATCGGAGTCCTGGAAGAGGAGGCGGCTGGGAGAAGGAAGACAGTGACCAGGGCACTCTGAAAACCCCACTGGAATTTCTGAGTGCAGACAGGCACCACCCACATTACGTTGTCATTGCAAACAGGTTCCTTCCAGGCGTCCCAAAGGGCTTTTCATGCTAGCTTCATTTCTCTGACACTTTCTTAAGGTATTTAGGTCCATTTACTAAAAATGACTCACCACTTGTTAATTGAATAAGAATGTTTATACATTTTCACATTTTAATTTCAAACATAGGAGATAAAGAAAAAAGGTGTTTTGGCCAGGCGCAGTGCCTCATGCCTGTAATCCCAGCAATTTGGGAGGCTGAGGCAGGCGGATCACCTGAGGTCAGGAGTTCGAGACCAGCCTGGCCAACATGGAGAAACCCCTTCTCTACTAAAAATATAAAAATTAGCTGCGTGTGGTGGCACATGCCTGGAATCCCAGCTACTCAGGGGGCTGAGGTGGGAGAATGGCTTGAACTCTGGAGGCAGAGGTTGCAGTGAGCTGAGATCGTGCCACTGCACTCCAGCCTGAAACAGCAAGACTCCGTCTCAAAAAAAAAAAAAAAAAAGAATCAAGGTGCTTGCTCACCTGCACTTTGTGCCTGTGTAACAGGTCGTGTCGCCTGTTGTTGACTATGTTGTGGACTTGTGCTGTCCATATGCCCTTTATGCAAATCATCTACCAAAATAGAGCTTTTCGAATAGTGTTTTCCATTTTCTATTTCATAAGACATGGTGTGTATCTATATTAAAAAGTTAAGAACAGCTGAAAAATCTATTTTCATTTTACATGAATTACTTCAATTTAAGTTAGTTTTTATTCACCAAAACCTAGAGTGTTCCATGCATCACAATAAAACAAAGCAGACTGTGCCAGCATGAGTCCACTTCTGCTGAGGATTAGGGTCATTCATGGACCCAGAGGTTACCACGTCAATGCGATCTCCAGGAGGACAAACAGATGTCTTCGAAATGTGATGCAGTCGTGCAGGCTGCTGCCTCCAGAACGTATGTCCCCTGCCGAGGAAGAGGAAATGAGCGAAGATGCTTTGTGACTTCAGAACAGACAAGTGCTTAGTCACTCATAGTGAACTTAGTCAGCTGATAACTGTAGGGGCCCACCTCATGCTGGGGACGGCATCCCCAGCCTGGGGCCTCAGTCGAATGAGAGGAGAGGCCAATCAGAGACAGTGGAGGGGCAGGCAGTTCCTGAGTGCTGCAAAGGGGTCATCCGGCCAGGAGAACGTCTATCAGGGAATTCAGACCAAGTCCTGGGAAATATCCACAAAGAAGTCTCCGGGAGCAGGGAGGAAGGGGAAGGGAGAGGCAGCCAGGAAAATGTGGGACACACCCATCTCCCCTCCTCAAAACCCTGGCATACACACTTTCGAGAGTGTCCTATGACTCAGGGAACTCAGTGTTCTCTAGGGAACATCACACATTGCGCTTTCATCTGTGCACCAATTAGCTACACTCATAGCTCACTGCAACCTCCACCTCCCAGGTTCAAGTGATTCTCCCACCTCATCCTCCTGAGTAGCTGGGACTATAGATGTGTGCCACCACGCCTGGCTAATTTTTGTATTTTTACTAGAGATGGGTTTTCCCCATGTTGGCCAGGCTGGTCTCCAACTCCTGACCTCAGGCGATCCGCCTGTCTCGGCCTCCCAAAGTGCTGGGATTACAGGCGTGAGCTACTGTGCCCGGCCTCAGATCATCAATTAAATTTTAAGGTTTGGAATATTCTTAAAAGCCACCTAGAAGAATCCTTCACCAGAATCCTCAAGACTAGCTATTCTCAAATGTGGGGGCCTAGGAGAATCTGATCAGAAGCTCTGTGCACACTCAGGACAGAGGCAGACATGAGTGCTCACGCTTCCTGATGGCTCCGTAGGCTGCGTGTGCTCTGTGCACGCTCAGGACAGAGGCAGACACAAACAGGAGGGAGGGACATCTTCTGCTCCGTGGGCTGTCATCCGAGGAGAGGATGAGGCCCGAGGTGGGCACAGGGCCCCTCTGGGTGAGTAACAGGCCCGGGACTACCTAGGCAGCCTCCACTGCTTGTCCATGAAAACCACAACATTATGTATAAAAACACACACAATCACAAGTAGGCCAGGCACCATGTTGCGACAGTCGCCTTGTGACTCCTGGACGTGCGTGGGTCCGCCTGAGTAAGGCAGGCCTTGTGACTCCTGAGTAAGGTCGGCGCCCTTCTCTGCAGGCCTGCCCAGACCACCCCTCGCCAGGCTCAGGGACAGGCCTGCAGCTCCACGAAGCTGCCCCTTGTTGGTTGCGTTCAGGAGCACACCTCTGACTCAGCACCCCTAACTCCACTGTCCCGCCCGGGGCCCTCATGGGCACACACCGAGGATCTGCCCAGGACCCTCTCTGCTCAGCCCACAAATACTGCTTCGTCCTCCTGGCTGACTGGCTGCACCTCCAGGTAAAGCAACCATCTCCGGCCCCAGCCAGGTCACTCTTCAGGGAGGGGTTGCTCTGTGACTGCGGGGAGGTTTTGTGGCACTGGGGTCCCTACTGACGACGTGTCAGTAGCGCCTCCTCCCAGGTGTGACAACCAAAAATGCCTCCCGACATCACCAAATGTCCCGAGAGGCAAAGTCGCTCTGAGTTAAGAGCCGCTGAATACAATCTGAGAAAAGCCGAGGGTGCTAAGGAACGCCTGGAAAATCGCTGGGCGACCTCGGGCCTTGTCACCCCATTGCTCGAGACGCTCATGGTCCCCAAATGTGATGTCTCCTTTGCACAGAAGTTTCATCCTGACTTCTCTTTGTTCAGGCTGCAAGCAGAGTAGCCCCTTAGGTTAACCCTAAAAACATGACTCAGAGTGTGGTAGTATATTAAAATTCAGTTTATCTTTTAGACAGATGATGATGTCCTTGAATAGGTTTTGGTGATTTTACGATGACAGCCTGTGACCTGGGAGCCTGGGTCCTCAGCTACATCAGGGAGCAGCTTCCCTGGGAGCCTGGGTCCTCAGCTACATCAGGGACCTAGACTGCTGGAATCCCCTGTGCTGGATCGTCTTCTCGGCCCCACGCTTACTAAGTCCCCACATTCCTTTTACGGCCTTCATTTAATTCCCTTTGGGTTGATTCTCAGTAGTTTCCTTCTCAAAGGGTAACCTGATTTCTGACTATACAACAACATTCTGTGGTCTAGTGGACCACGTGCCTTTCCCACTCCTCCATCCGCAACACACACACACTCTACCCACATGTATAACATAACAGGAAGGAAGAAGCTGAATTTAATTCCATCCCTGCTTCAACTACTGGAGTTGGGGCTGAGTTTTACCTGATTAAGAATTACGGGAGCAGTGGCTCACACCTGTAATCCCAGCACTTTGGGAGGTCGAAGTGGGCAGATCACCTGAGGTCAAGAGCTCGAGACCAGCCTGTCCAACATGGCAAAACCCTGTCTCTACTAAAACTACAAAAGTCAGCTGGGCGTGGTGGGGGGCACCTGTAATCCCAGCTACTTGGGAGGCTGAGGCAGGAGAATCACTTGAACCTGGGAGGCGGAGGTTGCAGTCAGCTGTGATCATGCCACTGCAGTTCAGCCTGGGCGACAGAGCGAGACTCGGTCTCAAAAAAAAAAAAATCACCAGGTAAATCCCATGGGGGTGCACTGCATAGGAGCCTGGGCATCCTCGTGGCCTGAAGACTGAGGGAGGTGCCTCGGGAAGGGGCCTCAAGAGGAAGGCGTGAAGGGCCAACGCCAGCAGAGATACACCTTGGACAACCGCCCGTGGCTGTGCTGTGGGTTCTGTGTTTTCCTTCCTTACCTCTTTCCCTCCCTCCCTCCTTCCTTCCTTAACTCCCTCCCTCCTTCCTTCCTTCCTTCCTTTCTTCCTTCCGTCACCCAGGCTGAACTGCAGTGGCATGATCTCGGCTCACTGCAACCTCCACCTTCCAGGTTCAAGTGATCCTCCTGCCTCAGCTTCTTAAGTAGCTGGGATTACAAGCCCACGCCATGGCCGGCTACTTTTTGTATTTTTTAAGTAATTGTTTGTATTTTTAGTAAAGACCAACATAGTTTCACTGTGTTGGCCAGGATGGTCTTGAACTCCTGACCTCAGGTGATCTACCTGCCTCAGCCTCCCAAAATGCTAGGATTACAGGCGAGAGCCATCGCACCTGTCCAGGTTGTGTTTTCTCTGTTGTAGGCCCATCGGCGTGTGCAGGACCCTCTTCAGGGCCTTCCACCTCTGCTCCTAAACCCTACGCCAGGTGTATGTTACAACGAGTCCCATATCTGTTGTACATCTCATTTTTTGCTATTGAAAAAGTTCTTACGAAGTGATCTCACCTGCCAGCGGGCAGAGAAACAAGTTGTTATGAATGTTCCAGGACCTAGAACAGAGCTAGAGGCAGGGAAAGTATTTAGTGTTGTTGGCTGCAGTCAGGAATAACAAGTCAATATCAAGTGGATAAACTAACTCATAGTTTTGGATGGATTTATGGCAAAAAATAGTGATCTCCTGGGTAGCTGGCCATGGCAGCTGACACCTGGAATCCCAATGCTTTGGGAGGCTGAGGTGGGAGGATCCCTTGAGCTCGGGAGTTCAAGACCAGACTGGACAACATGGTGAAACCACATTGCTACAAAAAGTACAAAAAATAACCGGGTGTGGAGGTGAGCATTTGTTCTTAGCTAATGAGGCTACTTGGTAGGATGAAGTGGAAGGATCACTTGAACCTGCATTCTAGCCTGGTTGACAAAACAAGACCTGTCTCAAAAAAAAAAAAAAAAAGACAAAGAAAAGAAGTGATCTCCTATCAGCCTAAAAGAATTCCAGATAAGAGCAATGTCAGCCCGATCACACTCATCCAGGTATCTCGGAGTCCGACCGAGGTCACCATGCTCAAAGTAGGGATGAGGAAGCCGGTTGTTTGCACCACCCTGGGAGCCCTGCCGTGGCTTTGATAGCAGTTCTGACAGATCCTTCCTTCCCAGCGGGTGCACATGCAATGCACCCCCGCAGAGAGAGCCAAGGATCCCCCCACAGGCATGTTTGCAGAGGAGCAAACACATTTCTAACAGGTGGCCTGCGGACTCCTGCAGTTCAGCTCCCAGAAACTCTTTGAAATCCCAGTCCTTAAAATCATGAAAAGGAAGTAGGATTCACGTCCTCTAACAGTAAGCAGTCCTTTGGTAATCCTGGAGTTGCTAAGTTTTGAAAACCTAAGAGTGGTATTTCCTAAAGCAGAACACATTCCATTAACTTGACATCCTTTTAAAGTAAGTTATTAAAGTGAAATTTCATGGAGGCATTTTAATTATGCAGAATAAAAAGCAGAGGCCACTTGACTGCTAATGCGTCCAGGGCAACTGCCTGCATGTAGGTTTTTCCCAGTCTCCAGGGGGTCTTGATTTTCGAAGCCACAATTATGGCCCCAGCAAACATGTCTGAAGCTGAAGGCATCTCC
>CM052661.1:106064557-106075889 GCA_028533165.1 Leontopithecus rosalia
AATTCTCCTGCCTCAGCCTCCCAAGTAGCTGGGACTACAGGCGCGCGCCACCATGTCCAGCTAATTTTTGTATTATTATTATTATTATTATTTTTTTTTTTTTGAGACGGAGTTTCGCTCTGTTGCTCAGGCTGGAGTGCAATGGCGCAATCCCGGCTCACTGCAACCTCCGCCTCCTGGGTTCAGGCAATTCTCCTTCCTCAGCCTCCCGAGTAGCTGGGATTACAGGCACGCACCACCATGCCCAGCTAATTTTTTGTATTTTTAGTAGAGACGGGGTTTCACCATATTGACCAGGATGGTCTCGATCTCTTGACCTCGTGATCCACTCACCTTGGCCTCCCAAAGTGCTGGGATTACAGGCGTGAGCCACCGCGCCCGGCCGGGGTGGTTTCTTTTTCATCGGTGTATCCCATTCACACTGCTTGACGCTCCATGGTAGGTGTCCCATTAACCTCAAGCGAAAAGCATTCGTGTTCCTTCCCCACAGAGGCCAGCTGAAACAAGAGGAGCACGGGTACTGTCCTGCCCCTGGGGGCTTGTGGGTAAGGGCTGGGTCAAGGAAGAAGGCACTTTTTCCACCTTGTTATCTTTATAGGCTTCCCAGGAGCGCTGAGCACCAACGCCCAGGGCGTTACCTCCTCCTCCTAATGCCCGAGATGGCCTCCCCCACAAATTCCATGCAGGCTCCTCGGGTGCTTCTTCCTTTTGCTCTCTTCTTTTCTCTCCATTCTAGCCTCCGGGTGCTTTTCCAACTAGGTCCCGACTTACTGGACTTCTGTGTTGTCTCTGCATCATCCAGTTTTAGCAAGAGTCCTGCTCAGCCAGTTTAGCTACACCCCCGGCCCTGGATATCCGATCAGGTTCCTTATCCTCCACCCTCTGCCAGATGTCTCATGTCCCTGGCCTGCCCTCTGTGGGTCCTGTGAGGTTGGTTTAGCCAGTCCCCTCACCTCTCCTGTCTCCTCTTAATAAGTTTCCATCCAGTGACTTTTCACCTTCTCCTTAGCTAGAAATTCCCACTTTTTCTTTGTATTTGGAGTTGAGCCCAATCTCTGTGCCCCATTGCAAAATGGTCTCTACTCAAGGTCCCTAGAACGTGATCCCTTGGGTAAAGGTCATGTCCCAGCTTGCTTGAATAAAGCCTTCCTTTATTAACAAGCATCATGAATATATAATATATATATATGTATATATATATATATTAATCTTTTTTTCTTGAGACAAGGTTTCACTCTGTTGCCCAGGCTGGAGTGCAGTGGTATGATCACAGCTCAGTGCAGCCTTGACCTCCTGGTCTCAAGCGATCCTTCTGTCTCAGTCTCTCAAGTAGCTGGGACCACAAGCACTTGTGACCATGTCTGGCTTTTTTTTTTTTTTTTAAAGATAGGGTTTCACTATGATGGCTAGGCTGGTCTTGAACTCCTGACCTCAGGTGATCCACCCACCTTGGACTCCCAAAGTGCTAGGATTACAGGCATAAGCACCACGCCGGCCAATTTTTTTTTTTTTTTTTTTTTAAAGTAGACAAGTTGTTCAGGCTGGTGTCCAACTCCTGGGCTCAAGAGAGCCTCCTATACTTTGGCCACCCAAAGTGCTGGGATTACAGGCATGGGCCACTGCACTGGGCCTTAATTTTTCTTTTCTTTTCTTTTTTTTTTTGAGACAGAGTCTTGCTCTGTTGCCCAGGCTGGAGTGCAGTGACGTGATATCTTGACTCCCTGCAACCTCCACCTCCCAGGTTCAGGTGATTCTCATGCCTCAGCCTCTCACATAGCTGGAATTACAGGCATATGCCACCATGCCTGGCTAATTTTTGTATTTTTAGTAAAGACGGGGTTTCACCATGTTGCTCAGGCTGGTCTCGAACTCCTAAACTGGAGCCATCCTACGGCCTTGGCCTCCCAAAGTGCTGGGATTACAGGCCTGAGCAACCACACTGGCCTGTATCTATTTTCAAAGAAGCTTTGATGAGTACTGAAAACAGACTAGAAATCTGGTATGTGGTATTATTATTTGGAGATTTATGATTTTTAACTTCATAGCTTTTTTTTTTTTGGCACAGAAAATAAAAGCCAAAAAGAAGCCATCATTATCATACAAAGTAAGAGAAATACAGAGACCACCACTGGAGTTAACTATATCCCCCAAAGTTTAAGGACTGAGGCAGGCTCCTGACTTCCTCCCCAGAAGTGATGCAGCAGTCCTTAAGAAGCTCAGCTGGAGGCTGTTCAGGCCGTTTCCATGTGTTCTCACCTGATCTGGCCTCCTCATTCTTATTGCCCAAGGCCCTGCTTCTGATTGTACACCACCTACGAGGGCCAGGTAAAGGACCGTAGTGAAGATGACAGTTCCGCAGGCAGTACTATGTGGAAATAAGGACCAACCACATGAGAAAATCAAGGACGATTTGTTTATTTTTGAGATAGAGTTTCGTTCGTTGCCCAGGGTGGAGTGCACAACCTGGGCTCACTGCAACCTCCACTTCCCAGGTTCAAGCACTTCTCCTGCCTCAGCCTCCCTAGTAGCTGGGATTACAGTCATGTACCACCACACCCAGCTGACTTTTGCATTTTTAGTAGAGACAGGGTTTCCCCAATGTTGGTCAGGCTGGTCTTGAACTTCTGACTTCAGGTAATCCACTCACCTCGGCCTCCCAAAGTGCTGGGATTATAGGTGTGAGCCACCACGCCCGGCCAATTTATTCTTTACTTGCTATAGCAAGGGAATCGGCCAACGTCACTTGGATTCTGGCAGGATTCAAAAGCACACAGAGGAGGAGAAAGCTCTGTAGTGGAAAACAGTGAAGGCCCCAGGCATACCCTGATTGGAGGCTGTCAGCCTGGGAAAGCTGAAGGCGGCTCCCTGGAACAGGAGCCTACCATGTGACTGGTCAGTGGAGCATATTTGGTACTGAGCTGGAAGTGGGGACAAAAATGAGGAAACTGTCAATTAACAATCAATCCTGGTGGATTGTTACAGAAGTTGTTGTTGAGCTTCCTGGATGGTCCCTGGGGCTAGCAACCTGGCTTCCTGGGTTGATTACTGTAGATAAGGGCTTGGTGTCCTGAGCAGGCTGCTAGAAGTTGTGAGTCCCAGTTCTGTTTTTAGATATGGTCTGGCCCTGCTCTGATCAATGCCAAAAAGATCTCCTGAGTGACAGTGAGATTAAATGCAAACTATCATGTCTGGTGTTCAAATCGCTGCAAATCTTACTCTCTCATTTAATGAGCCAGTTTCACATTCACTCTATGACGAATCATCTTATTTAGTGAGATTCTTCTCTAGAACTTCTGTACTACTTGCTTCTCTGCCTGAGAAAATTCGTTTTGTTAGACACAGTCTCTCTCTGTTGCCCAGACTGGAGTGCAGTGGTGCGATCTCGGCTCGCTACAATATCCACCTCCCCGGTTCAAGCGATTCTTCTGCCTCCGCCTCCCGAGCAGCTGGGACTACAGGCGTGCGCCACCATGCCCGGCTAATTTTTGTATTTTTTAAGTAGAGACAGGGTTTAATCATATTGGCCAGGCTGGTCTCGAACTCCTGACCTTGTGCTCCACCCACCTCGGCCTCCCAAAGTGCTGGGATTACAGGCCTGAGCCACCGCGCCCGGCCGTCCTACTCTTCAAGATCACACTTAGACTACAGCTACTCCATGAAGTCTTCATCGTCTCCCAACCATGTTCATTCATCCGTTCAGCTTCTAATATGCACTGGGTCCAGTATTTGGTCTGCATTTCCAGGAAACACAAACATGAACCCTGTCCTCCAAAATCTTTTTGTCTGAAGGACAAGGTAGAGATTTTAACAAAGTAAGAGATTTTAGCAGCACCAACAGGCAGAAATATATTTAACAGCTACAAGTGGTCCTAACTGGGAGGAAGGGAAGTTCCTTTGTATCCTTTACCACGTATCCTTTTATCAGTAAGAGGAAAATTGATTAATATATTGGATTGAATCAAGACTTTATTTTTTTGAGACACAGTCTTGCTCTGTTGCCCAAGCTGGATGGGGTGCAGTGGCAGGACCCTGGCTCACTGCAGCCTTGATCTCTGGTCTCAAGTGATTGATTCTCCTACCTCAGCCTCCCTAGTAGCTGAGATTACAGGTGTGCACCACTATGCCTGCCTAATTTTTGTATTTTTAGTAGAGACGGGGTTTTGCCATGTTGCCCAGGCTGGTCTCGATCTCCTGGACTCAAGTGATCCACCTGCCTCAGCCTCCCAATTACAGGTGTGAGCCACCAGGCTCAGCCAACTTAGCTGAAAGTGACTTTAGAACATTCATATCTAAAAGTGATCAGTAAAATCATGATTTTGTGAGTTTTCATCCTGGAAAGGAAGGACCACCCACTGACGAGGCTGAGGCGGTGGAAGTTGCTGTGTGATGTTGTACCATCACCAGCAACACTCATGTACGTCACCAGCAATTCTCATCAGTGAGCAATGTGCTCACTATCTGCCACTCAATAAATGCTTTACATGTTTTATCTCGTAAAATCCTCACAAAATGCTGATATGTTCCATCTTCTCTTACTGGAGAAAGGGGTCAAGAGGGAAGAAGCAGGCAGACTGTTAGGAGCCTAGCGAAAGGAAGCAGGGATGTGGCACCCCAAAATATGCCATGTTGGCATATTATTTCAAGCTGAAGACAGTTAACGTAGCTATAAAAAAGAACTAAGTCATGTCCTTCGCAGCAACATGGATACAGCTGGAGGCAAATTAACGCAGAAATAGAAAACCAAATACCAGCCCAGTGTGGCGGCTCACGCCTGTGATCCCCCCACTCTGGCCCAGAGAGGCCGAGATGGGTCACCTGAGGTCAGGAGTTTGAGACCAGGCGGGCCAACATGGTGAAACCCTGTCTGTACTAAACAGGAAAAGAAAATTAGCTGGGTGTGGTGGCCTACGCCTGTGATCCCAGCTACTTGGGAGGCTGAGGCAGAATTGCTTGAACCCACGAGGTGGAGGTTGCAGTGAGACAAGCTCATCGAACCACTGCACTCCAGCCTGGGCAAGAGAACAAGACTCCGTCTCAAAAAAACCCCCAAAATTAAAAAACCCTACCACATTCTCACTTATAAGACGGAGCTAACATTGGGTATAATGGACATAAAAATGGCGACAAGAGACACTGGGGACTACTGGGGGGAGAGAAGGGGCAAGTGTTGAAAACTACCTGTTGGGTACCATGCTTACTAGAATACCTGCCTGATGGGGTCATTTGTACCCCACCCTTACCACACAATACACCCATGGAATGAACCTGCAGCTGTGCCTCCTAGATCTAAAATAGTTGATTTTGTTTTTTAAAGGCACTTAAATATCTGAAATCCCTTATCTAACTAAAAGCAGAGTCTGAACTCAATTGTCATAGATCCATCCCAAAGCAACTCTAATTTGTGATAAAGAGCCAGTGCCACACCCAGACATTGACACAAGACTGTCAGATTTCCTATCTTTTCTTTTTTTAAGGATTTTCACTGTTGCCCAGGCTGGAGTGCAGTGGTGCGATACTGGCTCACTGCAACCTCTGCAGTGAGCCCGGCCATCCTGTTTTTCTTTTTTTTAAAATTTTTTTATGTTTCCTTCAGTAGCACATATACTAAAGTTGGAACAATAGAGAGACCATCCTGTTTTTCTAAAGGGCCCCTAATCTTTCCAAAAAGTCATTGTATTTTCTACAAGTTTCCTTTCTCCCCACTCCTCTTCCCTACTAAGTTAGGTATCTAGACCTTAAGGCCGGGCGTGGTGGCTCCCACCTGTAATCCCAGCACTTTGTGAGGCTGAGGCAGGTGAATCACTCGAGGCCAGTTCAGGACCAGCCTGGCCACCATGGTGAAACTCCATCTCTACTAAAAATGCAAAATTAGCTGGCATGGCGGCACATGCCTGTAATTCCAGCTACTCAGGAGGCTGAGGTATAAGAATCGCTTGAACCCAGGAGGTAGAGGTTTCAGTGAATGAAGATTGTGCCACAGCACTCCAGCCTGGGTGACAGAGACTCCGTCTTAAAAATAAATAGACCTCAAGTTCTAACTGTTCTTCTGAGTTACTCCCACGAACATGCCTGAGGCACATTGTGAATAACTTGTTTTGCCCTTTCCTTGCTTCTATGGCCTGGAGCCTGGAGTTCAGCTAGATGGAGCTGCAGGTAGACAGCCATGCCTTTACGTGAAGGCAGGTAACCGAGATTATCAAAGAGTGGGTACAGAAGCCCAGGAATGATCCCTACAGTGTTAAGGGGCTGGGAAGACCTGGGGACCACCCCAGAAGGCGGAGGACAGCAGTGAAGTCAGAGCCGACGTGGCGAGCTACCAGATGCACCTGGCAGGTCGGAGGACGAGCACGGACCACTGCGTTTGGCAGCATGGAGATCACTGTGACCTTGAAGTCATGTTGGTGAAGGTGGGTGGGAGCCCGACAGACACAAATCAAAGAATGGATATAAGGACATTTCTCTCCTGGTTGTGGACAACTACCTAGGTGAATCTGACCAAGGCTCCTACTGAGGGCAACGGTGCTCACCAGATAGTTAGAAACTGTCTGCCCAGAATCCGAGAGAAGACAGCTAAATCAGAATTTCTAAGCCGTTTTTGCCGAGGTGGTTTTTTATATCCAGAATGCCAAGGCTGGGGGCCCTCTGAAACTGCTAAGCACTGAGAGCTGAAAACCCCATGGGCTGCACCTAGGAGGAAGGGCAAACTGGAAGCAAATCTGCTCCTGCACTGGGCTACGGCCATCCATGAGTCATTGGGTGGCGCAAGCTGTCCAGCCTGAAATGAAACAAAAGGCAGCCACAGAACGCCAGTGCCTCCAGGAGGCTGGCAGAAGCAGGCGAAGTCTTTTACTGAAGAATGTCATCTTATACCTTCAATTATTTTTGTAAGTAATTTTCGAAGTAATTCTTGCAAATATCTAGACAAAGAAGAACTAGTACAAATCAGAGACCAAAAATGAAAGAAAGATGCACAGCCACTCCATACAGAATGATTAGGAATAATAATTAGGCTCATGAGGCTAAAACATTTAACTGAAACCGAGTTTCCCTTGTCACTCAGGGTGGAGTGCAGTGGTGTGATCTCAGCTCACTGCAACCTCCACCTCCCAAGTTCAGGTGATTCTTCTGCCTCAGCCTCCCAAGTAGCTGGAATTACAGACATGCGCCACCAAGCCTGGCTAATTTTTGTATTTTTAGTAGAGACAGGGTTTCACCATCCTGGCCAGGCTGGTTTTAAATTCCTGACCTTGTGATCTGCCCGCCCAGCCTCCTAAAGTGCTGGGATTACAGGTGTGAGCCACCACGCCTGGCCTCAGACATATGATTGATTAGAGCTCTGGTAGGTTAGAAGAGAGATATTTGGGCAGAAGCATCATTTGAATATATAATAGCCAAGAGTTTTCCAAAACTGAAGACATCCAACAATCCAGAGATTCATAAAGTCCAATCAATTCCCCCCAAAAAGAATAAAAATATATATACAACCAGATCAACTACAGTAAAACTGCAGAAAATTGAAGACAGAGAAACATTCAAAAGCAGTCAGGAAAATAAATATTTATTTCAAAAAACAGCAGTAAACATGGATGCATATGACAGTGGAGTTACATCATTATTGTGCTGAAAGAAACTAACTGACAACCTAGAATATTTTTTAAGAATAATTAAATACAGATGTTCAGACAAACACAGCTGAGATGATCAGCAGACCTCCTCTAAAGGATTAATAGTGGGGGTACTGCAGGTGGAGGGGAAATGATCCTAGAAAGTCACAGAAGGATAAAATGCAACAGTGGCATGTATGTGGGCCATTGAAATGAACGTCAACAGTAATGTGCCTTGTGGAGTTTTAAATACACAAGTAACTAAAATACCTAATAATCTGTTCGCATTGTCTGGGAAGAGGAAAAATACTAATTTACATTAGACATCGGTAAGTCAAGAACGCATGCTGTCATCTCAAGTGTACCACTAAAGGCTATGTATATATGTAAATCAGCTACATATAATATATATAGCTTTACATATGTAAATATACATGTAATACAGTATATACATAAACATAACACATAAAGCATTTATTTTGAGACAGTCTCACTCTGTCATCCAGGCTGGAGTTCAGTGATGCAATCTCAGCTCCCTGTCTCCTTTCAGACTCAAGGGATCCTCCCACCTCAGCCTACTGAGTAGCTGGGACCAGACACACGTCACCATGCCTGGCTAATGTTTTGTATTTTTGGTAGAGATGGAGTTTTACCATATTGCCCAGGCTGGTTTAGAATTCCTAAGCTCAAGTGACCCTCCCACCTCAGCCTCCCAAAGTGCCGTGATTACAGGTGTCAGCCACCTTGCCCAGCCTCAAATTATCAGTAATTTAAAAATTACTAATTTTTAAACATCAGCAATTCAAAAGCAAGAAAAGCATATAAAAGAACACGAAACATGAGACAAATGGAAAGTATAAAAAGACATCTTTAAATGTAAATATCAGTAATTACTTTGTATAAATGTACTAAAAGCGCTTAAATTTTGCTGTACACTGGAAAATTACCTGTGGACCTTAAAAAACAGTAATAAAACACCAATGCACGGTTCCCATTCCCGTCAGATTTATTGATGTGAGGTATGAACAGGGCACTGGGACTTTCAAGAGCTTTCCAGATTATTCTAAAGTGCAGGAAATTTGGAAGCCACTGCTCTCATTCAAGACAAAGTTTATCAAATTGGATTAAAAGAAATACTTGGCTGAGTATGGTGGCTCATGACTATAATCTCAGCATTTTGGGAAGCCAGGTGGGTGGAATGCTTGAGCACAGGAGATTGAAAACAGCCTGGGCAAAGTGGCAAAATCCCATATCGAAAAAAAATTAGCTGGGCCTAGTGGTGAGCCCCTACAGACCCAGCTACTTGGGGTACTGAGGTGGGAGATCACTTGAGCCCGGGAGGCAGAGTGCAGTGAGCAGAGACAGTGTCATGCGTTGCCCAGACACTCCAGCCTGGGCAACAGAGCCCAACCCTGTCTCAAAAACAAATATTATCCACACATACTTCTTAAAGTCAACTTATAGGTACACACAGGAAAGCTGGTGGTGTTATTCACATGAGGCAAAGTTGACAATATCAAGCATTATGAGAAATAAAGAGGAACATTTCATAATTGGAAATATTCAGAAGAGCTGGGATACACTTGTCTCATTTAAGGCAGAGAAGACTCGCTCAGCTATACACAAAACTGATGCGAGGATGAGCAGGCACTAGGCTGTATCTGTCATCCAGGTGAAAGCATGGCTCGGGGAAATACACGTGGGAATGGCTTGGATTTGGTTTCTGTATTGGAGGCAGATCTTTGGGGGCGGGGAAAGGGTAAGCAACAGTGACTCCTAGACACCGCGCAAGGAAAAGGACTGGAGAATTTAAAAACACGAATTCCGACAGAATTATGCTCAATGAACAGCCTCCACTTCCCCAAAGACTACATGCTTCATGATTCCATTTACATAGAACACCAAGTAAAAGGCTGGGCACAGTGGCTCACACATGTAACCCAACACTTTGGGAAGCTGAGGCAGAGGATCACTTGAAGCCAGGGGCTCCAGAGCAGCCTGGGCAACAGAGAGAGACCTCATCCGTACAAAAAAATAAAAAGAAGCGCGGCATGGCGGTGCTCATGTGGTCCCAGGGACGCAGGAGGCAGGAGGGCTGCCGAAGCCCGGGAGTTTGGGGCTACAGTGAACCCCGATCGTGTCACTGCACTCCAACCTGGGTGACAGAGTAAGCGCGACCCACTTTGTGTAAAAAGATAAATATTTAAGAACTCTCGTAAATTCAAACCGTAGTGACCGAAGGCAGACGGGGGAGGGGGAGGGGAGGACGGAGGGACGTTTCCGCCGCTGACCGCGGTGACGGTCTCACCGCGCAGACGTCCATCCCGGTGCCTCGAGCTGCACAACCGGTGACAGTCAGGTCGCCCTCCCGGGCGCGGCCGCCTCTCCGCCCGGCGCCCGGCCGCCGCGCTGTTACTGTTACCATTTCGTGCACGTTAGTTAGCGCACGAAGCCGCACGCGAGACCGACACACGTGAAACGCTCCATTTTAACGCCCTGCCCCCAGGGACACCAACGTTACCAGCCTCCAGCCAGGTCGTCCTCCCAGTCCCGGGTGGCGGTTCCGGGTTTGCGCTCCCGGGCCTTCGGCGCCGCGGCAGGGCCGCCCTGCCGGCCCAGCTGGGGCCCGAGGTGAGGCGCGCACGCGAGCCCGCGGACACGCACGAGGCACCCCGGCCGCGGCGGCGCCCGGCCGAGCTCCAGGGCCCGCGGCCCGGCCCGGTGACCCCCGCGCTCTCCTCCGTCCGCGAAGGCCCCGCGGCGCCGCGCATGCGCCCCGCGCCGCCCCCGCCCCCACCGCGCCCGCGCCTAACGCCCCCACCGTGGCCCGCGGGCCATGGAACCCGCCGAGGCCGACGCGGTTCGAGCGCTCCGGGGCGCGCGTTCGGGCGCCTTACCCCCGTGAGCCCAGCGGCGCTCGGACCCGGCCGCTCGCCGCCGGGCCGCTCCGCCCGCCTCCGCCGCCGGCCGGGCGCGCTCTCGCGCCAGTGCCCGCGCGTGCGCGCCCCCGCCGCCGCGTGTGAGTGTGAGTGTGAGTGAGTGTGAGTGGGTGTGGGTGTGGGTGCGAGCCGGGCCGCCGACGATGCCGCGGGGCCGCCCCCCGAAGCCCAGGGAGAGCAAGGCGCGCGGCGACTCCGGTAAGGCCCGCGGCCGCGCCCTCGCGCCCCGCCGGCGGCCGGTGCGGGGCCCGCGCCCTGCCAGTCCCCGGATGCGGCGCGGGGGGCGCCGGGAGCGGCGGGGCGGGGGCGGGGGCCGCGCAGACCCGGGCCGCCGCCGCCGCCGACTGGCCGGGCGGGCCGCAGCGCGGGCGGAATGATACGGGCGAGTCGCCGCCCGGCCCCTCCGCGCGCTGGGCCTACTTTCCTGGGCCGGGCGGCGGCTGAGGCGGCAGGCGGGAGGCGGGAGGCGGGAGGCGGGCGGCGGGCGAGGGCGCGGGCGCGGGCGGCCGCTTCCTCCGCGCGCCCTGCCCCCGCCGGCCCGCCCGCGGTAAACTTGAGGGAAAGTGGCCGCCCCATGTCCCGTCTAGAGGCGGGAGGGCCGCGGGGTCGGCGCTGGGGAAGCGGCCTGGCCGGAGCCCGGGCCCGCGGACGCCGCGCCCTCCGCGCCCTCCGCGCCCCGCGCTCCTCCCGGACGGCGCCCCCGCCCGGTCTGCTGATCCGGGGTCGTGGGGCTTGGCCCACAGGGAAGCCGTGGAGCGCGGGGTCGTGCACACAGTAGGCGCCATTGTT
>CM052661.1:106075989-106094751 GCA_028533165.1 Leontopithecus rosalia
GGGTCGTGCACGTAGTAGGCGCCATTGTGATCCCGGAACTTGAACCCTGAGCCTCTGCAGAGCGCCGTGGGTCGTGCACACAGTAGGTGCCATTGTGATCCTGCGAGCTTGAACCCTGAGCCTCTGCAGAGCGCCGTGGGTCGTGCACACAGTAGGCGCCATTGTGATCCGGGAACTTGAACCCTGAGCCTCTGCAGAGCGCCGTGGGTCGTGCACGTAGTAGGCGCCATTGTGATCCGGGAACTTGAACCCTGAGCCTCTGCAGAGCGCCGTGGGTCGTGCACACAGTAGGCGCCATTGTGATCCTGCGAGCTTGAACCCTGAGCCTCTGCAGAGCGCGGTGGTTCGTGCACACAGTAGGCATCAGTGTTAGATGGGGAGCGCTAGGTCGTGTACACAGTAGGCGACAGGAAGTGTTTTCCGCACTAACTGATGCTCCGTGGGACCTTGCTAAACTCATGAAATAACTCGGCTTTTGTTTTCCAAGGAAGGAGAAAGGCCCAGAATTTAAAGCAGGCAAACTGGCACCAGCGGGCACCCCCAGACCGGGGCCGTCCCGCAGTCACAGGGATTGACCTGCTGTCCGCCCCAGCCTGGGGCCTGAGGAGTGGACTCTCCCGCGCGGGGGAACGGGGCGCCCTCGCCGGTGCTGCGGGTCCCAGGTCCAGGGCAGTGCAGTCGGGGGCGCTGTGGTTCCCCCGAGGCCTGGTCCCTGATCCCGGTCGCCCGTGGAGCAGTGCTCCGCGTTTGGAAAGGGTTCTGAAGGGGCCCTAGGCGGGAGTAGGCACCTCGGACTCTAGGAGTCGGTGGATTACTCCTTGGCTTCCGCTGATTTTTATTTAACTGCTTAGCTTGGTGACTCAGGTGTTCCCCTTTTCTTGGGGATGAGTAAACTGAGGCTCTTTAAAGAACACAGGTGCCCTGGCCAAAGGTTGGGCCTAGAAACGACAAAGGATTATGTGAATTTGCGTTTAGGAGGAAAGAGGTAATGGGTAGGAATGGACGTCAACGCACTCATGGACTGCACCAAAGCAGGCATTCTTGTGATTGCACTCGGTAGAGTTCCCTCAGCGCGTGAGGGAAAGCTGGACGTGGCCGACAGGTGTTCGAATGAGCGCTCGCACACCTCACGGGCCTCTGGCTGCTGGAGAGATGTCCGCTGCACCGTGACCCGGGTATGCACATTTCTAGGTGGATGACGGCGGTGCTCAGAATTTTGGTGAATGGTTGATGGCGTCTGGTAGGAAGCCTTTGTTGCCTCTCCCACTGTTTTGGCCTTGATCTTAATTTGTTAGATGTTTAATATTTTTGTTTTGTTAATATGCTTTCTGCCAAAAATAATGTAAGGTGCAGTGTCTCAGTTACTTGGAAGAAGGCTTAGCATAGAGGAAGCATGTAAAATTTCCGCTGGCACAGGCGGGGCAGCTATTCCCCCAGTATCCCCGTCTCACCCATGGTCTCCGTGTCCACCTGGTGTTTCCCCTCAAGCCTCAGGAATTATTACTCCATTTCTCTTATCTCCCAGCACACTTCCTCATTTAGTCTTGCGGCTTCTACCTCGGGAAGGTATTAACTGTGGGCCCCCACCTCTTTCCTTCTGCAGCGGTAGCCCCTGGCCCCGACATCCTCTCCGGCCGGAGGCTGCAGGAGCCTCTCACTGCCCTGCTGTCAGCCTGGATGATCTCGTTAAATGTAAAGCACATGGCCACACCCACACCCTGATTAAAACTCTGCAGTGGCTTCCTCGTCCCTGGAACAGAAACCCACATCCCACAGGATCCTGTGGCTCAGGCCTTGCCTGGCTCTCATTTCTCTTTCCTTGCTCTGGCACGCAGTCTTTTGAGTTCCTTCATGCCACGTTAGTTTTTGTCTGGGGGCACTTGCCATTTCCTAGACTGAGAAACACTTTTTACTAGTCTGTGGCTCCAGGTGCTTCAGTGCCTTCAGAGAGGGCTTCCTCAGACCTGCTTAAAAGCAACCTTTCCCTTCTTAACGCCAATCCTCCTGTAGCAAAGTGGTTCTCAAACTGTAGTTCGTGGACCTCTCGGGGTTCCCTGAGGTTTCAGATTTTGTAAGGTAAATACCATAATGAGACTAAGACTATTAGGCTTTTTCACTTGGTTAACTTTTGCACTAATCTTTTGCACTAATCTAGTGGGAAAAGCAGTTGTGGGCATAACTGCTGACACCTTAGCACGAATCTGGGTGGTGGTGGCAATACTTAAGAGTCATGCTGCGTTATCTTCATGGATCACAGTCAAAAAGAACAGGTTGCACCAGAGAGAATGCAGAGTAGATATGACAATCCAACTGTCTTTTATTCATTGAGACATTAAAAAGATTCTTAGGCCGGGCATGGTGGCTCATGCCTGTAATCCTAGCACTTTGGGAGCCTGAGGTCGGTGGATCACGAGGTCCAGCGTTTGAGACCAACATAGTGAAACTCCCTCTCTACTAAAAATGCAAAAAATAAGCTTGGCGTGCTGGCAGGTACCTGTAATCCCTGCCACTTGGGAGGCTGAGGCAGGAGAATCACTTGAACCTGGGAGGTGGAGATTGCAGTGAGCCAAGATCACACCACTGCACTCCAGTCTGGGCAACAGTGCTAGACTCCATCTCAAAAAAGAAAAAAGATTTGTAAAAATGAAAACCATTCTTACTATTTTGGGGAAGATATATTTTTTCATAAAACGATGTTAAGATGTAATAGACATTTTAAATGAATAAATGTTTTAAAAATTGCTTAGTTTTAATTTCTAATAGGATAAACATCAATAGATATAACTTACATAAGCTAAAAAGTCTTTGAGGGCCTCTTTATATATATATATATTTAGTATATATATAAAATATATTTTTATAGATAGATAGATATAAATATAGATATATAGATATATTTTATGTATCTATATATCTATATCTATATTTATATCTATCTATCTATCTGTCTATCGGGGGGAGAGGGAGAGACAGACAGACCGGGCCTCACAGTGTTGCCCAGGCTGGTCTTGAACTCCTGGGCTCAAGTGATCCTCCCACCTCAGCCTCCCAAAGTTTTGGGATTACAGGCATGAGCGACTGCTTCCAGCCAAGGACTGCATTTAAGAATGTCTAAAAGGGCTGGGTGCGGTGTCTCATGCCTGTAATCCCAGCACTTTGGGAGGCCTAGGCAGGTGGATCACGAGGTCAGGAGATTGAGACCAACCTGGCTAACATGGTGAAACTCCGTCTCTACTACAAATGCAAAAACAATTAGCTAGGCGTGGTGGCACACAGCTGTAGTCCCATATGCTTGGGAGGCTGAGGCAGGAGAATTGCTTGAACCTGAGAGGTGGGAGTTGCAGTGAGCCGAGATTGCGCCATTGCACTCTAGCCTGGGTAATAGAGCAAGACTCTGTCTCAAAAAAAGAATGTATAAAAGGGTCCTGAAACCAAAATGTTTGAGGAACATTGCTCTATCCGTTACTGTGCTAATCATGATTCTCATAATTGAAATGGTTATATTTTCTCTGTTGCCCTGTTATGAATTTTATTCCTAAGAAAATTGCAAGGGATGTAGGAATTGCTTTTTTTTTCTTTTCTTTTCTTTTTTTTTTTTTGAGATGGAGTTTCGCTCTTTTTACCCAGGCTACAGTGCAATGGCGCGATCTCGGCTCACTGCAACCTCCGCCTCCTGGGTTCAGGCAATTCTCCTGCCTCAGCCTCCCGAGTAGCTGGGATTACAGGCACGCGCCACCATGCCCAGCTAATTTTTAGTATCTTTAGTAGAGACGGGGTTTCATCATTTCGACCAGGATGGTCTCGATCTCTTGACCTCGTGATCCACCCGCCTCGGCCTCCCAAAGTGCTGGGATTACAAGCATGAGCCAACGCGCCCGGCCGGAATTGCTTTTCTTTTCTTTGAGATAGAGTCTCACTCTGACACCCAGGCTGTGCAGGGGAACTGTATTGGCTCACTGCAACCTCCATCTCCTGGGTTCAAGCAGTTCTCCTGCTTCAGCCTCCCAAGTAGCTGGGATTACAGGCAACCACCACCGTGCCCGGCAATTTTTTTTATTTTTAGTAGAGATAGGGTTTCACCATGTTAGCCAGGCTGATCTCGAACTCCTGACATCAGGTGATCCGCCCTCCTAAGCTTCCCAAAGTGCTGGGGTTACAGGTGTGAGCCACCATGCCTAGCCGGGATATAGGGATTTTTACAGATAAGGGAATCAAGCTCAGAGCTGATACCCGAATTTTTTTTTTCTTTTTTGAGTTGGAATCTCACTCTGTTGCTGAGGCTAGAGTGCAGTGGTGCAGTCTCAGCTTACTGCAGCCTCCACCTTCCCAGTTCGAGCGAGTCTCCTGCCTCAGCCTCCTGAGTAGCTGGGATTACAGGTGTGAGCCTCCACACCTGAGTAATTTTTTTTATTTTTTAGTAGAGATGGGGTTTTACCAATGTTGATCAGGCTGGTCTCCAACTCCTGACCTCAAATGATCTGCCTACCTTGGCCTCCCAAAGTGCTGGGATTACAGGTGAGAGCCACTGTGCCCAGCCTGGATACCTGATCTGGAAGGTCCACCAGTGAGTGGCAGAGTTGGGAACTGATCTTCTTTTTAGTCCAAAGCATGCATTTTAGACCTGTCATGGTGGTTCACGCCTGTAATACCAGTACTTTGGGAGGCTGAGGCTGGCAGATCACTTGAGGCCATGAGTTCGAGACCAGCCTGGCTCACATGGTGAAACCCCGTCTCTATTAAAAAAAAAAAAATTAGCCAGGCATTGTGGTGGGCGCCTGTAGTCCCAGTTACTTGGGAATGCTGGGGCATGAGAATTGCGTGAGCCCAGCAATTCTGGGTGGAGGTTGCAGTGAGCCGAGTGCACTCCAGCCTGGGTGCCAGAGGGAGACTCAGCCTCATCAAAGAAAAGTGGTGTGCATTTTAGTGCTCTGCCTTGATGGATATAAAGCCCTTCATGTGGATTCATTCATGTATTCAACAACCATTTTTAAAGCACTTCTGTGACAGGTGAGCCCTGTGCTGGGGTCTAGGAATACAGAGCTGAACAAGAGACATGATCTCTAGTTATCCTTATAATGGTAGAAACAATGTTCATGGTGACAGATCGGGCACTTGAAGTCTAGGCTTCCTGGAGAAAATGATGTTAAAATTGAAACCTAAAGAAACGAATAAGAAGAGGCCCAAAGAATATTAGTTGAAGTAGTCGCTCGGTAAGGACGTGAGAAGTGAGCCTCATGGGTATGGAGCGGGGCAGCATTCATTCAGCACTTGCTGTGTCCCTAGCACTCTCCTGGGGATAGGATGAGTGAGGTATACTTTTTTTCTGCATCATAATTATTTTACCAGTAATGTGATCTTAATAAGGAATAATGTGACCTTGAAGGAAACCACATTTTGGAATCTTGTATGACTTCCATCTGTTTTTTCCAATGGAATGGCACAAAAATTTTCTTTTTAGCTTGCTCCATTACTTGGCCTCCTGCTATTTCTTTTTCCTTTTGGAGGGATATTTATAATACTTAGTTCATTTCTAGAGAGCAGAGACAGGCAGACCATGAGCCCAATGTATAAACAAATCTTTTCCTGATTAGATTACCAGTTCAAGAATTTTAGATTTTTTTGGATGAATTCAGGAGCCCGAGGGGAGGGCACCACAGCATAAGCTAGGGGTAGTAGGCCTTTAACTTTTTTTTTTTTTTTGAGACAGGATCTTCTTGATCTACTTAAAATAGTAACTTTCTTTATTTTTATTTTTATTTTTTATTTTTTTGATATGCAGTTTCGCTCTTATTACCCAGGCTGGAGTGCAATGGTGCGATCTTGGCTCACCGCAACCTCCGCCTCCTGGGTTCAAGCAATTCTCCTGCCTCAGCCTCCCGAGTAGCTGGGACTACAGGCTGCGCCACCATGCCCAGCTAAGTTTTGTATTTTTAGTAGAGATGGGTTTCACCATTTTGACCAGGATGGTCTTGATCTCTTGACCTAGCGATCCACCCACCTCCTTGGCCTCCCAAAGTGCTAGGATTATAGGCGGGAGCCACGGGGCCTAGCCAAAATAGTAACTTTCTAACAATATCAGGTTATCTCTCCAAGGATGAAACCCTCCACTCTCCATCCTCCATCGTTGAACTTTTTAGGTAGGCAGAAATTTAGAGTATTTATTTATTTATTTTGGAGCTGGAGTCTTGCTCTGTTGCCCAGGCTGGAGTGCAGTGGCACAATTGCAACTCACTGCAACCTTCGCTTCTCAGGTTCAAGTGATTCTCCCACCTCAGCCTCTAGAGTAGCTAGGATTATAGGCATGTGCCACCATGCCCAGCTAATTTTTTGTATTTTTAGTAGCGATGGAGTTTCGCCATGTTGGCCAGGCTTGTCTTAAACTCTGGACCTCTGGTGATTACCTCCTTCGCCTCTCAGAGTGCTGGGATTACTTTACCTGTTTGAGAGGCAGGAGGCAGCTGGAACTGTAAGACCCTCAGGCTAAACTTGCTTCTTGGAGACAGCTTCTACTTAAAAGAGTAACTTTCTAACAATGTCAAGTATCTATCCAAGGATGAAACACTCCACTCTCTGTAGTTGAACTTTTGGTGGGCAGAAATTTGGAGTATATATTTATTTTGGATTCGGAGTCTTGCTCTGTTGCCCAGGCTGGTGTGCAGCAGCATGATCTTGGCTCACTGCAACCTCCGCCTCCTGGGTTCAAACAGTTCTCCAGTCTCAAGTCTCCCAAGTAGCTGAGACCACAAGTGCATGCCGCCATGCCACCACACCCGGCTAATTTTTTGTATTTTAGTAGAGACGGGGTTTCACTGTGTTACCCAGGCTGGTCTCGAACTCCTGAGCTCAGGCAATCTGCCCACCTCGGCCTCCTGAAGTGCTAAGATTACAGGCGTGAGCCACTGTGCCCAGCCTAGAAGTATAGAGTATTTAGTGTTTTGAAGGAAGTGTGATCAGATAACCTCTAAAGATTTTATAATCCTGGTGTTCAGTAGTGACATCACATGGGTTCAAAGTCCTGATTTCTCATGAAAAACAAGCTTGGGAGAAGCCATAGTAAACCATAATTCCTTGTTAGATAAAGTCGATTCCACACTTTTGGAATGCTTATTATATTTCATGGCCTTTATATTGTCTGTGTGTACGGAGATAGTATGTCTTTGCTTTCAAGAAAGTAGCAGTATTTTTCAAGCTCTTTTTTGTCATAGAACATTTCTTCACATGAGGTATCATGGCAAGGCCTGGAACGGGACTCTCACCTTCGGCAGCTCATGCATTATGGAATCTCCTGGGGGAGCTTTTTAAAGATCCCAGTGATCAGGCCTCACCCCAGTCCCATTCCATCAGAGCCTGTGGGGGGTGTGTGTGGGAGGGGATCGCCAGTGCTTTTCAGGTCCCCAGCTGACTCCACTGTTGGGTCAAGGCTGAGAAGCAAGGCCTGCAGCAGAGCTGTCCGGTTGAAGAGGTCAGGAATTTAGAGAGAGCCGACTCTTCCGAGGTGCCTTCCCCTAAAATTCCCCTCAGCATAGTTGGAAACCATTGCTTTAGTGGACTACAATTAGGAATTTATGTGATCTAGTAAACTGCCATGAACAAAGACTCTGTGCTCTTAATTCGGAAGTCAAAACCTCATGTCTGTGGGTGAGACAATCGTGCAAACTAATGAAGGTAACGAGTAGTGGCAATACTCGTCAGCTCTAGGGACTGAGCGAATGGCAGAGCTCTTACTTTGTTCAAAGGAGCTGGCTCCTACTCCACTCCATTTGGTTATTGCTGTAGATTATGATTTCTTCTTTTTGGGGTTTTTTTTTTTTTTAAATGGAGTCTTGCTGTTTCGCCTAGGCTGGAGTGCAGTGGTGTGATCTTGGCTTATTGCAACCTCCACCTCCCAGGTTCAAGTGATTCTCCTGCCTCAGCCTCCTGAGTAGCTGGGACTACAGGCACGTGGCACCATGCCTGGCTAATTTTTTGTATTTTTAGTAGAGACAGGGTTTCACTGTGTTAGCCAGGATGGTCTTGATCTCATGATGTTGTGATTTGCCTGCCTCGGTACAGGTGTGAGCCACCACGCCTGACCCTTTTTCATTTTTAATTGAGACAGGGTCTTGCTCTGTCACTCAGGCTGGAGTGCAGTGGCGTGATCTCAGCTCACTGTACTCTCCTCCTCCCTGGCTCAAACCATCCTCCCACCTTAGTCTCCGAGTGGCTGGGACTATAGCCTCATGCCACCATGCCTGGCTAAGTTTTGTGTTTTCTGTAGAGATGGGGTTTCGCCATGCTGCTTAAGCTGGTCTCAACCTCCTGGACTCAAGTGATCCCCTGCCTCGGCCTCTGGAAATACTGGGATTCCAGGCATGAGCCACTGGGCCCAGCCAGCTTATGGTTTCTAAGAGAAGCCAGAAATGTGTCCATTTATTTGAAGTCTCTTCTTTGGTACATTTAAGTGACTATTTTAGTGGGGAAAAAAATCTGCCTAGGAAAGTGTGCACGTTTTAGGTGAGGAGCTTCATGAGATTTTCTGTGAGCCAGCACCCTGAGCGTGTTTGTGCTCATTCCAGTCACTGGCCTTCCTCCCACTGTTCTGGCTGGCTTCTGATACCATGTTAGCTTTACCTGTTTTTGAACTCAATTGAATTTATAGTATGAAAGCATTTTTTTTCTGGCTTGATTCATTCAGTATTTTTATGAGATTATTTCTGTTGCTCTACAGCAGAACTGTGTTTATTTTGAAAGGGATATAGTATTCTGTTATAGAACCACCAGAATTACTCTTCTACTCTTGATATTTGGGTTATTTCCAGTTTTTTGGCTGTTTTGAATAAGTGTGGCTACAAACTTTTCTGTATTTCTGGCCCACAGTGGATACCGCCAGCCAGTGACAGTCCTGGCTTCCTCTCCTACCAGCAGGGGATGAGAGTGCTTTTGTTCTCAGCTCAGCAACACTTAGTATCACCTCTCCCGGGGGATCCAATCTTTTGGCTTCCCTGGGCCATATTGGAAGAAGAATTGTCTTGGGCCACACATAAAATACACTAACACTAATGATAGCTGGTGAGAAAAAAAGAAAAAAAAAGCAAAAAAAATCTTACAGTGTTTTAGGAAAGTTTACAAATGTATGTTGAGCCACATTCAAAGCCGTTTTGGCCTGGGCCTCTTGTGGGCCATGGATTGAACAAGATGGGCCTGTGCTTTTATTGTTTAGCTGTCTTGGTATGTGTAGTGGTATCTCATTTCGATTTTGATTTTGAGTTTTATGCTAGTGTCGTTTTTAGGTTTGTCAGCCATTTGTTCTTTTTTGCTAAGCTCCTGTTTAAGTCCTTGGCCTGTTTTTCTACTGGGCATATATATTTTAAAATTAATACTTTCTTCCCCCCTTCTCACTACTACACTTGACTAGTCTAAAAAAAAAGTCTAAAAAAAAGTTAATACTTTCTTTTCTAGAACAGTGTCAGGCTTACTTAAAATTGAGCAGATAATATGGAGCGATACTATGGAGATACCTTGTCTCCCCTCACAGTTTCTCATATTACTAACATATTGCTTTAATGTAGTAAGTTTAGCCAGTGTTGAGACATTTTTATTAACTAAAGCCCATAGTTGGCATGAGGATATATTCTCTGTTTTGGGCATTCCTTGGGTTGGACAAATGCATAGTGTCCCATATCTACCTTACAGTGTCATACAGAATAGTTTCACTGCCCTTTGTTCCCTCTATTCATCCTTCCCTTCCCTGACCAAGGGCAACCACTGAAATTTTTACTGTCCGTATCGTTTTGCCTGCCCCAGAATGTCACATAGTTGGAAGCATTCAGTATGCAACCTTTTCAGGTTGGCTTTGAGGAAGCAACATTCATTTTTATTCCTCCATGTTTTTTCAAGGCTTAATAGATGTTTGATTTTGTTGCTGAATAATATTCCACTGTATGGATGTATCACATTTATCCTTTTACATTTTGAAGGACATATTGGTTGCTTCCAGTTTTTAGCAATATGAGTAATAAAGTTGCTTTAAATATTTGTGTGCAGGTTTGTGTTGGACCTAAGTTCTCAAGTCACTGGGGTAAATCCCATGGACTATGACTGCTGCATTCTAAGGTAAAACTATGTTTAGTTTTTTCTAACAGGCTGCCAAACTGTTTTCCAAAGTGGTTGTACCATTTTGTATTTTCACCAGCAATGAATGAGAGTTTCTGTTGTACATCCTTACCAGCATTTGGGATTAATTAGCTTTTTGAATTTTAGCCATTCTTTTAGGAGTGTACTGGATATTTCATTTTAATTTGCAATTTTCTTTTTTTTTTTTTTTTTGAGACGGAGTTTTGCTCTTGTTACCCAGGCTGGAGTGCAATGGCGCGATCTCGGCTCACCGCAACCTCTACTTCCTGGGTTCAGGCAATTCTCCTGCCTCAGCCTCCTGAGTAGCTGGGATTACAGGTACACGCCACCATGCCCAGCTAATTTTTTGTAACTTTAGTATACTAGAGACGGGGTTTCACCATGTCGACCAGGATGGTCTCGATCTCTTGACCTCGTGATCCACCCGCCTCGGCCTCCCAGAGTGCTGGGATTACAGGCGTGAGCCACCGCGCCTGGCACTGCAATTTTCATTATATGTTTACTTTTCAACATATGATGTTGAGCATCTTCTCATAGGCTTAATTGCCATCTGTGTCTCTTCTTTGGTGAAGAGTCGTATGCTGTTTTATTATTGATGTATAGGAGTTCTTTATATACTCTGGATGAGTTTTTTATAGTCTCCTATTCATTCTTTTAAAGATAACTTCTGATTAAACAAGTTCTTAATCTTAATACTAATTTGTCACTCCTTTCCTTTAATACTTCTGGGATCTATATATTATCTAAGTAATATTTGACAACTGTAATATTTTCCTATGTTTTCATCTAGAGGCTTTATTGTTTTACTTCTCACCTTTATTTTATTTATTTGAGGCAGGGTCTTGCTCTGTCACCCAGGCTCTAGTGCAGTGGTGTGATTTTGGCTCACTGCAACCTCTGCTTTCTGGGTTCAAGCGATTCTTGTGCCTCAGCCTCCCGAGTAGCTCAGATTACAGGTGTGCGCCACCACACTTGGCTAATTTTTTGTATTTTCAGTAGAGATGGGGTTTCACCATGTTGGCAAGGCTGGCTTCCAACTCCTGGCCTCAAGTGACCCACCTGCCTTGGCCTCCCAAAGAGCTAGAATTACAGGCGTGAGCTATGGCACCCAGCCGTATGTCTCACTTTTATTTTAACCCTTCCATCTGAAAGTGATTTGAAAAGAGAAAGGTCAGGATTTCTCCTGACCACTTAATATCTGCACTATTTGTTGGAATTACCATATTTGTCTATTTTTGTATACAGTTGCAAATCAGGTGAAGAATTGTTCTGTACCTGCTTCTTTTCCATTTTTTGTTGTTGTTATTCCTGGCTAGTCCATTTCATGCTGTCTTAATTAGCTATTCTGAGTCTTGGTATCTGGTATAGGAAATGTAAGTCGTGTACTTAGTTTTTCATTTTTGTGATCATCTTGATAATTGTTGGTATTTTTCAATTTCATGTAGATTTTTGAATCAGCATATGTGTTTTCATAAAAAAAACTTGCTGGAATCTTGATCAAATTACATTGATTCTATCGATAACATGGGTGGAACTAATCTTTGCAACCTTGAGTCTTTGAAGCTGAATATGATCTCTCCTGTCATTTCTTTCTCATTATCACCTCTCAGTAATGTTTTGGGACTTCAAGTTAGAGGACTTATACAAATATTGTTAAATTTACTCCTAGATATTTGATGTTTCCTGAAACTATTGTTGATAGTGTTTTTAAAATTTTATTTTCTATATGTTGCTTGTTTATAGAAATAAAATTGGTGTTTAAAAATTGATATTCTAGCCAAAGTCTTTTACATATTTATTATTTGTGGTAGTTTATTTGTAGATTCTTTTGGAATTTTCTCTATAATCATATTTGTAAGTATCAACAGGTTTATTTCTTCATTTCTAATCTTTATCATTTTTGTTACTTTTTTTCTGGCTCATTGTACTGGCTAGGATCTCTTTTATAATGGTGAATAAATGTAGTGAATGGTGGACATTCTTGACTTGTTCCTAACTGCAGGAGGAAAATTATATTATCAACTAGGTGTTTATTGTTGGTTTTTTTTTTGGGGGGGGGTGCAGGTAGATATTATTTATTAGATTATATAAGTTTTATTTCTGTTTTGCTAAGTGTTTTTATCATGAATGGGTCTTGAGTTTTATCATGTTTATTTTGTATGTATTGTGGTAATCATGTGACTTTTCGTTTATATTTTGTTGATAGGGCGAAATACATTGATTTTTCTAATGGTAAGGCAAACTTACACTCCCGGGATACAAGCAAAGTTGCTGTGATGTTACCCTTTTCTGTATATCTGGATTTGATCTGCACATACTTAGGGTTTTATATACATGTTTATGAGCCACACTGGACTGCGCTTTTATGTGTTTATACTGCCATTCTCAAGCTTTGATGTCAGTTTCTTGCTAGCTTCATAAGATAGGTTGGGAAGTCTTCCTTTATTTTCTTCTCTCTGTAACAGTTTATAACAAGGTTGGCATTATGTTGTTTTAAAATCTTTGGTAGAATTTCCTGTTAGAATCATTTGGGCTTTGAGATTTCTTTGGGGAATTTTTATTTTATGTTATTTTTAATTTTTAAAATAATTTAAAAAATAGACACGAGGTCTTGCCATGTTGCCCAAGCTTGTCTTGAACTCCTAGGCTCAGGCAATCCTCTCACCTAGGCCTCCCAAAGTACTGGAATTACAGGCAGGAGCCACCATGCCTGGGCCTTTTGGGGAAAATTTTAAATTGCAGATTCAATTTCCTTAATATATATAAGACAACTCAAGTTTAAAATTTGTGTCAGTTTTGGTAAGTTTTGTTTGTGAGAATCATGTAATATTTTAAGGTTTATTAACATAATATTATTCATAAGCATCTCTTACTATCTTTTTATGACGATAGGCTCTGTAGTGATGGCTGTCCTCTTCTCTCTGATGGTGGAGATTGAGCTTTGTCCTAGTTTTTTCTTCGTCATGACAGGGTTTATCAATTATAATAATCTCGAAGAGCCAAGTTTAGACTTTCAGTTCAATTAATAGATGTTTGTTTGTATTTCATTAGTTTCTTCTCTTTATTGTTTTCCTCTTCCTACTTTCCTTAGGTTTTTTTTTTCATTTCAAGTTTTAGTGAAAGCTTGTATGTAAGATCACTTTATTCAGAAACCTTCTCAATTGTTTCTTCCTTGTATTTGCCCTTTTACTTTTCTACTTGGCGAGATTTGGCTTTCTGTTCAAAGATCTTCTTGTGGTCTTCGTCCAGTTTTGGCCTAGCGATACCCACCTTGCAGGGGTGTATGCCCACACGGACAGTTCTGCCATTTGCCTTCTCCTGCTGCACCCTACCAGTGTAGAGGACATATTCCTTCCTGTAAACCTGGACTACTTTGCCAGTTTGCTGACCTTTATAGTGTCCTCAGACAGCCTGAATTTCATCATCCTTTAGGATGGGCATGGATCAAACTTTGTACTTCTCAGGTCTTTGGAAAGAGGGGAAGACATAAAGTGCATTGAAATACCTTTTGTGGTTTTGCTTTGGTTGGAAGTCAAAAAGAGATTGAACTTCATTTTGATTGCTCTCACTTCAGTGATGGCCACCAAAGGGAAGGGAACTAGGTTCTGTGCCTACATTTTATTTTCTGTTTGTTTTTTTTTTCCCCAGCTTCTTGATGTGGATACTTAACTAATTTTCAGCCTTTCTTATTTTCTAATATATACATTTACAGTTGTAGATATTAAGGCTGTTGGCATATCTGTAGTTTTAACTGCGTCCACCAAATTTTGATATGGTTTATTCTTATCTTCATTAAATTCAAGATTATTTTCTAATTTCTACTGTGATTTTTCATAAGTTGTTGAAAAAGATGTGGCCTAATTTTAAAAGTACCTTCATCGTCATTGATTTCTAGTTTACTTGGGTTGTTGTCAGAGAACTTACCTTGAATTATTTCATCATTTGAAACCTTCTTGAGTCTTTTCATGTGCTCTGGTTGTATCTGGTAAATGTTCGGGGTGCACTTGAAAATAACATATATCAATTTTTTTCTGTCACTTAGAAAAGTGTATTAAGTACTAAATTCTCCTGTGAGTGTGAATTTGTCTATTCTTATATTCTGTCAATGTTTTTATTTTGAAGCTACATTTTTAACCATACAGATTTAAAGATCTTATACTTTCCTGGCATATTAACCGTTTTGATCTTTATGAAATAAATCATGCTGTATATCTAGTATGATGTTTGCTGTAAAGCCTCCTTTGTTTAATATTAGTACACCTGCACCACGACTACTTTTGTTGGTGTTCTAATAGAATTTCTTTCTGCATTCTTTTACAGATGTGCCCCTCTGTCCTTATACGTAAGTTGTATCTCTTGTAAGCAGCCTGTAGTTAACTTTTCTGAGTATGGCCTGTTACTCTTTGTCTTTAATTGATACGCTGATACAGTACATTTAAGCCTGTTTTGAGACATAGTTTTCTGCTTGATTCATCATTTTATGTTCCCTTTTCTTTCTTGCATTCTTTTGGCTCAATAAGTATTTTAAATGCCATTTATACCTTACCATCCATTAGCCTGCTGTTTATACATTCTTTATAATTTTTTTCTTTGAGACGTGGTCTCACTCTTTGAGTTGCCCAGGCTGGAGTGCAGTGGTGCGAGCGTAGTTCCCTGCAGCCCCAAACCCCTGGGTGCAAATGATTCTCCTGCTTCACTCTCCCAAGTAGCTGGGACTACAGGTGCCCACCACCATGCCTGGCTACATTTTTATCTTTTATTTTTTAAAGACAGGATCTTGCTATGTTGCCCTTAAACTCTTGGCCTCAAATTATCCTCCTGCCTAGTCTCCCAAGTAGCTGGGACTGCAGGTGTAAACCACTATTCCTGGCCCTTTTCACTTCTTGATAGTGCCCTTTTATGCACAAAAGTTTTTTATTTGTGTGTTTATTTATTTTGAGACACAGTCTCGCTCTGATGCCCAGGCTAGAGTGGTGCCATCTTGGCTTACTGCAACCTCTGCCTCCCAGGTTCAAGTGATTCTTATGCCTCAGCCTCCGGAGTAACTGGGATTACAAGCAAATTCTACCACCTCTTGCTAATTTTTTTTTTTTTTGAGACAGAGTTTTACTCTTGTTGCCCAGGCTGGAGTGCAATAGGGCGATCTCGGTTCACTGTAGCCTCTGCCTCCCGGGTTCAAGCCATTCTCCTGCCTCAGCCTCTTAAGTAGCTGGGATTACAGGCATGCACCACCACGCCTGGCTAGTTTTGTGTTTTTAGTAGAGTTGGAGTTTCTCCATGTTGGTTAGGTTGGTCTCAAACTCCTGACCTCAGGTGATCTGCCCTCTTCGGCCTCACAAAGTGTTGGGATTACAGGCGTGAGCCACCATGCCCAGCCTTATTAATTTTTGTATTTTTAGTAGAGATGGGTTTTCGCTATGTTGGTCAGGCTGGTCTTGAACTCCTGGCCTCAAGTGATACACCTGCCTCAGCCTCCCAAAGTGCTGGGATTATAGGCATGAGCCATAGCGCCCATCCTTCACAAAAGTTTGAAATTTTAACGAAGCATAATTTATGTTTTTTTCCTTTGGTTATTTGTAGCTTTTGGTGTCAGATTTAGGATACTGTTGCCAGATTCATAGTTATGAAGCTTATGTTTTTCTTCTAAGAGCTTTATAATTTTAGTCCTTAAATTGAAGTCTTTGATCTGATTTAATTTTTGTATATGGTGTGAGGTGAAGGTCTGAATTCTTTTTTTCTTTTTTTTGAGACAGAGTTTTGCTCTTGTTGCCCAGGCTGGAGTGCAATGATGGGATCTCAGCTCACTGCAACCTCTGCCTCCCAGGTTGAAGCAATTCTCTTGCTTCAGCCTCCCGAGCAGCTGGGATTACAGGCACCTGCCACCATGCCTGGCTAATTTTTTTATTTTAGTAGAGATGGGGTTTCACCATGTTAGCCAGGCTGGTCTCGAATTCCTGATGTCAGGTGATCCATCTGCCTTGGCCTCCCAAAGTGCTGGGATTATAGGCCACTATGCCCAGCCTTTGTTTTTTGCCTCTGTATATCCACTTCTGCTAGAACTATTTATTGAAGAGACTCTTCTTGCCTCATTGAATGATACTGCCATTCGTGTCAGAAATCAATGGATACTATATATATGTGTGTTTACTTATGGACTCTCACCAGTGTCTCTGTCCTTTTGCAAATTTCCTACTGTTTTGATGTGGCAGTGATACTTTATGTCAAGACACATTAAAATAAATACATAGCCATTAGAATTAGTTATTTGTGTATCACTTAAAGTCACCTTGAAAATTGCTGGTGGTACCTGTCAGAAGACACTGCATATTTTTAGGAATTACATACTTTTGCATCACTGGACAGCAAACGAGGCTCAAATACTCAATGTCACTTTATCAGCTTAAAAATGCTTGGCAGAGAACGTTCAGTGGAAGGGTTAAAAATATGTGGAGTGAAGTACATTGATCTTGGGCACAGTGAGAAAGAGACAACTGTCTTTATTGTGTTAATTTTCATAAAGTGATTATTTAGGAGAGCAACCAGTCTTTCCATCCCATGACTAAGACAGGCCTTACCAGCTTTAGGGAGATTATGGTTAAGTAAACATTAGAGATTTTTACTGTAGAAAATAATGTATAGCGATATAAACCTTTAATGCCTTTATCACTCAGGGACTTCACTGTGGTAGGAGGAGTGCTGTGATGTGTGGAAAGCCGTGGAAATTTCAGGGATTGCCATTGTGATGGCTGTGATTCCAGATGGAGTCATAGTTTACGATTCAGTGCAGGAGTTGGCAAGCATTCTTTCTGTCAAGGGTCATATGGTAAATGTTTTTGACTTCACAGGTTATATGACCTCTGTTGTACATATAGCAGATCTGAGTAGTTCCAGTGAACCTTTATGTACAAAAAGGGCTAGACCATAGTTACTTGACCCCCAATCTAGAGGAAAAGATGGGAAGAGAAAACAAGTTATGTATTATAGCACTTGACTTTTGAGTAAACTATACTGATACATAATATAGAGAGAAGAATAGAAATTGTGGTTGGCTCAATGAAATTTTCACAAAGAGAACTCACTTATGTAGGCAGCACGCAGATTAAGAAAGAAGACCTTGGTGGCACCCTAAGAAATCTTCATTAAGCTCCATCGCAGTAAGGACACTCCTCTTTGCTACCAGCCACTTTCCTGATTTCTAACAACAAAGGTTAGTTTTGCCTATTTGTTGACCTTTTTAAATAAAATAAAGCCATACAGATTGTTTTCTTACATCTGGCTTCTTTTGGTAAAAGTGTGAGATGCGTCCATGTTTTTGTACAGAGCAGAAGTTTTCTCATTCACACTGTTTGATAGTATTCCATCATAAAAACTGCTCTAACGTATTTGCCCATTCTGTTGTTGGAGGGCATTTGTGCTTTTCGTTGCTGCCCGTTGTAAATTGTGCTACTATGAATGTTTTAAACATGGCTTTTCGGTGCACATACATACACATTTCTGTTGGTTTGTATTATCCAGTGCAACTGCTGGATTATAAGTATGCACGTATTTAGCTTTATTTGATGCTGCAAAATAGTTTTCAAGAGTTGCCATATCAATTTTCATGCCCCCTGGCAATATATGAGATTTCCAGTTACTTCATTTCCTCATCGATCCATGGTGTTGTCTGTCTTTTTAATTGTAGCCGTCTGATGTAGCCTTAAAAAGTATTTTAAAAGTTATTTCACATTTATCATCTAATTTGAATCTTAGCAACCCTGTGAGTCAGTAGGACAGAAATCATTATCCTTATCTTTGGGTACAGAATCAGGCTGAGGGAGTTTATTGGGCTTGCTGGAGACTCACAACTCATAACTTGGCAGGAATGAGACTCACCCTCAAGTCGTCTAACTCCAGGTGCTTATTTATCAGTGTCTTCCCAGTCTCCGCCATGTATCCATATTTTGATGTATAGATACTCACCTTAGAAGATGCATGTTTTATTGAAAATGGGGACAGAATCTCAGAATGGGCTCTTCACAGTTCTCTGTGGCGCTCTTTGGCTCTACTTGGTCTAAAAGTAAATAAGTGTGTTGTTTTGATGTCACACAAATTGTATGTTTGTAGAGGTGAAAATAGAATAATGGCAGTGAACAGAACAAGAAATTATGCTACATATAGAAAATTAGTTTTTTTGCATTGTCAATGGAAGCACTCTGCTTTGCACTATGCTGCTGAATCATTTTCAGAAAGTCCCTTTCACTTTCAGATCCTGAGCCTAGAATTCTTAGAGTTCTGGTTAAAGGTGAGGCTATAGACACTTGAGGTATTTTATTATAATTTAATATGCTGTGGTTTTGTTTAATTTGGATAATGTGTATGTAGTGCCTGATCATCCATCTTTCCAAGTTTACAGTCTTTATTTCTTTTTCTTTAAAAAATATATATTTTTTATTGCATTTTAGGTTTTGGGGTACAGGTGAAGGACATGCAAGATTTTTGCGTAGGTACACACATGGCAGTGTGATTTGCTGCCTTCCTCCCCATCACCTATATCTGGCATTTCTCCCCATGCTATCTCTCCCCAACTCCCCACCCCCTGATGTCCCTCCCGTTTCCCCCCAACAGACCCCAGTGTGTGATGCTCCCCTCTCTGTGTCCATGTGTTCTCAT
>CM052661.1:106095251-106114037 GCA_028533165.1 Leontopithecus rosalia
GAGCTGTGAGCTCAGTTGTTCTTTCAGAGCTGCTGGGCAGGTATGTTTAAGTCTGCTGCAGCAGAACTCATAAACCTCTTTTTAAATTTTTTTTCCCCAGGTGCTCTGTCCCAGGGAGTTAGGGCTTTATTTATGAGTTTCTGTTGTGCTGCTGCCTTTTTTCAGGGCTGCCTTGTCCAGCAAGGAGGCAGCCTAGTCACTGTCTGCCTGCAGAGGCTTTGCTGAGCTGCTGTGGCCTCCGCCCAGCTGCCATGTGAACTTCCCTGCAGTCCTGTTTATACGGGTGTAGTTAGAACTGCCTCGGCAATGGCGGCCCACCTCTATAATGGTGGACTCTCTCTGTAATGACGGGCTGTCTCGGCAATGGTGGGCTGCCTCAGCAATGGCAAACTACCTCTGTAGTGGTGGACTGCCTCAGTATTGGCGGACGCCCCTCCCTGACAGAGCTGGCCTGTCCTGGGTTCAGCTGTGCTTGCTGTGAAACTCTCAATCCAGAGCGTTTCCGATTGCTGTTTTTTTGTGGGGGTGGGACCAGAGCCTGATCACCTGCCTCAGAGCCCCCCCTTTTTTTTTTCAGTTGCATGGTCGACTCTACCAGGTGTTCCAGTCACCTGTTGAAAAGGCGCCGGGATCTGTGTGATTTCCCATGTGGCAATCCACTGCGCTAGATGAAATAGCCATGCTGAGATTCATGGTGCTTTTTTGCCCAGGAATCTCCTGGCCTGGCTCTGTTTCAGTCCCCTTTTTAATCAGTGGAATGGGCGACTCTGTCTGCCAGGAGCTCCAGTCGCCAGCTAAAACAGCACCCGGACCCGGGTGTTTTGTATGAAGAACTGCTTTGCAGGGGCGCCGGCAAATCAGCCGCATGGGCGAAAACAGCCTCGCCGGCTAAACCAGCTGGGCTGGCCAAACCAGCGGTGCTGGTGGCCCTTGGGGCTCCTCCGCCTGGGAATCTCCTGGTCTGTGGGCAATAAAAATTCATTTGGAAATGTGGCATCCACTCACCCTCCGTGCTTTTGCTGGGAGCTGCGATCCTGAGGTGCTCCTAATCAGCCATCTTGGATCCCTCCCCTACAGTCTTTCTTTAGAAAGAAAAATTTACAGATAGTATTTCAAAGGGGGTTGATGTTCCTTTAAAAAATGAGGGAGACTTAATAACGTTAAGCATGAAAAGAAAGAGTTTACATGAATACATACAGATACTGACAAAATGAGCATTGAAACACCTGGGTAAAGGTGAACTTTTTTATTTTTTTGAGGGAGAGTCTCACTCTGTCACCCAGGCTGGAGTGCAGTGCTTAGATCTCAGCTCACTGCAACTTCTGCCTCCAGGGTTCAAGTGATTCTTTTTACTGCATCCTGCTTTATCAGCATGGTCTTTATAACCTATTTTTTTTTTTTTGAGATGGAGTCTTGCTTTGTCGCACAGGCTGGAGTGCAGTAGCGCATCTCAGCTTACTGCAGCCTCAGCTCACTGCAACCTCCATCTCCTGGGTTTAAGCAATTCTACTGCCTAAGTCTCCTGAGTAGCTGGGATTATAGGTTTGCACCACCACGCCCAGCTAATTTTAGTATTTTTAGTGGAGGCGGGGTTTTACCATGTTGGTCAGACTGGTCTTGAACTGGTGACCTCAGGTGATCCACCTGTCTTGGCCTCCCAAAGTGCTGGGATTACAGGCATGAGTCACTGCACCTGGCCAGGTGAACCTGTCTTGGAAAACAGTTTGCTGTAAGAATATGAGCAAACTGACACTATTAGGGACCATTTGCTGAGTTTCTTAACAGATATTTATCATGTCACACTTGTACTGTATATCATTTTTATGGCAAATAACAAAGTTTTGGAATTTAATTGTTTCACTGAAACAACTCATGCCTTTGATAACTAAGGTCCTACTTTGGCTTGGCTCTTAATTGAATAAACAGTCTTAGGCTTACATATTAATTTATGTCATTGCTGACAAAATCCAAGTTTGTCTGTTGTTTTTACACTAGGCTTAAAGTAGCAACTGAGGTCCTTGTATTTTTTGTTTGTTTGTTTGTTTGAGATGGAGTTTCCCTCTTGTCTCCCAGGCTGGAGGGCAATGGTGCAAATCTTGGCTTACTGCAACCCCTGCCTCCCAGGTTCAAGCAATTCTCTTGCCTCAGCTTCCAGAGTACCTATGATTACAGGCTTGGGCCACCATGCCTGGCTAATTTTTGTATTTTTAGTAGAGACGGGGTTTTGGCATGTTGGCCAAGATGGTCTTGAGCCCCTGACCTCAGGTGATCTGCCCCCCTTGGCCTCCCAAAGTGTTGGGATTACAGGCATGGGCCACTGCGCATGGCCCAGCAACTGGGGTCTTATCTCAGAAGCCATTATCTTAAGCATAATTAATTAGGAGAGTGTCCTGGATTATTAATTGAAAATTAGTACTAGTTATTCCACTGGTTAATTATGTAAATTTGACTAAGTGGCTTAATTTCTCTGGGTGTGATTTTCCTTAGCTGTACAATAAGGGCGTGGACAATATGACTCCTTCCCCCCCACCTCCCATAAAGTTACTTTATTTATGTTTAATTGTTTTTGGTAATACATTATCATAATTCAACATTCACCTGTGATAATTATGTATGTCTCCCTCACCAGCCCCCATCTCCAGTCAGATAGTTGCCTTTTTCACAGGCAACCAATGCTACTTTTTCTCTGTGGTTTTACAGATTTTTTTTTTGAATATATAAGTAAATGCATTGGTATATCTCTGCTCCCCGAGACTTTTTTTTTTTTTTTTTAGAAGTGATACCATTCAGAACATATTCCTTTTCCTGTTGAATACAGGTTAGGGATGAATTTTCCATATGAGTTACATTTCATTTCCATTTGAGTACCCCCTTATGAGTAAATCCATTTGAATAGATAATCAGTAAGATTCAGAAAGGACTGGCATCTTCTCTGGTTCACTGTAAGATTCAGAAAGGGCAGTCTTCTCTGATTTGAGGTAGGATTCAGAAAGGGCAGGAGTCTTCTCTGGTTCGCTCTACTTCCCAGTGCAGGTGCTTTTGAGTAACAGGTGAGTGCTCCTTCCTGGAAAAAAGCAGGTGCCCGTGGCTGGTGGTGTTAGCCAGTCTGAGCATTTGGCTTTCTGAGAGACTCTACAAAGAAAATTTTGCAGACTTATTTCAGCCAGCTCCTGGGAACAATCACGTGGGCCAGGTATGTGTGTATAAAATAAGAATAGTTAAAGGGTACTTAAGCTGGGAAAAGATTGAATCTAATATAGTTAGTTTTGAGGTGGAGGACATGAGCCAGTGAGGCTGAAGGTGGGAATTAGATAAATTGGTTTTGGGAGCTTCAGACAACAGGGAGGAAGGTTAAAAAAAAAAAGCCACTAGCGCCTGTCTATCTCCAAATATTTAACATGTGTTTGTTGGGTACACATTATGTGCCAGGCTTTGAAGCAAAAAGTGTTCCAGGATCCAAACACTTTAGAGTTTTACCTGATAAAGTCAGCTGTGTTAAAACCTGAACGCTGACAAATGTGGGAGGAGCAGTGGAAAACAGGGAAGAAGGTAGAAGGGAGTTTTAAATACAAGAAGAGGCTGGGCACAGTGGCTGAAACCTGTAATCCCAGCATTTTGGGAGGCTGAGGCAGCATCAGGAGTTCCAGACCAGCCTAACCAATGTGGTGAAACCCGGTCTCTACTAAAGATGCAAAAATTAGCGAGGCGTGGTGGCGCATGCCTGTAATTCCATCTACTCCAGAGGCTGAGGCAGGAGAATTACTTGAATCTGGGAGGCGGAGGTTGCGATGAGTGGAGATTGCACACTGAACTCGAGCCTGCGTGACAGAGTAAGACTCCGTCTCAAAAAAAACAAAAACAAAAAGAAAGGATAGTAGAGATGACCTAAAGTGGTAGCAGTTTGGAGTGGCATGATGCCTGCCAGGCATCCCAGGTGTACTTGTGATGACACAGTGTGTGGTGTCAGGATGAGAGGGTGGGAGCAGTGCAGGTGCCTGGCCAGAGGGCTGGCGTCTTGGAGGAATAGCAGGTGAGGAAGTAGGGACCTGAGGGTGGTGTACACTGAGAGCAGAGCGAGGAAGATCAACCGTATTTTAGAAAGATTTTTATTCAAAATGTAAAAACAAAAACATAAAAAGCTCAAGGGCTAGCTCAGTTCTTTTAGAAAGTACTCAGAAACAAACTGTTTTATCTCTCATTTAAAAATAAATACATCAAGACTTATGGATAACTGAGATTTTAAATGCACACTGCTTAAGAGTTTTTCATAAGAGGCCAATTTGAATGAAATCCATGGAATGCTATAAATGCAGTAAGTTTTGTTGGAACTTGGCCTCAAATAAACATTTTGTATAAATCAATGTAGGGTCTCTAGGTGGGGAATAAAAGACCTTTGCCATTAAGATTTAGCTGATTAGCCTGATTGGTGGGCCTGATGGGGGTAGAAGATCAATTTTTAAGATAGCTTATCTGGTCCCAAGTCGTGACAAACCAGTCCTAAATATAGTCATGTAGTAGTGGGATTATGGAGTGATGAGTCGGGCATTGAGTAAAGAGATGGCCATAGCCCTAAGTTACTGGCAGTTCCTTGTCCCAGTAGCTGCAGGAAGCATTGTCTCATTTATTCCGCGCAACTCTGAAATAGGCTTTATTCTTTTGGGGGTGGTAGACAACTATTATGTTCTATTTAGAATCGTTATGTAAAGACTTAAACTGATTTTGAAACTAGTCTCTATGTAAGGCAAACAGAGCTGCTCATTTTCTTATCATTGTCCAATCAGTTTTTGTTTAATTTTCATAGTTTAGAGTTCTTGGTAGCAGAAAGGGTGAATAATTAAAGCAAACAGTGGTCATATTTTTATGTGAGGTGGCTGTCTGGGTAAACTGCCTTGGAATTCTACATATGCATCCCCTGTATACAGTGAACTCTTAGAGTGACCTACGCTCTGTTTTCTTAAGGGGCAGAAACACATAGCTGAAAGTACTGTTCTAGATGAATTTTTAGATTTGGTAACAGTTAAACGCAGGCAGCTTTGTGTGCATTTTGGTATGTGTGTTTGTATAAGAATGCAGAGAATACCTATTCTGACTTAGGAGGCATTAGGAATATCTGCTGCTAAAAACCTCAAGTCCTTTTAGCTGCCTTTAACAAAATGCAGCTGTCCCCCAGAAGGCCATTCTATGAAGAGGGGTCACTGATTTGATCACATCTTTCTTTGATCACTGGTCCCCTAATGGATTTGATGGCCCCTGGGGCTGCGGAGATCCCTGAACAATGGAGGTGTGTGGAGAGGTGTGCATATGTACATGTGTGAGTATGCAGTTCAGGGCCCCTCTCAGTTAAAAGCCCTTATCTAAGGATGCATAGATTAGAGATTCTGTCTCTTTAAAAACAGGGACAATGTCTGGCTATGTTGTCCAGACGGGTCTCAAACTCCTGGCCTCAAGCAGTTATCCTGGCTCCACCTTCCAAAGTGCAGGCATTACAGGCATAAGCCACCATGCCCAGCCAGGTTGCATTAATTTAATAGACCTCTTTCTGAACAACAGATACTCTGGGGACCAGAAATTTGAATAAACTTGAAGGCATGATGGACCAAAGGTGTTATTTGAGGCCTGGGACACTGCCCAGAAAGAGCTGACTCTGAGCAGAAGGAAAGGAAGCGGAAGCAGAATAGGGACGGTGGAGGCCACTCGTCCTGGCAGGAAGGCGTCAGGGTGGAAGGTGTTTCCGCAGAGTGGCAGAGTGAAGGGAACCGCGGGGAACCTGTGCAAAGGTGTGCCCCCAGGCAGAGCGAGAGCCTAGACCACCTTTGAGTTTCAAAATTATGCCCAGTGTGGAAACTAAACCGTTTTGTTGTTTTAAAAAACTTTTCCAGTCACTTTAATTTGAATTACTGTTTTAAGTTTGTGTCTGAACCAAATTAATATTTATTATATCACTGTTTGGAAGAAAAGACTTACTGAAAAAGTTATTATTTTTTGAGTTTGTTAAGGAGGAAAGTCTTACTTCTTAACTATTTTTCTGGAAAAGTCTTAATTCATAAGTAAATCAACATTTCTTTTTCTTTTTTTCTTTTGAGACACAGTCTCCCAATGTCGCCCAGGCTAAAGTGCAGTCATGCGATCTCGGCTCACTGCAACTTCTGCCTTCTGGGTTCAAGTAATTCTCCTGCCTCAGCCTCCCTAGTAACTGAGATTACAGGCACACTCTGTCAAGCTCAGCTAATTTTTGTATTTGTAGTGGAGAGGAAGGGGTATCACCATGTTGGCCAGGCTGGTCTCAAACTCCTGACCTCTGGTGATCCACCTATTTTGGCCTCCCATAGTGTTGGGATTACAGGCATGAGTCACTGTCCCCGGCCTTAACATCATTTTTCAATTTTTTTTTTTTGAGACAGAATTTCGCTCTTGTTACCCAGGCTGGAGTGCAATGGCGCGATCTCGGCTCACCGCAACCTCTGCCTCCTGGGTTCAGGCAATTCTCCTGCCTCAGCTTCCTGAGTAGCTGGGATTATAGGCACACGCCACCATGCCCAGCTAATTTTTTTTTTGTATTTTTTTTTTAGTAGAGACGGGGTTTCACCATGTTGACCAGGATGGTCTCGATCTCTTCACCTTGTGATCCACCTGCCTCGGCCTCCCAACATTTTTCAATTTTAAATGTATACTTCATGCCTCCTAGGGTTTTATCTATTAATTTCAGTGAATTCCTTCTCATTTTTGGACAGCATATTAAGTGGTTTCAACATAGAGACTGTGAAAAACGGTTTTATTGTCCTCAGATAGCTTTTTAATTTTGCATTTCAGAAATTAAGTTGAGGAGCTCTTTTGTTAATATATTCAGCCTTTAGGTTAAAATGCTTGTAACTGTGTTTTAAAACCCAATTTTCAACAGATATTTTATTTGTTCCTTCCTAAACTCGAAACTGTTTCTTACCACACTACAGTTTCCCAAGGGAACTGTATATCAATTGCTGTGGTCCCAACAATCATTCTATTTGGGCCTGGGAAGTCATAAAACATTTGCTGTTAGTTTGAGTGCAGAAATTTTGAAAGTATGGTCTTTGAACAGGATGTGAATATAGTTAAGAATAAATAGAATAAAAATCATGCAGGCTGGGCAGGGTGGCTCACGCCTGTAATCCCAGCATTTTGGGAGGCCAGATGATCTGATAGGCAGATCATCTGAGGTTGGGAGTTTGAGATCAGCCTGACCAACATGGAGAAACCTTGTCTCTACTAAAAATACAAAAAATTAGCCGGGTGTGGTGGCGCATGCCTGTAATTCCAGCTACTTGGGAGGTTGAGTCAGGAGAATTGCTTTGACCTGGGAGGTGGAGAGTGCAGTGAGCTGAGATCATGTCACTGCACTCCAGCCTGGGCAACAAGAGTCTGTTTCCCCCCAAAAAAAAGATGCGTATATTTTACTTAGTAGACTCACTTTTTATGTATGAAGTTGCATTCTTTTCAATTACCTTATATTTCTTGAAGCTGGAATTCACCTTTTCTCAAGGTTCTGCTAGAAAAATGTTTGCAGTTGTTGCTGACTTCTTCCACCCTGTCTCTGCCCCCTCCCACGTGTGCTTCACCTGCCTCCTGTCTTCCGGAATCTCCTGGTCCTTGCTAAGGGGCAGATTCAATCTTGGGCCAGGAGACTCTTAGCAGAAATGGAAACTGCAGACTGTCTTCTCAAAACAAAGATTTCAAGGTCTATAGAACATTTAAAGTGCCTGTGTTTACCACATAGACTCTTGAGACCGAGGGGCTTTCTTGAGTGACTTGGGTCTTCAGCTTATCCTTTACTCCCAAATTTCTGAAGTCTAATATTTTTGGATCAAATTTGATATAAATAGCTGTGTGCAACATATTGCTAGTCTTCACATAGCAAGGTATATTACGTATTTATGTACAAATTATAACACTTGAAGTATATTTACTTTAAAAAATTGTAGAGATTTAGGACATCTTTATGGTATTTTTGACAAGTTTTGTGATTATTCCATGATATATTATTTGTCATTTATAGTCTTATTTGAAGACACTTTTAAGTTAAAAACACTTTACCTGGGTCGGTTTATGGAAACTCTTTGTGAAAATTGAGGATTGTCTGAGGCATTGCAATCCGTTGTCTTCCTGAACCTCATAAGCCATGTCTATATGAGAGAGCGAAGTTTTTTATTTTTAAGAGAGTTGGTCTTGCTCTGTGGTCTAGGTGGGGGTGCAGTGGTATGATCAGAGGTCACTAGAACCTGAAACTCTTGGGTCCAAGAGATCCTTCCACCTCAGCCTCCCCAATAGCTAGGACTACAGGTACATGCTGCCATGCCTGGCTAATTTTTTAGTAGAGATGGGTTCTCACTGTGTTGCTCAGGCTGGTCTTGAACTCCAGACCTCAAGCAATTCTCCTTTCGCTTCCTAGAGTGCTGGGATAAAAGGCAGGAGCCACTGCACCTGGCAGTTTTTCTTTTTGACTTATTCTTGCTTTGCAGCAGTTTTGAGAGACATTGAGTCTGTGAATTAGCATTTAACGGCTTTAATATTTCTACTTGAGTTGTTTACTGAGTGATTTAAGAAACAATGGATTATTGATGAACTCTTAAAGTGATTTGGAGGTGAAATGCATCTGTGGTTTGTAGTGATTTGAAACACTATTAAGTAGGTTCACCTGGTTTAAGAAGCATCATTATGGCTTTTGCGTGTTTTGGTGTGTGTGGCTGTGAAGCCTCAGGAGTTTAGTTTAAGATTCTGAAAAGCCCATCGATAAGTACTTAAAATTCTATTGTCCCGTATCTTAGTCATCCTGACGTTTCTCATTTCTAACTTTAAAACATGTCAGCTAAAAAAATCAGTATATCTTTAATTTCATCTAAAATCTCTGACATGATTTGATTTTTAAACAGTAACCAATAATTTGGTTTTATTTATGTAATGAGAATAACAATTGGTATTTATTGTCTATACTTATGCAATTTTATAGATGGAGTTTTAACATTGAATGCGGAGAACACTAATTATGCCTATCAAGTTCCAAACTTCCATAAATGTGAAATCTGTCTGCTATCTTTTCCAAAAGAATCCCAGTTTCAACGCCACATGAGGGATCACGAGCGAAATGACAAGGTATGTATTTTCAAAGGTGATGTCAGGAGTGTGAGCGTTGAAACTGGAGGTATTGTAAAAATCAACATGTATAATCAAAACTTTCTTATAATTTGGGTTCCTAAGTAGGAGAACATTTTATATTATACAAATAAGTTTTTTGGCCTTTTTAAAAGTTGTAGTTGTATTCCTAGCTATCATTTGATAAGGAGAGAGAGTGAGAGCTTGTCCTGGTGAATCTGTGTATTAAAGTTATTTATTAGTGGACAAATAATTATTTTAAAAATATTACTTTTTAAATGTAGTTTCAATTTCCTGTATGACTGAACACAGAAGTGGTGTGTTTTGAAGTATTTTTCTCCTGCGGAGAGTTTTATCTTTAAGTGATCTTGCATTTAAAAATGGTATTCTAGATGTTTTAGGTTGTATTTCAGGAGGGAGCAAATATTAAATACAATCTTAAATAGAAATTGGAACTCTTTTTCGTGGGACCTCTTGTGGGATATGTCAAGAATTTTAGTGTCTTAATGGAAAGACTTGCCTGATAGATGGAAAGGGGCAGTTAAAACTATAATTAAAAAAGTGATTGTTGACTTTTGTCTAGGTAGGAGCATGTAAGCTAGTGAGCCATTTGAGACCAGAAAAGTACCACGGACTTCCTTTAGAGAACAGAATGTGACCATCTTAGGCTTGATTTTCAGCACAAAATGCTGTTGTAGCTACAATAATATAATATAAATGTAATATACTAGTATACACTGGTATTATTGTCTCAGGTTTGACAGTCTGAAGATGCTGAATTACTCCTCATTAAGGTCCAGTTATTTCAGAGAGAGATATCAGTGATTATCTTTTTGCAAGTAAATAGCAGAATACCTTCCATTTTGAGAAAAATCTTAGACCTAGATAAGCAACTCTATTAAAATCTAGTGAAATTTTGTATGATTATTTTACTTGAAGTGTTTTTTTTTTTTTTTTTTTGAGATGGAGTTTTGCTCTGTTGGCCCAGGCTGGAGTACAGTGGCTAGATCTCAGCTCACTGCAACTTCTTCCTCCTGGGTTCAAGCGATTCTCCTGCCTCATCCTCCCGAGTAGCTGGGATTACAGGTGTGCGCCACCACATCCAGCTCATTTTTGTATTTTTAGTAGAGACAGGGTTTCGCCATGTTGGCCAAGCTGGCCTCAAACTCTTGACCTTAGGGTGATCCGCCTGCCTTGGCCTCCCAAAGTGCTGAAATTACAGGTGTGAGCCATTGTGCCCAGTCTACTTGAAGTGATTTTGTTTATAATAGTGGAGTTGGCCAAAAATAGAAGGGAAAAATCCAACTTAAGGAGTTGAAGTTTTTCACAGAGACTACAATTTTTTTAAGATTCATCATAAACTGTATTATTTCAGTGAATAGAAGAGTTTGACAGGAAAGTGTTTGGAAGCAAACATTGAGAATGTATGATTCTTTCTCTGTGTGTTCATTTTATACCAGTATCCATATACATTTACAAATGGCAAATGTAGGCACTTGTACTTAAACATTCAGCACAAACCCATGGAGAAAGAAACTTTTTTTTGAGACAGAGTCTTGCTCTGTTGCCCAGGCTGGAGTGCAGTGGTGCGATCTCAGCTCATTGCAACCTTGGCCTCCCGGGTTCAAGCGATTCTCTTGCCTCAGCCTCCCAAGTAGCTGGGACTGTTGGCACCTGCCACCAACCTGGCTAATTTTTATATTTTTAGTAGAGATGGGGTTTTACCAGGTTGGCCAGGCTGGTCTCAAACTCTTGAGCTCAAGTGATCTGCCCACCTCGGCCTCCCAGAGTGCTGGGATCACACGGGTAAGCCACGGTGCCCGGGCACAAAAACATGTTTTTCTGTTTTGTTTTTTAATTTTTTGCTGCACAAGCCTAGAAAAAAGGTTTTAATACCATGTTTTAAAGGTTAGCTTTGAAAGGTGTTTCACTGTCAAACACTTACACTCACTGAAAGAAAACAGCTTATTAGACATATTTCCTACGTGTATGTATGTGTTTTCATCTGTATAATCCTTTGAGCAATTCTATCAGGTGCTTTACTGTGTCTGTTTGAGATTTATTCACTTAAGGGCCAGAGGAGACTTCAGAAGTTTCTGTAGATTGTCTGTACATTTTGGTACTTGTTAATATTTTCATAACATTTATTGAACAAGCATCTGTGAAAAGACTGTGTTTCAGTGGCTTCTTCACTTTTCTCTCCAAATAGCCACATCGATGTGACCAGTGTCCCCAAACATTTAATGTTGAATTCAACCTGACACTTCATAAATGCACTCACAGCGGGGAAGATCCCACCTGCCCTGTGTGTAACAAGAAATTCTCCAGAGTGGCTAGTCTCAAAGCGCATATTATGCTACATGAAAAGGAAGAGGTAATCGTCATCATTTTGCATATACTTTGTTAAGTGATTGTTAAAATACATCTGATCATGAGCCAGGAGGATTTTAGCTATAAACTACTTTTAAAAGCCTTTCGTGTAGATTTCAAGGAGTGAATTGTCATTAGATTTGCCTTAACTCCAGTTGACTGATAAAACATTTTATTTTCTGGCCCTGTCAATGCCTTGTGGGTAGAGACATTTTAGTGTGTAGTATATGTGAAGGATCAAAATATATCCACATTGGCTGGCAGAGGCTCCTCCTGTCCCCTTACCTGCCTCTCTTAAACAAAAACTAACTTTTATATGATTCTGCTGTGGCCAAAGGTAACTTTTCTGGTTCTGTGCATGGTAGAATCTCCTTGCTTGCTCCTGGGTTCTCTGACCTGTGAGAATCTGAGGGAAGAGAATAATTTCTTGATGGCCCAAAGCAGCTTACACACCAAAGTGACCACTTCTGGGAGGTCCACAGGCCCAATGTCTAGGGCATCTTTAAGGATGACAGGCCCCAGTGCTGGGGCGGGGGCTCAATCTAAAGCCAATGGCTGTTACTTCAAAAATATGCTCCTCCTAGGCTGAGCATGGTGGCTTATGCCTGTTATCCCAGCATTTCGGAAGCTGAGATAGGAAACTTGCTTGAGGCCAGGAATTTGAAACCAACCTGGGCAACATGGTGAGACTCCATCTCTACCAAAAAAAAAAAACTTTTCCAAACTCCCCCTTCCCATTATTACTGTAGAAAATTAGGAATATACAGAGAGTTAAAGGAGAAAGTCACTTCTAATTCTGAGATAATTACTGATAACTATTTGGTATATTTTCTTCCTGAGACAGAAAAACAAACACAGTATTTAAATTACATATGCAGATGAATTTACATCTTCATATTACATTGAAGATGGTTTAGACTTTGGTTTTTGACTTTATGGTGGTGTGAAAGCAAGCACATTTCTCAGAAACCTTACATCTCTTGTCATGTTAGGCAGAGGCAGCGAGCCACAGCTCCCTGTTAGCCACACCCTTTTGGCTTGTGATATTTTCAGTTCACCATGGGTTTATCAGGACATAATCCCATTGTAAGTCAGGGTGTACCTGTATAAAATTTACATTCTGAAAGCTGACTTCACATTTTCTGTTTTTTTGTTTTTTTGTTTTTTTGATGGAGTTTTGCTTTTGTTGCCCAGACTAGAGTGCAGTGGTGTGATCTCAGCTCAATGTAACCTCTGCTTCCTGGGTTCAAGTGATTCTCCTGCCTCAGCCTCCTGAGTAGCTGGGATTACAGGTGCCTGCCACCATGCCTGGCTAATTTTTGTATTTTTAGTAGAGATGGAGTTTTGCCATGTTGGCCAGGCTGATCTTGAGCTCCTGACCTCAGGTGATTCACCTGTGGTGGCCTCCCAAAGTGCTGGGATTGCAGGCATGAGCCACCACGCCTGTCCTGGTTTCACACTTTCTACATGAGTTTGGATCCTCTTTTTATCAGTGTCTTTAATTTTTATTTTAAAGTCATTTATTTTTATCTCTGAAAATCTTATAATACAAGTAATGCATATTTTGGAAAAAATTAGAAAACATTAAAAGCACCCATAGTGAAATTTAATGAAGTTGAATACATAGAAACAGCAAAGTGGTGATTACCAGAGGCCGGGAGATTGGGGTATTGGGGAGATGTTGGCCAAAGGCCACAATATTTCAGTTAGGTGGGAGGGGCAAATTCAAGAGAGCTGTTGTACACCATGGGGACTGTGTTAATAAGAATATGTTGTATGTTTGAAAATTGCTGGCAGGGCATGGCGGCTCACATCTGTAATCCCAGCACTTTGGGAAGTTGAGGCGGGTGGATCACTTGAGGTTAGGAGTTCAAGACCAGCCTGCCCTACATGGCAAAACCTTATCTCTACTAAAAATATAAAAATTATCTGGGTGTGGTGGCATGCACATATAATCCCAGCTACTCAGGAGGCTGAGGCGGAAGTATCACTTGAACCCAGGAGGCGGAGGTTGCAGTGAGCTGAGATCATACTACTGCACTCCAGCCTGGGCAACACAGCAAGACTCTCTCTTAAAAAAAAAAAAAAGAAAATTTCTGTGAGAGTAAATTTTAAATGTTCTCTCCATAAGAAATACGTATATGGGCCGGGCGCAGTGGCTCACGCCTGTAATCCCAGCACTTTGGGAGGCCGAGGTGGGTGGATCACGAGGTCAAGAGATCGAGACCATCCTGGTCAACATGGTGAAACCCCGTCTCTACTAAAAATACAAAAAATTAGCTGGGCTTGGTGGTGCGTCCCTGTAATCCCAGCTACTCAGGAGGCTGAGGTAGGAGAATTGCCTGAACCCCGGAGGTGGAGGTTGCAGTGAGCCGAGATCGCGCCATTGCACTCCAGCCTGGGTAACAAAAGCAAAACTCCGTCTCAAAAAAAAAGAAAGAAAGAAAGAAATACGTATATGAGATAATGCATGTAACATAGGTTGATTTAGCCATTCCTCAGTTTATACTTATAGCAGAACATCATGTTGTACACCATACATATGTACAGTTTTACTTATCAATTCAAAAACCAATTAGTTGAATTATAAGAAAGAAAACATACTATGTGGAGAGAATGCATTGGTGGTATTTCCAACTGTTTTTCTATACATGCTTTTCTTAATAGTTTTTAAAATAGAAAAACAGAATTGTGGCACTGTACAGACTACTTTTGTAATCTACCTTTTTCTGTAACATATTGTGAATAAATCCTCCCTCTTTTTACTCATTGTCAAAGTTATCACTCATTATCAGCTATTACTATTTTATGCTGTTAAAATCTGCAGTATCTTGGGCAGGTGTGGTGGCTCCTGCTCGTAATCCCAGCACTTTGGGAGGCCGCAGTGCTTGAGCCCAGGAGTTTGAGACTAGCCTGGACAACAGGGACTGTCACTACAAAATAAAAGTCCTCAGCATCTGGATTTAGCATTATAAAATTTAATAATTTTCATCATCACTTAACATATTGTTTATATTTTTAATATTATAAGTACTATATCTTTGCATATGAATATTTTTATGCATCCTTAATTATTTTCTTAGGATAGATTCCTATAGGTAGATAAGTTGAATTAACAAATAAGACTTTCTTTCACCCCAGTTCTTTATAGAATGCCATATGACAGTCTAGAAAGTCCATGCTAATTTAATACCTTCTTTTGCAGAGTTCTGCAAAGTTCAAGAATGCCTGTCTCACTTATCAATAGTGCTATTAAAAAATGGCTGTAGTCATATTTTTATTTTTATTTTTATTTATTTTTCGGGGGAGAGGACTCATGCTCTGTCTCCCAGGTTGTAGTACAATGGCATGATCTCAGCTCACTGCAGCCTTCACCTCCCAGGTTCAAGCGATTCTCCTAACTCAGCCTCCCAAGTACCTGGGATTACAGGTGCGTGCCACCATGTCCAGCTAATTTTTGTAGTTTTAGTAGGGATGGGGTTTCACCATGTTGGCTCAGGCTGGTCTTGGACTCCTGACCTCAAGTGATCCTCCCATGTAAGGCCCCCAGAATGCTGGGATTACAGGTGTGAGCCACTGTGCTCGGCCAGTTTTATTTCTTAAAAGCAGAAAATGTAAAATAATGGTGTATCGATATATTTTGGAATAAATCCTATGTGTACATCATAAGAAATAAAATAGTAGAGAAGGATATAGAAGCCCACATATCCTTTGGGTTTCTAAGTTCCAGTTTTGCTCCCCATAAACCACTTTCATTAGCAGTTTCTTCTGTAACCTTCGAGGGACATTTTGTGCCTGTACAAGTCTCCATACCTCTATTAGTCAATCCACAGTATGCTGTGCCTTTTTATCAGTTAACTGTGTATCTTAACTGTAATTCCTCATCTGTTCATCAGAGAGCTGTCTCTTTCTTTTTAACAGATGTATGGTATTATATTGTGTATCATAATTAGCAAGTCACTGTTGTTAGGCATATAGGTTGTTTCCAGGCTTTTCCAGACAAAGCTATGGTGATCAAATATTTTTGTCCATGCTTGAGTTCTCAAGATGGGCAGCATGGTATCCCAGAGGACACCGTGGTTGTCACTCTTGTGGCGTTGGGTGAGGGGTGCCTCTGTTATCTCGTGAGTAGAGGATTCTGCCAAACACCCGGCAGTGCCCAGCACAGCCTCCACCACTGCGAGTGACGTGGCCCAGAACATCAGAAGTGTGAGGCTGAAGAAACCCTAGGTTAATAGGAATGTGAGCTATATTCCTGGAAATGGAGCAGTTAGGTCAAGGGATATGTGATTTCAAAATTTTGATATTGTCGAAGTATTTTCCAAAGAGGTTTTATCAGTTTATCCTCCAGCCAATAAATGGTGTGTAAAAATGCCCATTTCTTCATACCATTTTATTCTTCTTTTAAACAATTATTACTTAAAAAAAAAAGAAAAGAAATCAGGTCTCACCATGTTGCCCAGGCTGCTTTTGAGCTCCTGGTCTCAAGTAATAGTTGGATTACATACATGAGCCATTGGGCCCAACACATACCATTTTCTTTCTTTTCTTTATTTTTTGGGGACAGAGTTTTGCTCTGTTGCCCAAGCTGGAGTCCAGTGGCACAATCTCGGCTCACTGCAACCTCCTCCTCCTGGGTTCAAGTGATTGTCCTGCCTCAGCCTCCTGAGTAGCTGTGATGACAGGTGCATGCCACCATGCCTGGCTAATTTTTGTATTTTTAGTAGAGACAGGCTTTCGCCATGTTGACCAGGTAGGTGATCCATCTGCCCCGGCCTCCCAAAGTGCTGGGATTACAGGTGTGAGCCACCGTGCCTGGCTGGCCATACCATTTTCAATACTCTGTGTTGTAAAAGTTGTCTCCTCCAATTTGGTAATTTTAAGATGGTATGTCTTTGTTTTAATTTATATTTTTTTAATTATGAGTGAAGTTTAGCATCTTTCCATGTTCATTTGCCATGAGTAATATTTTTATTTCAATTAAACAATTGTTTTTGGAAGGTAGATATGTGAGTATTATTGGTCTTACTCTTGCAGACTTGTGTAAAGTATTTACATTCCTGGAAAGAGGTTTTTCTACCTTGTGTGACAGAATTCTTTCTTGGTTTCTGGTTTCATTTTTTTCTCTTCCTGGCAGGAATTTTTAAATTGTCGTGGACTCAGATTTTCAATCTGTTTGTTTATGGATTCTGGTTCTTGTGGCTTGACTAGAAATGCTTCCCAATTCTAAAATTATTTTCTAAAATATCCCACATGTCTGGAACATTCCACACGGATTTGCCTGGTACAGATTTACATGCATGTGGAGCAGAATGCGCATCCACACTGATGCTACAGTGTAGCCTATTCTCGCAGGAACTTCCCGCCTCCCTCTAGTTCCTATGTGGTCTCCTCTTGCAGGACCTCCCAGCCTCCCCCTAATTCCTACGTGGTGTCCTCCTTTTGCAGGGCCTCCCTGCCTCCCTAGTTCCTATGTGGGCTCCTTCTCTGGTAGGGCCTGGTGCCTACCAGCATCATCACTCACTTGCTTACCCTGGATGCGTCTGAAGGAGCGCCACCTGCTCAGCCGGGATGCTAATGGTCTTCCCATCCAACAGCCCTCAGGATGTCCACATTTCTCATCCCAGCTCCTCCACCGTGCTTCAGAAGGCAGGCATAATTGAATATGGTCTTCCTCCTCTGCTATGGTTTTGTGGGAGTCCTTTGAAGTAAGCAGGGTTACCTACTTCAGTTTGCTGCCACATAGGACCTCTCCCTTCCCATGCTTATGACTCCAGGCCCTCAGTTAACCGCCCTCCTTCAGGTTCCATTATCTGACCAAAAGATGTAGTCCAAAGCAGAGGAAGGTGGAGGCTCGGGGCTTAGGTTTTGAATATTTGGATATTAACCAACTGTCAAAAGTCAAAGTGACACAGGCAGGTACACTTGGAGGAGAGCTGTCTCCTGGACCCTCACTGCCTGCTCGCCTCGGCCTTTCCTGGGCTGCCTTCCTGCTTTTCTAGTGTATCTCCTCTGTGTCTCTCTGTGTAACGAGAAGCAAATGTTTGTATGTTCTTATCTTTTCCTGGCTTGTTACATATGAAATTTAGAATTTTATATAGTTAAATATAGGCTAGTATTTCTATTTTTATTGTACTAAATATTTAAATTCAGGGGAGAACCGAATGTGTTTATAATGTAGAATCTTTATGAACTCGGAATGTCAAAACATCAGAGATGCTTGGTTAATATGGATTCAGTATACTTCTTAAATTGATTCTGAAGTATTTGAAGATTTTAATGATATTGTGTAGGGAGGTTTTTTGGCATGTGTGGTGTGTTACTTGTCTGTAGGAAAGCCATACTTTTTTTTTTTGCAGCCAACCAATATTTCATTTAAACCTGTGAAATGCTATGCAATTACTGAGGAGTGATTTACTTCCAATTATGTAGTCACTTCTAGAGTAGGTGTGATGTACTGATAAGAATGTATGTTTTGTGTATTTGGGATGGAGAGTTTTATAAATATTTATTAAGTTTACTTGTTCCAGATCTGAGTTCAAGTCCTGGATATCCTTGTTAATTTTCTGTCTCATTGATCTAATATTGACAATGTGATATTAAAGTCTCCCAGTATTAATGGGAGTCTAAGTCTCTTTATAAGTCATTAAGAACTTGTCTTATGTATCTCGGTGCTCCTGTATTGGGTGCGTGTGTATATTTAGGATCGTTAGCTCTTCTTGTTGCATTGATCCTTTTACCATTATGTAATGTCCTTTTTTGCCTCTTTTGATCTTTGTTGCTTTAAACTCTATTTTATCAGAGGTGAGAATTACAACTCCTGCTTTTTATTTATTTAATATTTATTTTTGCTCTCCATTTGGTTGGCAAATCTTCCTCCATCCCTTTGTTTTAAGTCTTTGTGTATCTTTGCATGTGAGATGGGTCTGGATGCAGCTTACCGATGGGTTTTGACTTTTTATCCAATTTGCCTGTCTGTGTCTTTTGATTGGGGGATTTAGTCAATTTAAATTTAGGATTAATAATAATATATGTGAGTTTAATACTGCCATTTGATGCTAGCTGGCTGTTTTGCCCATTAGTTGATGTAAATTCTTCATTATGTTGATGCTGTTTACCTTTTGGTATATTTTTGGAAAGGCTGATACTGGTTGTTCCTTTCTATGTATAGTGCTTCTTTCAGAAGCTGTTATAAAGCAGGCCTGGTGGTGATGAAATCTCTGAGTACTTGCTTGTTCACAAAAGGTTTTATTTTTCCTTCACTTATGAAGCTTAGTTTGGCTGGATATGAAA
>CM052661.1:106114137-106130710 GCA_028533165.1 Leontopithecus rosalia
CCCAGCTCACTGCAACCTCCGCCTCCTGGGTTCAGGCAATTCTACTGCCTCAGCCTCCTGAGTAGCTGGGATTACAGGCACGCACCACCATGCCCAGCTTATTTTTTGTATTTTTAGTAGAGACAGGGTTTCACCATGTTGACCAGGATGGTCTCGATCAAAGTTCTTTTCTTTAAGGATGTTGAATATTGGCCCCCACTCTCTTCTGGCTTGTAGGGTTTCTGCTGAGAGATCTACTGTGAGTCTGATGGGCTTCCCTTTGTAGGTAACCTGACCCTTCTCTCTGGCTGCCCTTAGCATTTTCTCCTTCATTTCAACCCTGGTGAATCTGACGATTATGTGCCTTGGGGTTGCTCTTCTTGAGGAATATCTTTGTGTTGTTCTCTGTATTTCCTGGAGTTGAATATTGTCCTGCCTTGCTAGGTTGCAAACGTTTTACTGAATAATATCCTGAAGAATATTTTCCAGCTTGGATTCATTCTCTTCGTCACATTCAGGTACACCTATCAAACGTAGATTAGGTCTTTTCACATAGTCCCATATTTCTTGGAGACTTTGCTCATTCCTTTTTCTCCTTTTTTCTCTAATCTTGTCTTCTCGTTTTATTTCATTGAGTTGGTCTTCCACTTCTGATATCCTTTCTTCTGCTTGATCAATTCGACTGTTAAAACTTGTGTATACTTCGCGAAGTTCTCGTGTCATGTTTTTCAGCTCCATTGATTCACTTATATTTCTCTCTAAATTGTCTATTCTCATTAGCATTTCGTCAAACATTTTTTCAAGGTTCTTAGTTTCTTTGCATTGGGTTAGAACATGTTCTTTTAGCTCATAGAAATTTCTTATTATCCACCTTCTGAAGCTTGATTCTGACAATTCATCACACTCATTCTCCATCAGGCCTTGTTCTCTTGCTGATGAGGAGCTCCGATCCCCTGAAGGAGGAGAGGCATTCTGATTTCGGATGTTTTCAGCTTTTTTGTGCTGGTTTCTTCCCATCTTTGTGGATTTATCCACCTGTCGTCTTTGTAATTGCTGACTTTCATATTGGGTCTCTGAGTGGATGTCCAGCTTGTTGGTGGTGATGTTATTTCTGTTTCTTTGTTTTCCTTCAGCAGATGCCCCTCCCCCACAGAGCTGGATCTTCCTGCATTCAGCTGTGCTTGCTGTGAAACTCTCAACTGTCAGTGTTTCCAATTGCTGTTTTTTTGTGGGGTAAGGGACCAGCTGAGCCTGATCACCTGGCTCCCCGCCTCAGAACCCCCTTTATTTCTTTTCCTGATTGAATGGTCGATTCTCTCCCAGGTGCCCCAGTCACCCACTGAAAAGGTGCCAGGATCTATGCAATTTCCTGTGCAGCGATTGCGCTGGCTGAAACAGTGGTGCTGAGATTCGTGGCGCTTTTCTGCCCGGGAGTCTCCTGGTCTGGCTCCTGGCTTCAGTCCCCCTCTCAATTAGCTGAATGGGTGACTCTGCCTTCTCGGAGCTCCAAACACCAACTAAAAGGGCACCCAGTCCTGCATACTCTGCACTGAGAACTGCCACACCGGGACGCCGACAAAACAGCTACGCCAGCCAAGAGAGTCGCGCTGGCGACCCGCGGGGCTCCTCCACTGGGAATCTCCTTGTCCATAGGCAACAAAACTTCGTCTGGAAGTCTGGCGTCCACTCACTCACTGTGCCTTCACTGGGAGCTGCAACCCTGAGCTGCTGCTAGGTGGCCATCTTGGATCTCTCTCCGGGAGGTCTCGGAAAGCCATGCATTTTTGTGTGTTCGTTTTGCCTGCCATCCTCCCTGATTCTCTGTGCAGCCTCATCTACACATAATCACTGGGTAGTAAGTTTTTGGTTCTGTGTTCTTTTCAACTAGCGTATGCACAGTTTTTAAAAGAATCACCCTTAGAATCATTTATTTGTTTTCATAGTATGTAGTGATGTCATATTCACCTAACTTTTTATTTTGAAAAATTCCAATCCTAAGTGAAGGTTGAAATAGTAATACAATGGATATTTGTATAACCCTTTCCTGGACCCACCAATTGATAAATTTGCCAGATCTCACCTCCCCACTTCTCCCTTTTTTGAACAATTTTCAAAGCCACATATTTCATGTTTTTTTACCACTAAATACTTCAGGATGTAGCCCCTAAAAACAAAGACACTTTTCTTCATTTCACCAAATACGGATCACACTAAAAAAATTTAACATTGCTGTAATACTCCATTTTCAGAGGTCCCTGTTTAGAGGGGGAAAGAGTGACATTTTACAAGCTTGTATGGGAGAAATTAGTTTTGAACAGAAGAGATACTTCTCTTTTTTGTTCAAATCTCTCCCCCTTCCTCCACCTGAGCCCTCTCCTAGAAGGAGGAGGAGAGGGCTCAGGTGGAGGAAGGGGGAGAGATTTCAGGTGGAGGCAGGTGTAGATGGAGGAGGAAGCAGGGAAGGGCTCAGGTGGAGGCGGGTGGAGGAGGAAAGGGGGAAGACTTGAGAGAGGTGCAGGTGAAGGAGGAAGGGGGCGAGGGCTCAGGTGGAGGTAGAAGTGGAGCAGCGCCTGGCATGCCTCACAGGTGTTCCCAGACTTCCTCAGGCTGTGCTTTCTTAGTGTCTCATGAAGTTTTTTATAGACCTTCAGGCAAACCCAAGGGTTCTGTATATTGACCAGTTAGATCTGTATGACCTAGGAAGTCTTTCTGTCTTAATAAGTGAATAGCCAGTTGAAAGACCTACCCAGGTGTGCTGGGTACTGCACACCCTCTATATCCTTGCCTTTCCCATTCACAGTCATTTGCACATTGATTGTTGCGTTTTCTGTTCCACATGATTCTTCTTTGATTTTTAACCACAGCAACCGTGGAAACTTCAAAGTCATGATGTTACTGACACTGCTGTACCTCCATCTAGTTTTTGGGTCTTATGGAACAAGCGTGGAGCACCGCTGTGTCCCTTGAATATGCGACCTATTCCTGGGCATCCTCATCAGCTTGTCATGGTGCAATGCAGTGCCTCAGTTCATGGGCTGGGCTGAGCTGAGGCCTTAGAGCCCAGTTTCTCTGGGAAATGCAAACAATACTCTGTCTTCGCCAAAAACGTGGGGTGTCCTGAGGCAACTGGAGATGGGCATGGGAAACCTATTTTGAGAAATGGGAGCAGAGCTCGAGTGGGTGGGGCACATCTGTGGGCGGCCCTGGAGCCTAGAGGGCATCTGGGTGTGGACTCTGGCTGGGCGGGTGTGTGGTCTTCTTTCCTCCACTCAGAAGCTCTGAGGAGTGGAGATGGTTTGCCTGGAGGTGGGGCCTTCTGAAGCGTGTGCTGTGGAGTAACAAAGGTGTCAGGGCCACAGGAACGTTGGCAGAAGAGCTGCAATGATAAGCCGTGGAGTCTGGGCAGGGAGGTTAAACTTGGGGGCTGTGTGAATCCTCTGTTAGGATGGCACAGGTGGGTGAAGGTGGTTGAAGATGTCTGCACATGCCACACGCTCCGGGTGGTTCAGCCCCAGGATAACACGAAGGGTAAAGATGACCTGTAAGGCCACACCCATCTACACGTGTCGCCAGAGCAGTGAGCTTACCGTTTTCCATTCTGAAGTTCCTTCAGATGTGCCTTTTAATAATTCACTGTGATTTCTCCATAACTGGAAAGAGAAACAACTGTTTTTTTGTCATTTGCAGATGCTCTTAAGTATTTCTACCTTATTTTGAAAACCTTCCCTTCGTCCTACTTTCTCTTCTGCAGACGGGCCAGCTGCTTCTCCAGATCACTCCCTACAATGGAGCTCACACTCTTTGCTGTTTGCTTGGGTCCCTGCCTCTGCTGTTGTGTGTTGGTTATGCCATGGTCTCGTAAGCAGCAGCACATCATCTGACCTTTGTGCAGCCTGCTCCCATCCGAACCCTCCGTTCTGTTTGTAGAACTCCAGCTCCCTTCATCTCTCGCTATTGTGGTTGTAAGAACTTACACATTGCTGCCGGGCGTGGTGGATCACGCCTGTAATCTCAGCACTTTGGGAGGCCAAGGCCAGTGGATCACCTGAGGTCAGGAGTTCATGACCAGCCTGGCCAACATGGTGAAACCCTGTCTTTTAAAAAAAAAAGCACTTACACGTTCCTTAGTTTCTGACTCCTTTTTAAATTTTTTTGAGAAGTGCTTTGAGAAATACGTGTTTTCTGAAATCGCTCAACTTTACATTTCTGTTCCTACTAACCCCTGCTTCTGGTTCCCCTTCAGCACACGGCAGGCTGTCTTTAATCAGTAAGTGATAATAGGAGAAGAAAGTGGGGAAGAGTCATGGAAGAGGCTTTGCTGAACTCCGGTGAGGGAGCTGGGAGGACACTTCACTTCTTCCTTGGTACTGTGTGTCTGTGCTGCCAGAAGCAGGGTCCTGGAAGCTGGGCTGTCATACTCAGCCACCTGACCTTAGCAACCTCATGCCAAGCTCCAGATTTATATGAGCAGAGGGGAAAAGGGCCTCGTTGGCTTGTTCCATCATACCATGTTGGCAATATGTTGGCTCTCTTTTTTCCAGTGGTTGTGTTAGTGCTTAGGTTGGATTTTGTGACTGTGCTCCACCTGGCAGTCTGGCATATGTGGAGCAGAGCTGGTAGGGCAGCCCTGCCCTCAGGCTTGTCCAGCATCTTCCTTTGCTGTCTCTGTGAGTTCTTTGCTTCTGTTGCATGGCTTACGGTGAGAACGGGAGGAGGAAGGTACACTGCCTCTCTTTAAAGGCGTGATCTGGAAGATGCATTTTGGTCCTGCTCACATCCAGTTGCGTAGAATGTAGTCATCACACAAGTGATCTAGTGGTTGGGGTGGCTGGGAAATAATGTTTAGCTGCTGAGCTGTTAACTCAGCCAAGAAGTCTATTATGCATAACAAAGGAAGAATCAATATTGGCACACAGTTCTAAATCTTTTCCCTATATGTCATAATCATACATTCTTGGCTACCTTTGCATTTTGTGTTTTATTTCTCAGTTAATTGATTTAATATGGCATATTAATAGTAACTGGAGGGATAATTTCTGACCTTCAGTTGTACTTAAAAATAATCTCTAAGGTTCCAGCCATGATGAAGCAGCTTCCTTCTCCTGGGGGTCCCCCGTATCACTAATTATCACTGCAGATAACCAATCAACAGGCACAGAAGGACTCTGAAAGGCATCACAGGGTGGCAGACAGCTGGAGGGACTTGAGGGAGAATGTGTCCGTCAGCTCCCTGGGTTCCTTTTTTTGTCTCAGACCTGGTCAGGGTGTTGAAGAAGCCTGCAGCCTTCTGCCAACAAGTGTAGTGGAAAAACACTCTAGGGAAAGCTGGTTTCCCTTTGCCAGTACTGGGAAAAGTTTGGTCCAACAGAACAGAACGCATTTTTATGATATTTACTTAATTCCAGTGAAATACCAACTGAAAAACTGCTCAGCAGAGCTGAGTGCAGCATTGAACTTCCCTCATTTGGTCTCCATCCCTTGGGAGCTGGCAGCACTTCAATTCCCTGAGTGCTTGGGGCCAAGCAGGGAGCAAACCTTGCATCCAGGAGGGGCATTCTCCCAGCAGAGGGAGGAAATGCCCAGAATTTTCCTCCCAGTGTGTTGGCAGAACCTGTCTGGAAGCCCATCTTCCATCCTCCCTTAGCAGAAGCCAGTAGTGTTCTGATTCTCCTGCCAGAGTGTGTCAGTGGCTCCAATAGGGAGCTGGGCCTCCCTTCCCATCAGTGATGAGCCGGAACTGTGCAAGGTGGACAGGTCTATGCTGTGCTTTCCGCCCCCTGACGTCAGCGGGGCTCTGCAAAGTGGTCTCCACTGCCTCTGGTCCTTACGCTGCATCTGAACATGGCGACTACTGGCTAAGGGAGAGCCCAAGAACGGGTCCCACAGCTTAACACCCAAAGTGTCCAGGACACAGACACGAGCCAGCAGAGGCCCTGCAGGAAGAAGGAAAGAGCAATACCACTATGCAGAGGCCCGGACACTGGAATTAGCTGATGAGTACTTCAAAACAGCTGTCAAGAAAATGCTGTGTGAGTTTTGAAACATGAAAAAATAGAAGAAAGAAATAGAAGATAGAAGAAAGAACCAAAGGGAAATTACCGAACTGAAAAATCCAATGATTGGACTGAAGAACTCAGTAGAAGGGCTCACTGAGGGACCGGAGAGGACGGAGGAGAACCTGAAGACAGACCAGCAGGAGTGACTTTGGCTGAGCAACAGAGAAAAAGCAGACAAAACAATTAGTAAAGCCGTAAGGAACTTTGGGACAATAACAGAAAATTCTACATTTGCATCCTCGTCATCACAGAAGGATAGGAGAAAGAGTGTGGGGCTGGAAATATATTTGAAGAAATAATGGATGAAAATGACCCAGACTTGGTAAAAGCCATAACTTACAGATTTCAGAATTCCAAAAGAAATGCGCACTAAGACATATCATAGTCAAACATTTGAAAACTAAACCTGAGCTCAAGCAATCCTCCCACCTCTGCCTCTACAGTCCTGGGATTACATAGGTGAGCCACCGTGCCTGGCTACAAATTCTGTATGTGGTGAAATGTCCTTCAGGAATGAAGGAGAAATAAAGACATTATCAGATGAAGGAAACAAACTCTTGGTAGCAGACTTACCCTTAAAGAATCACTAAAAGTTCTTCAAACAGAAAGAAATGGTACCAGAAGGAGGCTTGGAACTTCAGAAGGGAAAGAAGAGAATAGTGGTATAGTGGTTAATTCTCTGTGTGAACGTGGGGAGTGTTTTTGGATGAGATTAACATTTAAACAATTGAGTAAGCAGATTGCCCTCCATGATGTGGGTGAGCCTTATTTAGTCAGTCAAAGACCTGAATAGAACGAAAAGACTGACTTCCACAAGTGAGGGGGATTCTCCCGCAAAGTCCTTTGGATGTCACTAACATTATCAGTTCTCGTAGATCTCCATCTGCCAGCCCATACTGCAGATTTGGGGCTTGTCAGCCTCCATAATCATGAGAGCCAGTTTCTTAAAACAATACATACCCACACGCACGTTCTGTTCATTCTGTTTCTCTGGAAAACTGTAATACAAAAAGAATGAGTAAGAATAAAAAATTGGGGTGAATATAATATACTGTTCTTCTCTTTATGAATTCTTAACTCATAGTTGATAGTTGAAACAGATATTATCATCTGGTGTGCCCAGTGTACATGGAGGAAACACTCAGGACAGTGATACTTAAAGAGGGGAGAGGGCACAAGACCCTGAATGGAAATAAGGTTTTCTTTACTTCTCTCAAGGTGATAAAATGGCAATGCCATTAGATTGTGATAAGTTACGTATGTATAATCTTACCTAGAGCAATCTCCAAGAATGCTGTACAAAGCAATGTACTCAAAAATACTACTAATAAATCAAAATGAATTCTAAGAAATTTCAAAAAGTAATAAAGGAAGGCAAGAAGAGAAGCAGAGGAAAGGAGGCCGAGTGCTGTGGCTCATGCCTGCAATCCCAGCACTTTGGGAGGCCAAGGTGGGTGGATCACCTCGGGTCGGGGGTTTGAGACCAGCTTGGCCAACATGGTGAAACCCCGTATCTACTAAAAATACAAAAATTAGCCAGGTGTACTGGCAGAGGCTGTCCAGAGGCTGAGGCAGGAGAATTGCTTGAACCTTCGAGGCGGAGGGTGCAGCGAGCTGAGACCACACCATTGTACTCTAGCGTGGGCAACAAGAGTGAAACTCCATCTCGAGAAAAAAAAAATTCCTCACATGATTTAACAATACATTGTCTCCAAAAAACTTACTGCAAACATAAAATGGCCCTGCACAGTTCCTGGCAGATAGAGAATTCAACTAGTGACAGCTGTTGATTATTGCTTTTTAAACTCTTCACCACTTAGAGGACATTAGCCTTCTGAAGAAGGCTGCTTAGTTTGGTAGAAAGTGCAGGTACGTTGAGGTCTCGGGAGTGGCGGTGGCTCCTTCAGTGAGGCTGAAGATAAGGTGAAATGAACATCAGTGAAGCACCCAGCAATTTGTTGGATGTAGACAGTATTGGGGGCACCAGTGCAGGGTCCCCTGAAACCTCGGAAATAGGACTAAAATTGCTTTCTAAGGGTTAAACTCTGAAATCACCAACACTGGATTGGAGTGGTAAAAAGTTACACTTGAATTGGGTGGATTTTTTTGTATGTAAAGTATGCCTCATGAAAATTGGTTTAAGACATGGCCTGTAAACATGTCTTCTTGTATGTGTTTAGAAACTATAATTAACTTTTTAGTTTAAGGTGTTCCATTTTTAAGTTTTTACTTTCAGAAAACTGAAATCTAATTTTTAGTTATTGCTCTATTGAGACTGATAGTCTGAAATTCATACTGGTCACTACTCTGTCCAAATAAATCTCAAACCCAGAAGAGTAAACCAGAAAAACTGTAGTTTTTAAATCACTTAGGAATTTTTCTTAACAGTCACCTAATTATTGAGGTTCACATTAGTATTTGAGTAAATCGCTTCGTTAAGGGGTGTTAGAGAATGTTTGGAGAAACAATATGTGCACACCCACAAACAAGCTCACGTAAGATATTGTTCACGCTTACTGATCATCTCAGCAGCATGTGCAGATGAGTAGTGATGGACCAGGTTCCATAAGTGTTGAGAGAAGAGCAGCATTTTGTGTGTGTGGGGGGGTGTTAGGTTTATTGTGTGTGTCCAGCAGTGCCTGAGGGCAGCCAAGGCACGCTGCATTAGGAAAAGAAGCATGGTTCCTGAGGTCAGGCAGGAGAGAGGATGATGATGTGGTGGGGATTTCGGAGGGGATTCTGAGAAAGGGAAAATTCCAACACATGGAGTCCTGGTGAACACACGCTGCCATCCTAAGGTGGGGAGTGGACAGGAGAGCAGCCTGAAGGCGGTTAGTACCTAAAGCTGGCCTCCTAGAGATGATCATGTCTTCAGCAAGGTGGAGACAGGTTAAAATGCCATGCATTTCTCTTGATTCTCTCCCGACCCAGCAGCCTCTGCTTCTAGGTGAGAGAGGTAGTAAGTGGAAGGTCTGTTGTCCTAGTGCCTGTGACTATGCGGGAGATGCTGTTTTCCTTGTGGAAGGCTTCCACAAGTATTTAGGGCAGGCAAGGCAAGGGAGGAGCGTCTGGGCTCTTTATGGCTTGCAGGAGAGAAAGCAGAGAGATAGTGATGGAGCCTTCTGTAAGGAGGCAGGTCTTGGCTGTGGCCTGGGAGGTGCTGGATCCTGTTCGCATCATCTGAGCATGTTGTGCATAAACTGGGTTGTCACTCAGACAGATCCAACAGATTCCTGAGTAATATCCATATAGATATCCCTGAAATACATGAATTGAATCATTTGGTAGAAGATTAAGTGAAAAAAGAGTAAGGTGTGAGCCAGGACAGAAACAGTATGGAGAGGAGTGGGGGTTTTGTGAGGGGTTTTTTGATGTGATTTTGAGACAGGAGGGTGGTGGGGAATCAGTGTTAGTGAAAGCAGCACACTTTCTTTTGCTATACGCATTCAGGACTGCAGAGGGTGTTTTTGTTTTTTTTTTTAAGAGATGCATTAAATTATGATTTTTTTGTGTGTGGGGGTAAGTTTCCTAGAACAAATTTTTTCAGCAAGTCACTAAAAATCTAGTAGTATGTTATTTCCTTAAATTATTATACAATGATACTAGTTTAAAGTTATTTAAATGATTTTTGGATTTCTCAAAATATTTCACTTTTCCTTGTCTTTTTTCTGCAGTGTAGCTAGAAGTAATTTCAATAAACAACCTGATTTAATGAGGTTTACATACATTTATTTACAAACTAGTATGTGCAGATTAGAAGACAGTCTGATAGAAAAAAGTCAATGTATTTTATTATTTGGAAATAGTTTATGCTCATTGGCAGGGCATACATTTTTTCACGTTTGGACAGTTCATTTAAGTAAATACTGTGATTGTGTTATGGGACTCCAAGGGAGTGAATTAACTGAAGTTTGTGCTAAGTCAGCCATGGCTACCAATGAAGTAATTACTGAGGACTCACTGTAGGCCACACACGGCCTACAGTCTCACACTTGTTATTTTATCTAACCTTCTAACAGCTCTGGGAGGGCAGGTGTTGCTGTTATCCGTGTTTTATAGGCTTAGGGTGGGCAGCACACCCAAACTAGTAGGTTAGCTAGTGAATGGCAGCCTTAAGGTGAACCTAGACCCAGCTGTAGAACATGTAGACCAGCATCATCTAAGTGAAACATGAGTACTTTTAAATTTTCTAGAAGCCACATTTTTGAAAGAAAACCCCAAATAGGTGAAATAATTTTTAATATATTTATTAAAATATGTCCAAGATATTATGAACTCAGATATTAAAGATCACTGAGCTATTTTACACTCCTGTGTTTTGCTCTGAGTTTTTGGACACCTGGGTGTGTATGTTCTGCAGTGACCCCCTGCGTCGGTTCAGAGAGTTGCTGGTTCATGAGGGCAGTAAGCCAGGCCACAGCCTCTCTGGTTCACAGCTCTTGCTTGTAAACCAAATGAGAGAATGATGCCATCTATCTGTTAAAAACTTAAAAGCCATCATTTTGTTTCAAGGTTGTCTCTTAAACCATAATCTTACTTTAAATTCTTTCCTGACTCTTTGTAGTGTTGAGGTCATTCTGCTTCTCTAAAGTGCTCACAGCATAGGCGGACCCAGTGCCAGTTACCCAACACCAATTCAAAACAGAACTCACTTTGCTCCAAAATGGTGTCGATCTCTCACCCTTTTCCCAGCATTTCCATCTTTTTCTTCTAATAAAGAAATGGTTTTTGTATATTCAAATATGTTTTTGAGTGGTAAAAGCGATGCTTGTCCTAGAGGAGAGTATTAGATCAAAACCAAGATTGGAGACACCAAGTAGTTCTCATGTAATTTGTGCATCACCAGTTCTTTGAAGAAGGCATGGTTTTGAAAGGTTTACTCTGCTCACTGGTGGGTTTTCTGTTCCAGAATCTTATCTGTTCTGAGTGCGGGGATGAGTTCACTCTGCAGAGTCAGCTGGCCGTGCACATGGAGGAGCACCGCCAGGAGCTGGCTGGAACCCAGCAGCATGCCTGCAAGGCCTGCAAGAAAGAGTTTGAGACTTCCTCGGAGCTGAAGGAACACATGAAGACTCATTATAAAATTAGGTATGAGTCATTACTTGGGATTAGTAAAAAAAAATCCATCTCATATGTTAAAAGTTGGCTCACTTTGCTATGACCCATTAGAAATTTTTGCTGCAAGAACACAGCAAAGTGGAACCACACAGATAATTTGGTGTGGTGTCAGAATGTCTTTCAGAGCATGCACAGTTCATTCCTACACATTAACGAATCGTGTCAGGCTATGTGGGTATAAGGGTTTACCTGGTATTGTAACGTAAAAAGCTGTAGAACAGGGTCCTGGCAGTACATTTTTATGGGTAGGTAACAAAATATGTAAACTAGGCTCACAAGGGTTTAATTAGTACCCCTTTTAATGCGTTAGTTTGTAGTACCCAACTGTTTATGCGCCTGACGCTGTTCTTAGCGCGTCTATCAACAGAGCCTCATTTCATCACGACAGACAACGCTGCTAGACCAGGGTACTTTTATGTTCCCGTTTTACAGATGAGAAAAATCAAGATTAGAGGGACCAAGTAGTTTCATGAGATTTTGTAGCTTCTAAGTCAAGAGTTTGAAATTTAAACCCTAATAGTTTGATTTTAGAGCTCATAATCTTAACATCTGACTATATTTGAATACATTTATTCCTAGTCAAATTTAACATGTTTAAAAATTTTTATATTTTACCTAATTCTTGATAATATATTTTTACTGATATTTTTGTTTCTTAATAAAGCAAAATTAAGTATTCTTCCTGGCCCTTGTGCTCAAGTTAGCTAATGGTGATAATCAGTTTTCACACTAATTTAGAAAATTTCTTTAACAAACTCTAAAAGACAGTATTAGGCTGGGCTCAGTGGCTCACACCTGTAATCCCAGCACCTTGGGCAGCTGAGGCAGGCAGATCACCTGAGGTCAGGAGTTCAGGACCAGCCTAGCAAACATGGTAAAACCCTGTCCCTATTAAAAATGCAAAAATTAGCTGGGTATGGTGGCTAATTTTAGCTGGGTATGGTGGGTAATACACGCCTGTATTAATAATTAGCCCGGTGGGGTGGCTCATACATGCCTATAGCCCCAGCTACTCTGGAGCTGAGGCAGGAGAATCGCTTGAACTCAGGAGGTGGAGGTTGCAGTGAGTTGAGATTGAACCACTGTACTCCAGCCTGGGCGACAAAGTGAGACTCCTTCTCCAAAAAATAAAATAAAAAATAAAAATAAAAGGCAGTACCGATTACCATTTTAGCTACTATATTATCAGTTTAGCTTGCCACCCTTCTAAGCTGCAATGTTTAGGAAATATCTGTACTTCTTTACAAGAAGAAGTCCCACACCAGTTGATCAATATGGTTTATAAGATGCCTGAAGACTCTAATGTGTGTTTGTCCTCTTAGACATTGCATTCGAGGAATGTGGCTTGGACATCTCTGTGCAATCAGCCGCCTCCTGTCTTTTCCTTTCATTTTGCCTCTTGTTCACTAATGTGGTACGCACCTAATGCTTTATGATTTAAATGATTTTTTTTTCTTTTTTCCCCAGGCAATTGGATGTTAATTTCAGTGATTTTTAACCCCCACAATGTAATACATGGTCTCTAGACACTCCAGATTTTTATTCTGATGAGACTTTCGCACAGGCATTTCTGATGTTTCCTTGAAGCTTTGAGAGAGATGATTAAAGATGTTTTGGTGCTTATGGCACTCAGACAGTCTTGGCTTCTAGGTCTTTCCAGACTGAGGGGCAAACCAGACAGACAAAGCCTCGCCTTCACAGAACTGCCCTTTAGTGGGGAAGATAGGCAGTGAGTAAGTGAGTGAGTTGGTCAGTACCACAGTTTCAGATAGTGGCAAGTGCTGAGAAAGAACGCCACTTGGATGGAAGTATGCAATGTGAGGCTGAGGGAGGCTGGGGAGGTGGCTGTTCTGCGTGGGCCTTTCTGAGTGGGGCTTTTGGAAGGAGACTTGGGTGAGGAGCAGGGAGCTCTGCAGCCTTAGGTGACGTGCCTTTCAGACTGAGGAGTGTATTGGTGGTAGCAGTGAGCCTCCGGGGTTGGAAAAGCAGGAAGGTGGCGGGGTGAGGAGCGCCTGCCCTGGTGGGGTTGGGGATGTGCATTTCCCACGAATGGGATGGGAGTCCTTGGAGGGTTTTTCACAAAGGAAGAGCATGACCAGACGGCTGGCACTGGGCTGGGTGTGTCGGCGGGAGTGGAAAGCAGGGAGACCTTTTAGAGGCTATGGAAGCAGTGCACTGGAGAGCTGATCCTGTTTGGAGGCCGCGATGGCGGCTGGAGGGTGGAGAGTCCTGACCACATTTGGAGGTGTTTCAGACTAAGAGCAGTAGCTTTTGGAGATGGACTGGAAAAATCCAGCGTGACTCCTGAGACTTAAACTTGTGCAACAGGGAGCTTTCATGTCTTGACATGGAAAGAGGCAGGTTGGGAATCAGTGAAGAGTTCTGTTTGGGACACCACCCATGAGGCAATGCCAGGTGAGAGCTGGCGGTCCAGGCAGAGTTGCTGGAGGTAGAAGTTTGGACATCACTGGTGTGCGGATGGCACTAAAGCAAGAGCCTGGAGGAGATGGCATGGCTCAGATGTCAGTGTAGAAATGATACCCGTAGCATCTGGGTTTCTGACCATCCAGGCACTAAAGCAAGAGCCTGGAGGAGATGGCGTGGCTCAGATATCAGTGTAGAAATGATACCTGTAGCATCTTCTAAAGCAAGAGCCTGGAGGATATGGCGTGGCTCGGATGTCAGTGTAGAAATGATACCCGTAGCATCTTGGTTTCTGACCATCCAGGCACTAAAGCAAGAGCCTGGAGGAGATGGTGTGGCTCAGATGTCAGTATAGAAATGATACCTGTAGCATCTTCTAAAGCAAGAGCCTGGAGGATATGGCGTGGCTCGGATGTCAGTGTAGAAATGATACCCATAGCATCTTGGTTTCTGACCATCCAGGTACTAAAACAAGAGCCTGGAGGAGATGGCGTGGCTCAGATATCAGTGTAGAAATGATACCTGTAGCATCTTGGTTTCTGACCATCCAGGTAAAGCTTTGCCTAGAAGAGACATTTTGCTCCCCCACCCCAATTTCACTTTTTGACCTGGAAAACAAACAAGTATTTTTTTTAATCAAAAATAGAGAAAAAGGACGTTTGTGATTTTTAAAACTAACACAAATACACCTAGACACACACATACATATATATGATCAATTTATCATTAAAACAGGTTCTGATGACTACTCAGCCAAATTTTATGGTAGGATTTTCATTTTGAAATTATGGTACAGGTACAAGAGAGACCACTTGACTGTATTTTGCCCCCCTTTTTGCACTAGGGTATCAAGTACAAGGTCTTATAACCGGAACATCGACAGAAGTGGGTTCACGTATTCGTGTCCGCACTGTGGAAAGACGTTTCAAAAGCCAAGCCAGTTAACGCGACACATTAGGATACACACAGGTATGAAAACACTGACTTCTGGTGACCGGCTATGCGGCTTGAAGGGAAGAACAGGTGCCTTAGTGCTAGCTCCACTTGGAACCTGATCCTGGCTTTCCCATAATTTGCTGGGTAATCTTGCTGAAGTTACTTACTTTTTGTGTGATTTTATTTCCTCACTTGAAAAATGTGGCTCTTTTATCTGTATGTAGTTATCCTAAATTATAAATTAAAAAATATATGTAGTGCTCATTGAAAAGTGATTGATTGATACATGGTAGGCTGTTAATAATTGCGAGTTGATATTTTACTGCTATTATTATTGGTATGGTATTTATTCCCTCATTTATTGTTGCTTTGTGTCAGATACTACACTGTGCTGGTTAGATCTAAATTAACAAAGCAAGACCGGATGTGGTGACTCAGGTCCATAATCCCAGCACTTTTGGAAGCTGAGGTGAGGGGATCTCTTCAGGCCAGGAGTTCAAGACTAACATGGGCAACATAGCAAGATCCTGTCTTTACAAAAAATAAAAAACATAGCCAGGCATGGTAGCGCCCACCTGTAGCCCTGAGGTGGGAGGGTTGCTGGCACCTGGGAGTTTGAGGCTGCAGTGACCTATGATTTTTCCCCTGCACTCCAGCCTGGGCAACAGAGCAAGACCCTGTCTCTTAAAAATAATAAAAATAAAAACAAGCAAAATAAAAATCAAGAAAGCACTGAATTCTTTTATAATTTTTCATATTCTTTTATAACTTTTTTTACTAAGCTGTGAAACATTGAAATAATAAAACTTTATTTCTCCATGCCTTAGCTTGTTCATTTGCTAGTTTCGCTTAAATATTTGAAAGTGAGTACAGCATTCATAGCTGAATACTCTTTGCCGGCTTATAAAAAGCAGTCTGCTCATAATATTGTATTAGTAACACACATCTCTAGGGAAGGAAAAATGAAAATTGTACAGATATTTTTAGTTTTGGGGATTTGCAATTAAAATGATCCATGTTTTGTCAGTTTGTTTTTTTCTGTATTTCTGATTTGGTTTTCTTTTATGGTGACAAAGTAAGAAATCTCACAGCTATTTGCTTGGCTGCTCTTGTCAGCCAGGTCTAATTTTGTTACACTGCTTTTTTTTCTTCAGAGTTTTATTGAGTATTTCTGTGTAGAGCATTGTAGAATCATTCAGATGATTTCAATGTTTGTTTATATGTCAGCATAAACTGGGTATTTTTAGAGCATCAGCTTTTGTTTTCTAGAGTAAGAGAAAACCAAAACAATGCTTTTGTAAATGTGCTAATACATTATGCTGTATTCAGCTTTAGTTTATAGTCTTTGAAGTTTTAATCAATGAAACCATAGTTTAAAAATGTTATAAACTTTACCCAAAGTAGAAAGTAAAAAGTAAAGCAAATCCTTCGTGTCCATTTCTCAGATGTCATTTACCTTTAACAGTTCGATATCTACCCTGTTAGATTTTTTCTATGCGTATCTAAATATACATACATCAGAAGCACACTCTCACTCCTAGAGAGACACATGCGTGTCATATCATATACTTACGTGTGATTTTGTGATTCTGTGATGCATACTTTTCCTGCATTGAACTTGAAGCATGTGTCACTGTTGCTCCAAGTAGCCTATGAGCTGTCTGGAGAGAGCAGCAGGTCCCATCCCCAGGAGTCACACAGGCCAGTGTGGTTTAAGCAGGAGGCCAGTGGGCCCGCGTGGAGGTGGCAGGGAGTACCTGTGTGCCGTTCAGGCAGTTCTGTGTTCTGGGCTTGGTCTTTGTATGGCTGTGCCTCACAGTGTGTGTGGTGATGTGAGGAGGGTGACCATAATCCTGGTGGCCCACGCCTAGACTGTGTGTGACCCAGCAGGGCTCCTGTCCAAAGGAGGCTGTGTACATTGCAGCATCGTCATCTAGATCAGGAAGGGTGTCTCCAGGTGGGCAGTGCTGTGACTGGGCCACGCTCTCGCTGTGCCTCCCATGCGCCTGCCCTCCTCTCCTGTCCCCACGCAGGCAGTGCCGTGACCGGGCCACACTCTC
>CM052661.1:106131210-106143764 GCA_028533165.1 Leontopithecus rosalia
TGGATGAATCTGGAGAACATCATTCTCAGCAAACTGACACAAGAACAGAAAATGAAATACCGCATATTCTCACTCATAGGCGGGTGATGAACAATGAGAACACATGGACACAGGGAAGGGAGCACCACACACTGGGGTCTACTGAGGGGAATAGGGGAGGGGGAGCTGGGAAGGGACAGCATGGGGAGAAATGCCAGATTTGGGTGAAGGGGAGAAAGGCAGCAAAACACACTGCCACGTGTGTACCTATGCAACTATCTTGCATGTTCTGCACAGGTACCCCAAAACCTAAAATGCAATAAAAATAATAATAAAAAGAAAAAATAAATAAAGTAGACACTTGTGTATATGTGTCTAGAGTTCCAGGGAGACATTTTGGCTTTAGGGATAGGTTTGGGTAACTTCAATATTGTTCTTTTTAATCCATAAGATGCTCATACAATATAGAATTCTATTTTGATCCTGTTTTCCCCTCTAGGTGAAAGGCCGTTTAAATGTAGTGAATGTGGAAAAGCTTTTAACCAGAAGGGGGCGCTGCAGACCCACATGATCAAGCACACAGGTGAAAAACCCCACGCCTGTGCCTTCTGTCCTGCCGCCTTCTCTCAGAAAGGGAATCTTCAGTCGCACGTGCAGCGAGTCCACTCAGAGGTAAACACGGGCTGGGGCATAAGCAGTACTTCACAGGGACAGTAGGTAGCTTTTGGGTTAATAAATGGACCCGAGAAATTCTTTTCCATTAAAAAAAATGCAGATTAATGTTGTGCCGAGCAGGCCCCGTTTTAGAAAATACATACATGGAAATTTTTCTGGTTTATTACCTGGAAGAAATATAAACTACTATGTTTTTGTCTTGCTGACAGCATGGCTTTGGTGAAGAAATATTTGAAAATAATTCTGATACCTTCGTTAGTTATAGTCCATTGTTCTAAATAATATATTCATCCCTTTAGCAAACTTGAAACACAGGCAAGTATCAGAAATTAAAAGACAGGAAATAAAATTGGGAAAAAAGTGTTTTTCTTACTGCTCATACTCAGAGCTCATGTGGGACATGTTCATTCCCTCTTGGACAGAGACCCTGGTCTGTTCGTTTCCTTCCATGCTGCTTGTCAACTCTCGGCTAAAGTGATGGTTTCCCATGTCTACAGGGCATGCTGATGTGTAGAGCCTCTGCAAGTATTTCTGTAAAGAGGTCAACCTTTGCTTTAACTAACTGTCATGATTTATTGATTTATATTTTAATTGTAGAATACAAATAAGTATTTAAACAACACAAATACTTTTATCATGAATCAATATATCCTGTGAAACAGTTTTGCAGAATGAGAGCTATCATATTCTTAAGAGCAAATGTGTATCCCTTAATTTTTTCCTTAGCGTAATACCTTAACTAACACTGAAGTGAACTGAGAGTTAACACCCACTATCCAAGTTTAAGAAAAACTAGAAGTTGTCTTTGATCTTAGATGAGCAGAATAATGTCTAAAATGAAAAAGAGAGAATCTAAAATGCAGAAAAAACCCTGCACACTCCACATAGTTTCGTGAACAGATTGAGTTCCCTATTCAATGAGTTAAGACCCAGAGACATTAAGAAGGCATGCCAGAATTAGTGAGGTACTGAGGTTACCTTTAGATTTCAGAAGAGTCAGTTTGGGCTGATGTAACTCATCCGTGTGGAGTTGCCCCTGGTGAAGATGATCGTGTAGGAAGGATCGTGTATTTATGTAGTGCCCGGAAATACATCACTGCAACCTAGAGCAGCCTCGTAAGTTCAGAAAACTTCTCCTCTACTAAGGGGCCCAGAGACTTGCCTGTTGCCACTAAGAGGTGCTCTGGGAGCTGTACTGGGATGGGTTGTTCCAGAAACAGCCTCTAAAGATTAGTTTGTAAATGTTATACAATCCTGTGAGGAATCTAAATTTGGTTCTTAACAAATCACCAGAAACAGAATGGAAGTCTTACATAAGTTCAGACGGGTCAATGAGTTTTCAAGCTAGCCTTCATAGTTCTACAGTAACTAACACTGGCTTTTAGTCATAGAGAAAGAATATTTTAGATATTTTCTCTTTTCATAGCTGTTATTCTTACTCCTTTTCCTGGTTTCTATAGTTTCTGGAATTATGATAGTTGTAAAAATTAGTTGTTAGGTCGGGTGTGGTGGCTCACGCCTGTAATCCCAGCACTTTGGGAGGCCAATGCAGGTGGATCGCCTGAGGTCAGGAGTTCGAGACCAGCCTGGTGAAACCCCATCTCTACTAAAATACAAAAGAGTAGCTGGGCACAGTGGTGGGTGCCTGTAATCCCAGCTACTAGGGAGGCTGAGGTAGGAGAATTGCTTGAACCTGGGAGGCGGAGGTTGCAGTGAGCTGAGATCGTGCTACTGCGCTCCAGCCTGGGCGACAAAAAAAAAGAAAAAGAAAATTAGTTGTTGATATGGAATATGAAAAGTGATGAAAGATTCATGTATCATTATGACTGTTTTTCCCAACCTCTGTGGTTTTGGCCATCTGAAAGCATATTTGGTGTAATATGTATTTATATATAACTGGCGTTTGCTATTGAAACATCGTATTCAACTGTTTAAAAAACTGAGAATGTCTTATACCAGATATTTTGTTTTTCATAAATTATTATAATTGAAAAATGTGTTTTCTCGTTCTTGAATAATTTCTATTTTATAGAAAAGACTGACATTTCAGTTCGTCTTATACTGGCAATATTGTTTACAGAGTAGGGTCATTGATTCTAGAACTATCTAATTTAAAAGAAAAAAGGTAATGTTGAAGGGTTAGATTATTTCTGTCGTTTTGAATGGAATGGTAAATTATAATTTGGTATAATTTAAATGTTTTAATTTAACAATTAATTGTAAAACATCATTTTTTTCTGTTTTATTCTTTAAGGTTAAGAATGGTCCTACCTATAACTGTACAGAATGCAGTTGTGTATTTAAAAGTTTAGGCAGCTTAAACACGCATATCAGCAAGATGCATATGGGTGGGCCACAGAATTCAACAAGTTCTACAGAGACTGCTCATGTTTTAACGGTAAGTTTAGTAATTTGGAAGAGCTTCTTTTTAAACTAAAATCTATTATTTAAAATATGACCTTTACAACTGAGTATTTAGTACTAAAAAGGGGCTATGAAAGTTTTTTACATGGAGATAAGGTGCGACTTTTTAAAGAATGAAAATTGGTCTTTTGAAATTTGAGAATAATAATTAGATGACTTTATGGACTGTCATCTGAACCTGTAAAAATAAGACAAAATGTAATCGTTAATTTGTGAAAGATCATTTCTACAGTGTTATTGATGATTATTGAATATTCTTTATAATTTAGGAATTATCCTTTGTAGATAATATTTGTCTTTTCTCATGTGACAGTGATAATTTTTCCCAAGTCTTTGGACTCTAATTTATATTTTCCAGTACACATAGTTAAAAAGTGTGTATGCCTACACACAGAGAGACAGAGGTGCACATACACATACACAGACATACACACTGTTATTTTCTCAGTCGGTGTCTTTAGCTCAGCCTCAGTTACTTGTACTGCATCATTCTCTCAACAGATTAATAAATGGTCAAATGTGAGCATCAACTATGGTATCTTAATAGTAGTAGACATTAAATACAAAAGTGTGAGAAGTTTTAATGTATGCTTATGAATGCAGTTACTTGGTTGTGTTACGTCAGCAGCTGCCTCTTACCAATATGGAAAATAAGTCTAATTAATTCTTAGTTTTTACACATTAGGTTTACCTTTAGTGTTTGTTTTTTCTTTTCTTTTTTCCTAACATTTGCAGTATGGGATGTTCCTCAGTTTATTCTTGACCAGGTAGATTGTTGTAAAATGAATTATCAAACTGGAGAATAATTAGAGTCCAATAATTATGTCTTCAAAATTCTATTTTGGTCTGAATTTTCTTAAATAAAATTTTTAATGTGTAAGTCAACCAAATATAAGTTTTTATCATTTCCTTTGGCAGTATGCACCTGAAAATGTAGATGCACTGAGCGGTCTGGAGTAATAGTGCAGGTCACTGTAAGCACTCATATTCTCAGTAAAATGAAATGCAGTGGAGGGATTTAGAAACCTGGGACCTCTCTTACCCTACACCCTTACATTAGAAGTTAAATTCTATCTATTCTGTTTCAGGACTGCCTAGAATCCGTGTTCAACCACCTGAATTGACTCTACATGTCTTATATTTTACCTCTCATGTTTTCTAACGCTTGGCCTTTTTCAGCCCTAAGGTTTTTTTCTCTGTCACCCAGGTTGGAGTGCAGTGGCATAATCATAGCTCACTGTAACCTTGAACTCCTGGGCTCCAGCGATCCCCCTGTCTCAGCCTCCTGAGTACCTGGCACTACAGGTGCATGCTATTACCATGCTCGACTCATTTTTAAATTTTTTGTAAGACAGCGTCTCACTGTGTTGCCCAAGGTGGTCTCAAACTCCTGGCCTCAAGAGATCCTCCCACCTTAAACTCCCAAAGCCCTGGGATTGCAGGCATGAGCCACCGAGGGTGGCCTGAAGAAGTCTCCTCAGCTTTATCTTGTGACTCTTTTGATTTTTTTTTTACAGTAAGATTTTTAATTTCTGAGAGCTCTATCTTGTAATGATATGATTGTTTCTTTCTCACGACTTTTTTTCTGGTTTGATGACACTTTCTCTGACATCCAGTAAGCATCTTGTTTTAGAAAGCTTTTCGTGCTCACTGAGTTGTTTGCCTGGGGTCATCTCCCCTTCCCTCTCCTGTGCCTATCTCATCATCTTTCGTTGCCTGCTTGTGTTTCAGGAAGGGGCAGCGGAAGCCTGTGTGTGAACTGTTAACATGTGGACGGTGCTTGCTGATCCAGGGTCACCTTGAGTGTGAGTGGCCAGGCAACCAGCCCTTCAGGGCACCCTGGTGGCAACACAAAAACTTACATTTAGTCTGGGGAATTCAGTGCCACAAAAGGCGCCCTAGTTCTTCCCAGGTCATTTATTATTTTTTATCTTTTTTAGAGATAAATGATATTTACAGAGTCCTTTTTTTTTTTTGCCTCAGAGTAAGTACCTGTCTGCCACTGAATGAGAGACAAAGGCATTCATTTTCAGTCCTAATATTTTTTGTTCTGCTTTTGTTCTTATTTTCTAAATCAATAAACTTGAATTTTAGAGCAGTTTTGGGTTTACAGACAATTTGGCAGAAAGTACAGAGACTGCCATACACTCTCCTTCTCCCGTGCTCAGTTTCCCCATTTCAGACATGGTGTATTGGTCGGGTACATTTGTTACAACTGGTGAACGAATGTGGATATATTACTGTTATTAAGCAAAGTCCGTCCGTAGTTTCCATCAGGGCTCACTCTCTGAGCTGTCCATTCTACGGGTTTCAACAAAATGCGGAGTGTCCTGTCCCGCCCTCACGGTGTCATGCAGGGTAGCTTCCCTGCCGTCCACTGTCTTCTGGATCCATCGTTTCGGATTCCTGAGCCCTGCAGGAATGGGACTGGCTCTGTCTCCCATCACAGCCCTTTCCTCTGACTTAGGTTTTCTTGGCTAGAGCATTACAGCATTTTTCCTCCAGTCTCCCTGCAGGAAAAGTTTTTCAGAAATGTGTTGAATTATTTTGACTGGACTGGTTTCTTTCTTACTTTTAAAAATGGTATAACTTAGGGTTTTTAAATTCCTCACTTCATTTTATTGGGCCAACAGGAAGGTGAGGGTTTGTGTGCTCAATCTGCCGTCTTGAGTCTCTACTGCCCACTTGGAAAAACTTCTAAAAATTGCATTACAACAATTTATCATGTGCTTTAAAGAGCCAATATCGTGCCAAGGACAAACATCAGTGAGGCATTTAAAATTTCTGTTTAGGATACTGTTAGATTTTAACGCCCTTAAAGAGGGTATTGCCTGTTTTTTCTTTTTCTTTTTAAATTGAAGAGCAAAATTGTATTTTTAATGAAAATGTCTCTGTGTTTCAGGCCACACTCTTTCAGACGTTACCTCTTCAACAGACGGAAGCCCAAGCCACGTCAGCCTCTGGCCAGCCAAGCTCCCAGGCGGTGAGCGACGTCATCCAGCAGCTCCTGGAGCTCTCGGAGCCGGGGCCGGTGGAGTCGGGTCAGTCCCCGCAGCCCGGGCAGCAGCTGAGCATCACAGTGGGCATCAACCAGGACATTTTACAGGTGAAGCACGCTTACCTGCGGCGTGAGGCTTATGCGCTCGTGCTGGGTCAGAAACCAGGAACGATGATTGAGAAATAAATATGCAGGGCTGGTCAGAGTCAAAGCATCCTCACGAAAAATGTGTCTGAACCGAAAAAACGTCATGTGCCTACTTAATTGCTTGTGGATGGTGCAGCACTCAAATGATTTATTAATCTATACATTTTTTTAAAAATCACAAACTTTTTTTTTGAAAGTGAATTACTTGAAAAGAACAACAGTTTTCAGAAGTTGTATCTATTCATGTTGACAGAGGTGGAAAACGTATTTTATTCTTTCTTGAGTTCTGGTGTATGATTTGGAGGCAGTCATGGGTGTTGACAGCTCTGAGGCGTTAATACTGCCTGGCTTTCTCTTGTGGGGGTGTGGGCAGTGCCTGCATATGCAGGACAGGAGCAGGGACAGGAGCGCAGGACTCCCAGCCTTCCAGTCCAGCGCTACTTCACACACTCTTTACTTCTAAAGAGAGGGGGTCTCCCTTCTCCTCCCCTCTCTCTGTTACTTGGTTACAGTACCCTTTCTCCTATACTTTCATGGGGAAGGGCTGGCCAGGGCTATGAGGAATCTCAAGGTGTCATTCCACAGCCCATACCTTAAAGGTAAACCCAGTGTAACTCAAGAGTCTTAAAATAGGGATTCCCAAATCTATTTAGAGGTAACTAGAGTGGTGTGAGGTAAGATTTCTAAAAGTCAAATAGATTTTAATTCCTTTCAATTTAGAAATGTAAATGCTTATCATATTTTGGGTGGGGCAAGTTGTCAGATATCAGATGGGATATTATAGCCTCCAAGGGTTGGAAGCCTCACTTATAAGCGATGACTTGGAACTGTAGATTCTTACTTCTTGGAGTGGAATTAGAATTCTATAGGTAAAGCTTTGTGACATCTTTGTGATTGATTTTGGTAGGCAGATTTGGGCCATCGTATCTTCTAACCTTTTAGTTTTGTTCTGTCTTAGCAAGCCTTAGAAAACAGTGGGCTGTCTTCAATTCCAGTTGCAGCACATCCAAATGACTCCAGCCATGCCAAGACTTCTGCAACACAGGTTCAAAACCCAGGTGTTTCCAGTGTTTCAAATGAGCAGGCGGACCCTACAGACGCAGAGCAAGAAAAAGAACAGGAAAGCCCAGAGAAACTGGATAAAAAAGAAAAAAAAATGATAAAGAAGAAATCACCATTTCTACCTGGTAATTGTGCTAGACTTTAAAGTTTAGACATTTGGGACAGCATATTGTTGGTTTTTAAGAAATATGCCCTTTTTTTTTCTTCTGAAGGTGAAAGGATATGTTTGTTGAATGTTTTGTAGCTAGCTGTAGTTGGTTGGTATTTAAAATTAAAAAGAATGACAGCCATAAAATGTCTTAAACTGATCCCTTTCCCTTAACCTGCCTTCTTTCCTGTATTCAGTTTCTCCTGACTCCTGGCCGGGGCTGGAAAGCTTGTCTCTGACTGTTCTGTCCCTGCTCTGCTTAGGTTCCTCCTCTCCACTCAGATCCACCACTTTGCTTCAGTTCTTCTCAGCCTTGGTGCGTCTGGCATCCAGCCATGTGATTCTAGTAACATCTGACTAGTCCTTTCCTCTCCATCATCAAAGGACCCCACAGCACAGCTCCCTCCTCCACGCCTCACCCTTTCCTGTTACATGCCCAGATTCATTTCTCGCCTCCTGAGTATCCTGTCACCTGTCCAGCCAGCATTTCCAGTCCTCCCTCCCTCTGTGCTTCTGGGCACAAACTTGGTATACATCATACTGAAACTGGATTCCTACTGTTTCTAGATATCCCTGCGTTTCTGCACATCTTGCTTTCTGCAGCAAGGATGCCTTCCTTCTCCCGCTGCCCCCGTTAGTTTGTCGAATCTTGGCCATCATTGAAGTATCTTCATTGTTCCATCATCAGGCATCTTCAGTGCTCCTCTTTGTGGGCACACTCTGAGTGATGCTTTTCCTCGTCCCGCCTCCCACAGCACTTAGAGTGTTTAGGATTCCTGTGTTCTTATGTGAATTGTGCACAGATAGTCAGATGTCTCTTCTAGGTTCTAAGCTCTTTCTGGCTGGGAATACAGCCTTTTCATTTCTCAGCAGCCCACAGTGCTCAAGTTGGCTCTTTGTATAGGAGCAGGAATTTACTACATCTTTCTTGAAAAAGATAGATTCCCGTCTTTTTGGCAAAACTGTTCCTGTAAAAACCTTTTTCAGGTGTCTTGGGAAGCAAGTGCATTCTTGCTACAAAGCATGGAATAACATTGCCATTTCTGTGAACACATCTTTCCTAGAATACATTTCTCATTTATAACATGATTGTCAAGTTCTTCTTTCTCAAACCACACAAAACTAGTCCTGCTCTTCTTCTCCTTGATCTATCTGGCCTTCTTTTCCTGAAGTGAAAACCTGGGTGCTGGAATCTAAGCAGTTTCTCCCGCAGTTTCCTGGTATTGAGCAGGACAAGAAAGGAAAAACAAGAGCCATTTCCACATGTTTTGATTAGCTGTGTGGTGGCCTTCCAGGTTACAGGTGTTATGTGTTCCTGATAATCTGATGCAGATCTACCGCCTATGTGTGAGTGCCCGCCTGAGCTTCCTAGGCCACTGTCTCTAGTTATTGTGCTAAATCAGAGATGCTTTCAGACGGCAGCCAGCCGCTGTGTAAGGAGCCATGTCAGACCTTCTCCTTCCTGAAAGCACCACATAGTCATGGCCCTTAAACCGGGCAGGTGAGCGTCGCCCTGTGATGCTCCTTCCAGATCTTTGCCTGCATGTGCTGGAAGCAGCGTTCTCCCTTTGCCGAGTGCTAGCCAGGGAATTCCAAATGGAATTGCTAGAAATCTCTTGTACGGTGTTCTTGTTTGGAGTGCTGTGTTTAGAGTTGGTAACTAACAGTGGTGTAATTTCTGGACTACTTGAATAAATTCAATACACATGTAGACTACTGAGCAAGTGCATGCAGCTCTAATAATTTCCCATTACATTATGGTGATGAGAAAACCATTGGGGACCTTTTTGGTTTTTTTTGAGACTGGGTCTTGCTCTGCCCAGGCTGGAGTACAGTAGTGGAATCATAGCTCACTGTAGCCTTGAACTCCTGCCCTCAATCAGTCCTCCTGCCTCAACCTCCCAAGTAGCTGGGACTGCAGGCCTGTGCCACCACACATGGCTAGTGAAAAACATTTTTTTTTGTAAAGCTGAGATCTTGTACTGTTGCCCAGGCTGGTCTTAAACTCCTGGCCTCAGGTGATCCTCTTGCCCCAGCCTTCCAAAATGCTGGGATTATAGGCATGAGTTACCATACTTAGCCTGGGGACATGTGTGTATATGAAGATACTCCTTTAATTAAAACTTTTCAATGACCAGTGCTGTTTTAACATAGTGATTGTGTCTGAAAATACCTCTCCAAGGACGGAATACCATTTGATATCTTAGAAAGACCATGAGGAAAACTATTCTTATCTCATAAGTCATAGTGTTAATTACTTATAACTAACCTTGATGCTGGACTTGGTGGCTAACCCCTGTAATCCCAGCACTTTGGGAGGCTGAGGTGGGTGGATCACGAGGTCAGGAGTTCGAGACCAGCCTGATTAACATGATGAAAGCCCGTCTCTACTAAAAATACAAAAATTAGCTGGGTGTGGTGGTGCGGGCCTGTAATCCCAGCTACTCAGGAGGCTGAGGCAGGAGAATCACTTGAACTCAGGAGGCGGAGGTTGTGGTGAGCCAAGATTGCGCCATTGCACTCCAGCCTGAGCAACAGGATGAGACTCCATCTCCAAAACAAACAAACACCCAAAACTAACCTTCATTATGTTCCTAAGTGAAGCACACTCTGCCATGTTAAACTGTTGCTTTTGATTTCTTCACTTTTATCAGAGTGTATGTTTTCGGTGGTATTTGCTTTAAGAAGTTACATTAAACATTTAACAAATGTTTTTATAGTTATTGTACAACTTATGACATGTAAATCATTGTGAATTTTTAGTAAAGTTTGAAATTATTGTGGGGAAGTATTGGCTATGTAGAAATCATGGAGAAAGGTGTTTTGGAAAGCTGTTGATTTCTTCTTTTAAGGATGAAAATGGTATGGCATAGTGGAACTATTGTGTGTGGAGACTTGTAAAAGTTGTTGCAGACTTGACCTTCTTAGATCAGAGTATGGTCTTGTAAACTTAGCCACTACTTGGTGGCCTGGGGTCATCGCTGTGAACTTCAGTTTACTCTCTACCCAGCTGTAATCAGCTGGCATCCTGCTGGCCTGTTTCAGTCCACTGGCTCCAGGATGGTGTGGCTCATAGACTCATCTGCTTTTTAAAATTATCTCTGCATGTGTGCTTTTTAAAATGCCCTGTAACAAACCTTCTCCCGTGTTCTTCTTTTGTTGTTTGTGGTCCACCAAGTGCTTACAGCTTGGAATAAATTTGATTTTTATAATTCCGTAAAAGCTAAATGCAAGTAGCCCTTCTCCTTCTCCGTGGGGTCTGTATCCATGGGTCCAACTGACCTCATATCAGAAAATCCCCAGTATGTGTACTGCAGTAAGCCCAAAGCAGTGTTAAAAATACTAGTGTGAATGGCACACAAAAATTGCTTTTTCCCCCCATAAATTATTAGCCGGAATTCTCATTGTGAAGTAGACCCAAGGAGATGCAGCCCTTAGGGTTTCCCCCCAGAAGAGTACCTTTACATACCTCTTGTAAAGCTTTAGCCTCAGGCTGCTGGAGCACTTGACAGAAGTCCTAAATCATTTCTGGGTAGCCTGAGAGGAGGGCAGGCTTCCTTGCTGAAGATGCTGAGTGCATCGTGGGCTGCATCTGAGATGCACTGTCCTCGCTGTGTGCCCACATAAGCCAGTACTGTTTGTGCATCTGCCAGGACTGAGATGTGTTTCAAAGGTTCTGGGAACCATATGGGGGCAATGCTGTTAAAAACAGGAGCAAGAAATCCCATGTTCCCTCCCAACCTCCCTGAGGTTCTCAACTTTGGAGGACAAAACCCATTTTGTGCACTTGGATCTGGCTATTTAGCTGCTCCTGTGAGACAGTAACCAGCACTCATTGTTCTCTGTACTTTTTTGTGGCATCACTCATTCCACTGCCTGTGACTGACTGAAGGGAAGCAAAGTAACTCCTCCGCAGCATCTGCCTGTCTCAACAGCAGACCGGTTGTTTTCTTCTACTGCTCAGAGCAGTTCTTCAACAACTGCATGAGCAGAGGCATGGGCATCTGTCATACAATGGGGATGCTGATGTCTTCGGCTTGGCTGTAAGATTTGCTTGATAAAAAGAATGAGTTCCTGGGGGTTTCTTCCTTCATAGTCTTTGAGCACGTGTCTGAGCAGGCAGGGGGAACAGAAGGACTTCTTCCTCCAGGCGAGTAACCATGAGATGAAAGAATGTGGGAACGAGTTCCTGAGCATATCCTCTAGAAGGCATGTCTGAGGGCTGATGAGAACGTCTGTAAACAACGCAGAGCCTCGGAACAACCACGCTGTGCCCGGGTTGCTTGTTGCTCTGGCAAGTCCAGCAGCGTGGTTGAGGCAGTCTGTTATGGATGCCTACCTTTCTCTGTCTGCTGTCAGCATTGGTGTTCCTAGCAGAAATTTAAACTTTCCATCAGTGGAGTCCACAGATTCCCCAATTAATGCTTGCTTCCTCTTTGATGGGTGTTTGCTATCAATAATCAGTACTCCAGCTGTCTCCTAAACAAATAGTTGGTTATTGTTCTTTGATAAGCACTGCTAACCATTCTCTGTGGAGAAAGCCCTGATAAGTCTTGTAATCTATGGAGAATATCCTCAATGAAAGGATTCATTGTTTCTTGAGAGATCTGACAGATCTAAAGAACCGCTAAGCAGCACTGTGCACTTTTGTACGCCTGTTACAGACCCCTGTGATCTAAGAAAGCCATTAATACCCATGGAATATGCTGAGGTTCAGCTGTGAAGAACTTTCCTATCTGACAAGTTTCAAAGAACTCATGTCACAGATATGTACTGATAGGAGCTAACTCCTGGCATTACCAAGGGCTGCACCATATTTGCAAAGCACTAGCCATTGAACCAGCACCTGAGAAGGGGGCACCATGAGATCCTGGAAGAGCTTCTGCCAACTGCTACAGCAAGCTTGCCGCTTCTGCAGCTTCTATAAACTGTGTAGCCTGCCAGTGATACAATCTCGAAACAAAACTGCACAGGAGCCAGCAGTAACTGGTAAAGCTTGAGCTAGCTGGTCCACAGAGGTTGCAGTAACTGGTAAAGCTTGAGCTGGCTGGTCCACAGAGGTTGCGGTAACTGGTAAAGCTTGAGCTGGCTGGTCCACAGAGGTTGCGGTAACTGGTAAAG
>CM052661.1:106149894-106175867 GCA_028533165.1 Leontopithecus rosalia
ATCTGTCGTCTTTACAATTACTGCCTTTCTAATTAGGTTTCTGAGTGGACATCCAATTTATTGATTCCCAGCGCCAGAATCTGAGCACCCCACTGCACCGGCCGAAACAGTGGCGTTAAGACTGGTTAAGAATGGTGCTCTTCTGCCTGGGAATCCCGGGTCTGGCTTCCTTCTTGAGTCCGTAATAGGCGACTCTGCTTTCCCGGAGCTCCAAACGTCAGTCAGAAGGGGAACCTGTCCCGTTTACTCTGCACCAAGAGCTGCTGCGCTGAGGCGCTGGCAAAACCGCTGCGCCGGCCACAAGAGTCGCGCTGGCGACCCGTGGGGCTCCTCCACTGGGAATCTTGTGGTCCGTGAGCGTCAAAAATTTGTCTGAAAGTGTGGTGTCCTCTCGTTCTTTGCGCTTTCACTGGGAGCTACAATCCCAAGCTGTTAGCGATCAGCCATCTTGGATCTCTCTCCCCTAATCAAAAATTTAAAAAATAAAGTGATTCCAAGTTTTAGTTACCTGCAGTCAACCAAATTCTCAAAAATAGTAAATGGAAACTTTTAGAAATAAACAATTCTAAAGTTGTAAATTGCTTACCATTTCACCTTGTGCCATCCTGCTCCATACCGAGAGGGATGAGAGGGACGCAGGTCATCCCTTTGTGTCCCATGCACTCACACTGCTGCATTAGCCACTCAGTAGCCGGCTTGGTTATCAGGTAGAAAAACGTAGCATACGTAGGTTTCCCTACTATCTCGGGTTTCAGTCATCCACTCTGGTCTTGGCACTGTTTTCTACTGAAAAGGGAGGGACAGGTATACTTAACTATATTTCCATCAATTTGCGATTTTTCTTCCATTAGAAATACTCTTAAATGATTCAAAACTGAACAATAATACAGGAGACAGATCCACTTATATTTTATCACTAATTGATATATACTATTTGTCTTAACTATTTACAAATTGCCTTTTATTGCATATGAATTTACCATTTTTAAATTATTTGCAGTTCTTTTTTTATTGGCGATACCCAGTAGGCTCAATACTTATTCCAGCGTCACTCCTTCTCTTCCTGTCCCTTGCATTAAGCATGGGGTTATTTGATCCCATCTGCTTTCCTTCTCATTGAGAGGGAGCCGAGGTGCCACTGGACCTACAGAATCAATCACTTTTTCGGTGGGTGTACTTTCTCAGAGACTGAATTGTGTTTTCCCCAACTTGTAGGGATTTCAGCAAGATTAACTCATAGCCCTTGATAATGTCAGCCATCCTGGGAATTGCAAGCTTTCGCATAACTGATCATACCTGCAGCTTTCTATAGGGACCACAGGGGGCTCTGGCCAGGACACTGGGCATGGTGTCAAGGCCAAGTGGTACGTGTCCTCTCCCTCCACAGGCTCCATCCGTGAGGAGAATGGTGTACGATGGCACGTGTGTCCCTACTGCGCCAAGGAGTTCCGCAAGCCCAGTGACCTGGTGCGCCACATCCGCATCCACACCCATGAGAAGCCCTTCAAGTGCCCGCAGTGCTTCCGTGCCTTCGCCGTGAAAAGCACGCTGACGGCCCACATCAAGACGCACACTGGCATCAAGGCGTTCAAGTGCCAGTACTGCATGAAGAGCTTCTCCACCTCGGGCAGCCTCAAGGTGCACATCCGCCTGCACACAGGTACGACCTAAGGGCTGCGTCCACACAGCTACTGGCCACAGGGGTGCACACAGTACAGTGCACAGGTACCACATACAGGTGCGGCACACAATACAGGCGCAGGTACTGCACACAAGTACTGCCTACACCATAGGTGTGGCTTGCAGTGCTGCACCCACACAGCCACTGCCCACAGGGACTGCACAGCCTACTGCACAAAGGTACCCAACACAGATACTGCACACAGTACCCAGCACAGCACTGTGCACAGGTACTACATGCAAGTACTGCCTACAAAAGTACTGCCACAGTGACTGCATAAAGTACCACCCACTGCACAAAATGCCACCCACACCATAGGTGTGGCCTGCAGAGCTGCACCCACATAGGCGCTGCCCATACGGACTGCACACAGTTACCAAACACAGATATCACACACAGTACCCAACACCGCACTGTACACAGGTACTGCACACAGTACCCAACACAGCATCATGCATGAGTACTATACACAAGTACTGCCCACAGGGACTGCACACAGCACCATACATAGTACTGAACACAGTACTGCACACAGGTGTGGCCTGCAGTGCTGTACCCACCCTGGCACTGCCCACAGAGACTACACACAGGTACCACACACAAGTATGGCCTGCAGGGCTGCAACCCCATGGGCACTGGTCACAGGAACTGCACAGGGTACCAAACACAGGTACTGCACACAGGTACCAAACTCAGTACCAAGCACAGTACTAAATTCAGGTACCACACACAGGTACCAAACACAGTACCACGCACAAGTACAGCCTGCAGTGCTGCACCCACGCAGGCACTGCCCATAGGGACCACACAAGGTACCAAACTCAGGTACTGTGCACAGGCATCAAGCACAGTACCAAATGCAGTACTGAACACAAGTACTGCACACAGTACCAAAGAGTACTGCACACAGGCATGCATAGTACCAAACACAGTACTGTACACAGTACCAAACACAGTACTCCACACAGGTATAGCCTGTAGAGCTGCACTCAGGCGCTGCCCACAGGGACCACACACAGTACCAAACATAGTACGGTATACAGGTACTGCACACAAGTATGGCCTGCAGTGCTGCACCCACACAGTTACTGACCACCAGTACTGTACACGGTACCATGCACAGTACTGCACATAGTATCAAATACAGTACTACATATGGTATTCAACACAGTACTAAACATAGTACCACACACCCAGTACCCTGTGAGTACTGCCCACAGGGACTGTATACAGTACCACACAGTACTGCACACAGTACCCCACACAGTACTACGCTTAGGTACCAAACACAGTACTGCACACAGGTACCAAAAAGTAGTGCCCACAGGTACTGTGCACAATCCCCAACATGGTACTGCATGCATGTACTGTCCACAGGGATTGCACACTGTACCACACACAGTGCTGCACTTAGTTACCAAACACAGGTACCACATACAGTGCTGAACAGTACTGCACACAGGCATTATGCCCAGTACCAAACAGTACTGCATACAGGCATCTCACACAGTACTGCACACAAGCAGTGCATAGAATACCAAACATAGTACAGCATATGGTACTAAACACAGTACTACACACAACTGCCCACAGGGACTGCATACAGTACCACATACAGTACTGGACATAGTACCACATACCCAGTACTGCACTTAGATACTAAACACAGTATTGCACACAGGTACTGTACACAGGTACTACACACATTATTAAACAGTACTGGACACAGGCATCACACACAGTATCAAAGACAGTACTACATACAGGCAGTGTACAGAGTACCAGAGTGCTGCACATAAGTAGTGTATACAGTACCAAACACAGTACTACACACAGTACTAAACACAGTACCACACACAGGTACCACACATGGTACCAAACACAGTGGCACACACAGCCACTGCCAATAGGTACTGCATACAGTACTGCACAGAGGTGCTGAGAAGGGATTGGGTCATGGCACCTGGGAGAGCAGTAATTAAATATTTGGAGGATGTGTTTCCATCTTTTCATCAGCACTTGTTGAGTCTTTTCTGTAGGATGGGCACGAGGCATCTACAGGTAAAGAAAACAGGTGCAACCTGATCTCCATGGAGCTAAGGATATGCTGGGGGAGGCATTAAAAACAAGTAACACTTAAAAATGAACATAGAATTGCAGAGGGTGAAAAGAGACTTCTGTTCGGATCAGATTTAGATTTAGGCTAAGTGAGCCTTTCTGAGAACACAACGTGTAGTCTCCATATGATCTGGGAAGCTCTGAAGGCTTTAGCTGGGCCAGAGGGAGGATCGGGGCCTGTTTGTACTGAGGCTTTCTAATCAGTATTAAGGCGTGAAATCTTTCATTATTGAGCTCCAAATTTTTTTAAATGATATATTTATTGAGACGTAGTTTACATATTATAATATTTACCCTCTTAATGTATACAATTTGGAATTGTGAAGCCCACACCACTGTCTGATTTTGGAACATTTTTATAACCGCTCCCTCCTCAAAGAAACCCTGCACTCATTGGCAGTATCTCCCAGATTCCTTCAGGGATCCTCTGCTGGGCTGACCGTGTGGATGTGTTTGACAAAGCTGAAGTTACTCAATTTTGTTGTATGTCTTTCTTTGAAATTTACATTTCCATTTGCTAATAAAATTATGAAACAAGGAAATATCTTTAGAAGTGGGGCACAGTAGTAAGAGGATCATTAGAGGATGTTAGTACTGTTATAATCATAGTTCACAATCAATAGCAACTACTATTTTTGTTTGTTTGCAAAATGTGAGACATTACTACGTGCTGTTTAAACATTAGCTTACACAATCCCAGCAGCAGCCCTGGAGGCTGGTGTCCTTAAGCCACTTTCCAGATGAGGACTTGAGAGAGAGTATCCTTACATACTGTACAATTTTTAAGAAGTACTAGTTGTTTGAATATCCATATTTTACAATTTAAGACCTTGTCCTAAAAACACTAAATGTTCTTTTTTTTAATATACTTAAAATGCTCTTATTACATGCCTTCATATCTATAATATGCACTCTATGCAAACAAGGGAAAATAATGTACAGTATCCATGAAATTATAAGCATGGCCTAATAAATTGAAGGTTCAAATCAGTATTGGAAATACGAACATTTTATGTTGGCATTTGCTGTTGAGATGTAATTTCTTGAAATAATACTAAAATGTGATTTTATTTTTATTAGGAGTTAGACCTTTCGCTTGTCCTCACTGTGACAAAAAGTTTCGAACCTCAGGCCATAGGAAGACTCACATTGCTTCCCACTTTAAACATACAGAATTAAGGAAATTGAGGCACCAGCGAAAACCTGCAAAGGTTCGTGTTGGCAAGACGAACGCTCCAGTCCCTGATATTCCTTTGCAGGAACCAATCCTCATAACTGACTTAGGTAAGAGGGGTTGCAGGGAGTCGTTCAGATTTATCGAGTACTCTTTTCTTTGCTGTTTCATGAATTGTGTATGCAAATTATGGTCTATGTAGTTAAATAGTTTTTTGGCCTAGTATTAATGAGATCTGTGTTAAGCCTTGTTTTGCTTTATGGGCTAGCATGTTTTACAAGCAAGCTTGAAATCCTAACTGTATCCAAACTGCTACTCACATTGTTTTTTAAGAGACAGATAATGTATAAGTGAAAACAGTAGTGTAAAAGTCCTTATTGAAGAAACATTGCTGCCTTAATGGAACCATCAAAGGTGACAAGTGGTATTTATGTGAAACATACAGTGCACTGTTGTTGTTTTTATCTTTAGGTTCCTTGTGTTATTTGGGCTACTTTAATCTTTGCATTAAAAAGGAAAAGAAAATTCTGCCTGCTTATAAGTTCTTTTTAGATTCAGTGTTATTATAACCAACCCAAACTATGATTTTGTTAATCTAGAAGGAAAACACTGCTTGTTAGTATCTTCAGAAAAGTTATTTCTGTCAGTATTAGAACAAAATTTAAGAAACCTCTACTTTTGCACCAAATCCAGGAAAGAAAATTTTAAGAAACCTCATTGTCTTAGTTTGTTTGAGCTCCTGAATACAGAATACCCCTGACTCAGCAGTTTATAAATACTAGAAGTTTACGTCTCACAGTTCTAGAGGCTGGGAAGTCTGAGATCATGGTACTAGCAGATTCAGTGTCTCCTGAGGTCTCTCCTCCTCATAGATGGTGCCTTCTGGCGATGTCCTCCCAAAGGTCCTACCTTTTACTACCCGAATTTTGGGGGGATCACAAACATTGAGACCATAGCATTTATTAAACTCTGTATGTGAATTTATATTTTTATGAAGTTTCTGTATTTCACTACTTTCCTAGGAAAGATAATTCAATCTGTAAGCATAGTAAACAAAATGTAATTCCTTTATTCCAAAACAGTGTACAGAGAAATTTTACATTGTTATAAATAAGTGGCCACCAATAAGATGATCAACAGCCATAAACTTGTGTGAATCTAAGAGTTTAACATCAAAATATAGAAACTAAAAAGAATTTGAAGAAGGAGGAAATACTCAAAAAAATCTCAAGTGTAGTGAAATATCCTTAATTAGGTCAACTTAAACACACTAAAACTGAAGATTTGAGCACATGTAAGAAAAGTGTTACTTAATAGCTTTATATAATCTTTTGCCTTAAATTACACACTTTTAAATATGCATGAAACAGAAGTTGATCACATTCTAGGGTACAGAAAAATTTCAATAAATTTTCAGAAGTTGATTTTATACGGAATATAATCTTTTATTATAGGTCACTGAAAAACTTATATAAAATAGCCATCCAAAATTTTATTACATGAAAAGAAGGACTCAAAACAGACACTGCGTACTACAGATGTTGTGTATTATATAAACAGATTGGATGGACCAAAGCTGTCCTAGGAAAAATTAAGACTTTTGAGTATTATTACAAAATAAGACAAATTGAAAATAAGTAAAATATTTAACTCAAAAACTAGGAAAATTAAAAGAAAGTAGCAGAAAGGAATTAATACAGCAGTTCCCAACCTTTTTGTTATCTGGGACTAGTTTTGCAGAAGACAATTTTTCCACAGATGGGGGTTTGCGTTGGGGAATGGTTTCAGGGTAAAGCTGTTCCACTCAGATCATCAGACATTAGATTCTCAGGAGGAGCAGGCAGCCTAGATCTCTCACATGCACAGTTCACAATAGGGTTCGCACTCCTATGAGAATCACAATTCACAGTAGAGCTCCCTCTCCTATGAGAATCTAATGCGCTGCTGATCTGACAGGAGGCAGAGCTCAGGTGGTAAAGCTCACTTAACCTGCTGCTTGCCTCCTACTGCCTGGCCCAGTTATTAACAGGTGGCCTGGAGCTTGGGGACCCATGAATTCATACATATAATGGAATTGAAGATAGAAGACAAAAAAATGAACAGAATAATAGATGACTGGTCACTAATAAATGTGAGAAAACATAATATTAGGAATGAGAAAGAAGTTGTAAGCACAGATACAAATGAGCAACAATCGTTTGCAAATAGTCTACAACTTTTTACTAATATATTTGAAAATTTTGATGAAATGAATCTTTTCTAGAATAATATACTTGGCAGAACTGACTGTAGAAGAAATAGAATACTCCAAAATACACAACAAATTGGCAAGATAGTAAAAGATCTTCTCCAAAATACCAGCCTGGCTGGGCGTGGTGGCTCACGCCTGTGATCCTAGCACTTTGGAAGGCCAAGGTGGGCGAATCACTTGAGGTCAGGAGTTTGAGACCAGCCTGGCCAACATGGCAAAACCCCATCTCTACTACAGATACAAAAATTAGCCAGGTGTGGTTGCAGGCACCTCTAATCCCAGCTACTCAAGAGGCTGAGGCAGGAGAATGACTTGAACTCAGGAGTCAGAGGTTGCAGGGAGCCGAGATCGCACCACTGCCCTCCAGCCTGGGCAAGAGTGAAACTGTCTCCAAAAAAAAAAAAAGTCTGATAATTTTATATGTGAATTGTACTAAGCTTCCTAGGAACTATAATTATTATCATATTTAAGTGTTTTTGAGCATAGAATGGGATCAAAACCCCACAGCAGCTTAGAATACTTTGATATCCTTGTCTAGTTTTGGTTGCTAAAAAATGAAACAACAGACCAGTTTCTTCTTCCAGGTTGCCGAAAATTAAGTTATACACCCATGGGTTTCTTGACTTCAAGTTAATGAATCTTCAGTTGAGTTAGAGTCTTGACTTCAGAAATTTGTCAGGGTTGAAATGGGATATATTTTACTTGGCTTCACAGATGCTTGTATCTTAAACCGGATAGTGGAAGTTGACTTCTTTGGTTTAGGCTGACTGGGACACATGAGGGAAATGATTCCTAGAGGGAGCTTCATACTGTAAATTATAAAATACTGTAACTATGTCTTATGCTTAATTTTTTTTGTTATTTATATTTGTGTTCATCTCTTCTCTCAGACTCTGGACTCCATGGGGGCTACAGAAAAGACTTGGCTGTCATAACCTTTGGGGGACAGAGTTTGATAAAAAACATGATAAGAAGAGGTTTTAGCATAGAATACTTAGTTATTTGACTTAGTTGGGAGATGAGATCTTCCGGTTCAGTGTAGTTTCTCAAAATGCAGTATGTTTTACACTAAGACTCTCCTTTTAAACAGCATTAGAATACATTAAAAATACTATGCCAAGTAATTAATTCTCTGATTATTAAGGAAGCACTTTTGCGTGGTATAGTACATTTGGTCATAAATTTTTAGAAACTTATAGAGCTACATGGGAACTAAAAAATTTTCCTTCCAAAACTTTCCTGCATTCCCTGTTCTTCATTTTTGTGGCTGTAACAACTAGGGTCTAGAGAGAATTGCTGACTTTGCTTGTGGGTCATACAGCTGGCTTGTGTTCATGGTGGACCTAGAATCTGGGTCTTCTGACTTGTAGACTAGGGTTGTGTTTCATCTACAGTTCACTTCCTTCCTTCCTTCCATAGTCCTGCTGAGCACAGAATTATGGAAGAGCACACTGTGATTTTCAGATAGTATAATAATTATGTTTTGGTGTAAAGCACTATTAGTCTTTATGTAACTTGGATATTATATATTTTATGACATTGTAGCAATTGCATTTCACTGGATACTCTCTTTGTTATGCTTGTTTCTTCAAGCTAATGAACTAAATTTTCAATGTGCAGTCTGTAGAAGTATTGGAGACATGTAATTATAATATTCTGATCTGGAACTCCTTCTGGATTTTAAAATCATATATATGACTATCTGTTTTAACTATTTTTCTATATTATATGACTTTATATGATTAATGTCACCATTTTTTCATTTTGCTTAGCATAAATGTTTGAAATATCTTTCCTTTGATGTGAGCCAGGCTTTGGGTATCTGTTATTCTAAACGTCAAGGATGTAATGATGGATTTTTCAAGTTTATTTTTGATGTATTAATCCTATTAATATACTTGCTTGTCATCTTAATACAAGTTCTTGTAAACCCATTTGTCAAACCTTGTATACACATTTATGAGATATAGTCATGTATGATGTATAATATGTGCTATGTTCACATTCTTTCTTGAGGATTTACATTCTGTTACTGTGTGCAACACTGTATATAAAAGCTGTGGGAGGAATAGTTGTATTTCCCCCAGGCAGTCTATAGGATGAAGCTTTTGCTTCTGTTATTATAGAAGGAATTTTAGGATGCTTCAAGGACATTTCTTGTTTCTTTTTCAGGTGTTAATTAACTAAAATTATTCATGCCTTTCTCTGAGATAAGTAGTTTATTTGTATAAGAAAGAAACATGTCAAAGGACTGAGAATATAGTAGAAATGATTAATATAGGACTTTTTATGTATGTTTAATTTCTCATTAATTTTTTTCTTCAAAATTTGAGACCTCATAATTAGCCCAACTTTGATCAGAACTTTGTATTTAAATTAGTAAAGGTGAAAAATAAAGCACTTGAAAAATGAGCCTATATTATTTTACTTCTTTACTGGCTCAAAGAAGAAACGTCCTTCTCCCTCACCACCAGGGCTCAGAGTCTTCTAGGGTTCTGTTCCAAAGTACACATACCGAGCTACAACCCCCATGGGGCACAGTTCCATGTCTGGGGAGAAACAGCTAAGATAACAGTTGTATATACTAGGATTATTCATTACAACATTGTTTATGATAGTGAAAAGTTAGAAGCAATCAAAATATTCCTCAAAAGTATGATGAACAAACCTTGGTGCCATGGAATTCTGTGCAGACATCCAAAGGATGATGGAGATGAGGTCATGTGTCATGACGTGGGAAGATGTTAACGTGTCTGTACTAACTATAGCAGGTAATTACAGAACCGCATGTGTGGCTGATCTCACTTATGTTCATGTGTAATTCGTTTTTTTCTTAGAGTATACACTACACTGAATTTTGTTTTTTTTTTTTGTGAGAGATGTTACTGTGCAGTTTCCTTTTGTGTGTGTGTGTGTGTGTGTGTGTGTGTGTGTGTGTGTGTGTGTCTTTCTATGGTATTCTGAATTATTTGAGAAGGGGCCACATGAGTTGGAGGTTGCATAAGCGTGGATTGGGTAAGGGATTGGAGAAAGTACTTTGGTTCGTGGAGTCCCGGCAGGACTGGGAAGCAAGTGAAGACAGATGATCTAATATACTGGGAGATGGAAGACAGGCTAAGACACTAGACTAGGGTTCATCAGACTCAAAAAGCAGATTTTGAGTCTGAGGGCTATAGCTCGGTGCAGCTGTGGAAAGGAAACGATGAACTGAGTGTTCTGTGAAGTTGCTTATGCTGGAGCACTTGCTCACTGTGCAGTGTGGGTTCCAGAAGCCACGGGAGAAAGTGTTGGAAGGAGATTGGGAGACTTGTGGGTCGTCTGCTGCATAGGTGGATGCTGGGGGCACCCTGCAGCAGGTTGGGGAATAACACAGAGAGGAGAGTGGTCCCTGGGCCTCCTTAGGGCTCAGAGTGGTGAGGCCTGGTGTGATCTCAGGGTGGAGGTCTCCAGATCAGAATCTGGTATCAGTTTGCTTCAGTTCTTCAGTAAAGACTAGAGCACCAGCATCAGGAGCTGGGTAGCTGGTGGGGTTTGTCTGTGTAAAGGGGCTAAATCAGGTGTAGCCTGAAGCCTGGACTACTCCTGGGAAAGCACATGGTTGTGCCATCGAATGAGCTTAGCGTATGCTTGCAGAGCTCCAGGGAGAGACTCACCTGCAACCCTAACTTGACTTATGGAAGTCAGCTCGGACTAGTTGGTAGCCCTTCTTCCCCTCTCGTAAGACAGTGTCTTTTGGCGTGGGAAATGGCAAGAGCAATGTTGGATTTTTCTATTTGTGAAGTGTCTTGTTTTCTTCCCCCTGGAAACAGATATAAGACAACCATTGGAGGGTTCTTACTTTTTAAAAATGACTTTGTGAATTTGCAATTCCTAGTTTACCTACTTCCATGAATTTATATACTTAACTACTTGAAGTAATTTCACTTTGCTGCATCTTTTTTCTTGCTTTTGTTTTATGTATTACATATCTAATAAATGATATAAATTTTTCCGATATTTCTGTATTATATAATTCATTTTAGTGGTGGGAAGAGTTTTTAAATTTTTTTTCTTTTTTTGAGGCAGACTCTGTCTCACTCTGTCATCCAGGCTGAAGTGTAGTGGTGCGATCATGGCTCACTGCAACCTCTGCCTCCCAGATTCAAGCAATTCTCCTGTCTTAGCCTCCAGAATAGCTGGAATTACAGGTGTCCACCACCACGCCCGGCTAATTTTTTGTATTTTAGTAGAGACGGAGTTTCATTATATTGGTTAGGCTGGTCTCAAACTCCTGACCACAGGTGATCCACCTGCCTTGGCCTCCCAAAGTGCTGGGATTACAGGTGTGAGCCACTGCACCCAGCTGAGTTTTTAAAATTTTTATTTTTATTTTAAAATTCATTCCATTAAGTTTAACAAGGAGCAAGAAAATGGCTTATTAAATATTAGTTGGAGTTTATAATTTTAATTAACTTTATGCTAATAGTTATTGAAGCTATCTGTATAAAATTCTAAATGATTGTTTCTAATATTACAGTAGTTGCTGTTATGCATCACCACAGAGGCCCTCTGAGATGGGCATTTGAAATATGAAGTTTTAGAAGCTTAGTAGTGACCAAAAGCATTGCTCTTTTTAGTTGCCATTTTGAAAAATAGTCATATTAGTGTTCTGTTCACCTTTCAGGGTAATTCTTCTAGGAACCTCACATAGTTCCCTAAACACATGGGTGTCCAATAAATGTTGACCGTAAGATGATAAATAAATGACCTTGGTTTGAATTTGTGCATTCTTCTTTCATTCTCTGTGTAGGGATACACACTGAGAACAGGGGTCAATTTCTTCAGTCATGTTTATGTATCCTCTTAACCGCAGGTGGTAGGTGGGCTCAGAGCTATGTCAGTGATTACGATGGAAGTCCCAGGCTCAAGAAGCTGAAAGCCTGGTAGAATAGGGAAAAGACATGAGGACAAGCAGTGACTGGCACGGAAGTGGAAACAAGATGCAGAGATGGGAAATCCAGGGCACAGCAAGAGTGTAAGGATACAGAGGGACATGGTGGATGGGGTGTGGCGTGCCATGCCAGACAGTCGTAGCAGTTAAATACTTGATGGTGTGCTGCAGAAGGCATTTGAGTAAACAACCATTGGGATCATAGCTTACTTTAGTAAACTAGTTGTTTTCCTGCCAGTGTTACGAGAATAACTGAATGTTCATTGAGCAAGCTAGCTAGTGAAGTCTTAAATGTTTTTGGCAATAGGGACACATGTAAGTCTAGGGGACTCCTTGACAGAGAGAACACCTGAGTCCAGGGTTAGCCATCACTGTTTTTGAGAACCAGGCATGGCATTCAGTCTGCATGTCACAGCATGTGTATCCTGGGGAAGGTGGTAGTTGGATAGTGGATGCCTATGCCTGCATTTTCTCTTTCTTTTTTTCATTTCTTGAGATGGAGTCTTACTCTGTCACCTAGGCTAGAGTACAGTGGCACGATCTTGGCTTACTGCAACCTCTCTCTCCCAGGTTCAAGTGACTCTCCTGCCTCAGCTTCACGAGTACCTGGGACTGCAGGTGTGTGCCACCACAACTGGCTAATTTTTTTTTTTTTTTTTAAGTAGAGACGGCGTTTCCCTGTGTTGGCCAGGCTGGTCTCAAACTCCTGACCTCAGGCGATCATCCACCTTGGCCTCCTGAAGTGCTGGGATTATAGGCGTGAGCCACTGTGCCCAGCCTTCAGTTTTCTCTTTTGAGCAGGACGAGTTGTGAGGAAAAAATGAGGCTGTGCTGTCCGAGTGGCCTGGAGAGAGGTCTTTGACATAGCTCTTTTGGTCCAGAAGGCTTGTGAGATGAGAAGAGACTTGCAGTCTTAAGGGTTGTGCTGTGTGGGTTATATATACAAATCACAAGGGAGGGTTCTGAATACTTTTTGAAAAATAGGTAAGGTTCTGATGCAAGCATCAGGAATCATAGGTGAATTTCCTTAAGTCTAATAATTAACTAGGTGAAATTGGTTGGACCGTCAAATTCCCTCCAGCTTTGTAATTGTTTTTGCTGTTATTTGAGATTGGTAGCAGTGGAAAAAGAAGGGAAGATTCAGGTTAAGAGACATTGGAGCAGTGTTGATCACGAGGGCAGGCAGATGCTGAGTACAAGACAGGGAAGGAGCTCTCTGAGGCCCAGGGCTCCCCAGCCTTGGAGACCAGGAGAAAACTTCCAGGCTTGCAACTAGGAAAGCTGGGAGAAGTAGGTTTTAGGGGAAAAAATTGAAATGGAATCTATTTTTGTGGAGAGTCAGGAGAGAAGATACTTCTCATGTATGTTAAGAGGTGCGTCTTCTACCCATTGCATAGAAGTTAAGGTACGACTGAGGGAGGAGAGAGCACTGGGAGTGGAGAGCTGTGGGCAGAGTGCCTCCTTGTCTGTGCAGGAGGAGGAGCAACTCAAGGCTGATGGAGGACGGATTGTGTACCTCTTCCTCTTGTGTACCTTAAAAATCCCAAGGGACTTTTAAGGATTTCAAAAGTTTACCCCTAAGTCTGTCCTGAATTGCTGATATAATGCAGTAGCTTGATCAAGTCATATTTATTAGATGGTCGACCACGAGGAATTCGTTATTTAGTAAATGTATATAAAACCTGACATATTTAAGTTAGTAATTTTGTTATTTGTAGATCTACAAATAACAAAAGATATCTTTATGGTTAATAACAAAGGATATCTTCTGTTCTAAAATGGTTAGCGTTTCACAGATATCTTTAGTAATACCTTTAGTGATATCTGTGAAAACGCTAACCATTTTAGAACAAAAGACCATGTTAGAATCACTTTGGTTTTGAGTTTATTATAGTACCTAGTGTGCAGTATTCATACTGAAGAAACAAGGTGTTTAAAACCTGCTTAACCTGAATTGTGGACGTAGTTGTGTAAATTCCATGTCAACAAGTGCCCATATAGAAAGTAAATGTAGGAATTCATTACAAATTGGCTGTGGCATGGAGGGAAGTAATTGTGACGAGGTATTTCTCATGTTGAAGAAATGAGGAGCATTAATATGTATTAATTTTATAATGTTTATATTAATTATAATGTTATACATATATTAATTTATGTTTTCCCACAGTTATTCTTTGAATAGCCAGTTTCTAACACAATTAAAATAACATAGTTGCAACATTAGAATCTAACTTACCGGAATTTTCATCTTCTGGGTAAAACATATGCCTTGTGACGTTTAATTTTATTACTAGCCTTGACAGTGAATTATGTCTGCTTTTCTTTTGGTTTGTAGGTCTTATCCAGCCCATTCCAAAAAACCAGTTTTTCCAAAGCTATTTTAATAATAATTTTGTAAATGAAGCAGATAGACCATACAAGTGTTTTTACTGTCATCGTGCATATAAAAAATCTTGCCACCTTAAACAACACATCAGGTAAGGTAACAGATTCACAGATGGAAATTTAGTATCACTAAACTGACTTGGTGACCTGATGACTTAGGATGGTAGCATTAGCTTTTGGTATTTAAGATGTCACATTTGACTCCAAAATATTTATTGGTAATTAATATTTTTATTCTTTAATGTCTTGACTGTTTTACCCAGAAATTGCCCCTGGCTTTTATATATATGCCCATTAAATTTCATTGTTTGCAATTTCCAAGAAATATCGAAGTATTTGGTTTACTTTATTAGACTTCTGTTTATGTTTTCAGATATATTTATCAGAGTTTAGATGAATTCTGAGTGCTAGCCACAGTGAAAGGGAAGTTGAACCTTAATCATGAGGGACAGTGTGACATCCTGACAAAAGTACAGAACTTAGAAAGAGCCTTGGCTTCTAGCTTCATCTCTGTCGTGTGACTTCAGCACTCTGAGTCTCAGGCTTCCTCATTTGTAAGGCGTGGAGAGCCATGGCATTGCTGCTTAGCGGTAAAAGATGTGATGACCAAGTAAAGTGAAATGCAAGAGTGCGTTCTAGTCAGAAGCATTATACAAGGATAAGAAACTTACTCATTAAAATGTGTATTTTTTGTTAAGATCCCATACAGGTGAAAAACCTTTTAAATGTTCTCAGTGTGGAAGAGGCTTTGTTTCTGCAGGCGTGCTCAAAGCGCATGTCCGAACACACACGGGATTGAAATCTTTCAAGTGTCTGATATGTAATGGGGCTTTCACTACTGGTGGCAGCTTACGGCGACACATGGGTATTCACAACGACCTTCGTCCGTACATGTGTCCCTATTGCCAAAAAACATTTAAGACTTCACTAAATTGCAAAAAGCACATGAAAACCCACAGGTGGGTATAATTCTGTTGGTCACTTTTTATCATCTTTATGATTCCCAGAAGATGGTAGGGAGTGTTTTTAGGAAATAATTGTCTTTGATTCTTACATTATTATTTCTAGCTCGTAGTATATGGGTTCAGAAAACTTAAGTATTAGTATCTGAGGATCTAATGGGAGCCATAGACTGAAGCATTAACATTTTGATTTTTAATTTAAAAATGAAGTAGTTTCTGTTGTGCTCAGTGCTTTGTAAGCTCTCTTTTAAAGCTGTTCGTTGATAATCAGATGAAATGCTAGACTGTGTCTAGTATAGTCAGCTAGTGAGTATTTCAGAAAAGAGAATCTTAGAAGATCCTGTGATTTCAAGGCACGTCATCAGCAAATCTGAGTGGTAATTATTCTGTGTTGTTGACTTTAAAGAACAACGTGTTTTAGATATTCCATAAACTCTTCATTCAGCCTAGCTTATATTTTCACGTGATTGGAAGGCTAGCTCATCTTTACGTGGATGTAATCCAGAAGACATACATTTCTGACTCGTGCTGGGGCCTACTGGTTGAGTATTTCTATGAAGCCACAGAATTCTATGTGGTACTGTAAAAGCTGGGTAGGGTGACCATAGCCTAGGAGATGTGAAAGTGAGTCACGAGGCCTAAACCAGCTGCCCTGGGACATTTGCTTTCAGACAGCATTTCAACCCACATATGTCTGCCTGGATGTTCCCTACAAAACAAAACCCTAAATATTAGAATAAGTTTACTGCAATAGTGTTTTTTGATGCTATTGACCTGAAGGCACCCTCAACAGAATTGACATTTTTGATTTCAGCATCATTGATTGTTTAGCCAAGATATTTATCTGCTGCTTGAGACCACCTAGGGAGTGTGGTGGTGTTGTATAGTGGACTCCTGTCAATTCCATATCCAGTTATACTTCACTGCATTGTGTGGAGGGTATCCTGTGCAGGGCACTGCACGTGTTTGGGAACTGGGGAACTCGGGGGCACATTGATGTTGAGGATGTTTGTGTTTCTGCTCACTGTGGGAGGATGACGGGTCCCCAGTTGGCCCGAGAGCTTACTGTGCTAACAGGAATGGAGCTTGGGCACTTGCTTGCTCAGTGGAATGTTAAATCTTTTTCAGTCAGGAAACCAGCTTTTTCCAGTGTACTTTTTGTGGTAGTATTGGGAATATGGGTTTCAGGCCCTTGTTTCCAGTGACCTTGTTTCTGGACCTAGTGACCAGTGATGTCATTGTGGGGTCACCTTTATTAAGTGGTGTATTGCTTGGCCCTTATTTGTCATTAGTTTCGAGGGACACGTGGAGGAGATGGGTGTGTAGCTTTGAGAAGACACTGAGCAGATCAGCCTGTCATTGCAGAGCTGCACTGCTTTGCTTTTACAGATTGTGTGCACCTGGAATCTGCCTACAAGAAGAGCAGCCAGCTGGTGTTTCATTCCTTTGTTTGAATTGTTGGGAATTCCCAAAATACCACATATACTCATATTAAAGATAGGTAAAGAAGGTTAGTTACTGTAGTAACATTTATGGGAAAAAACAGAGAACCAAGGAAACAAACAGAAAACAAGCCTCCATCAGTTAGCATGTGAGACACGTGTGCTTAGGGTAGAGTGGCTTCTACAGCCCCTGCCGCCACTGCCCTGCTGTGTGGAAGCGTCACCGTGGAGGTGTGGATGAAGAAAAAGTGTCATATTCTGACACTTTTCTATTATATGAGACATTTTTCTTCTCCCTTCCACAGTAAAGGTAGTTATGAATTTTCTATTTTGGACATTAGAAAAGAGGGAAAATTTTGTTTGGAACTGAGAATGAAATTTTGGTTAGGCAGATTCCAAAGACACTGGAGCAGAGCCCGTGACGCAGCTTGTATGCAGAGGCAGAAGAGAGGACCAGGCGGCCCTTTGCTTTTTTGTGTTTTTTTGTTTGTTTGAGACAGAGTCTTGCTCTGTTGCCCAGGCTGGAGTGCCGTGGCACAGTCTTGGCTCACTGCAGCCTCCACCTCCTGGGTTCAAGTGGTTCTCCTGCCTCAGTCTCTTGAGTAGCTGGGACTACAGTTGTGTGCCACCACACCTGGCTAATTGTTGTGTTTTTAGTAGAGATGGTGTTTCACCTTGTTGGCCATGCTGGTCTTGAACTCCTGACCTCAGGTGATCTGCCCGCCTCAGCCTCCCAAAGTGCTGGGATTGCAGATGTGGCCACCAAGCCCAGCCGACTCTGTCTTAGACATTCTTTGCACTACCCAGCCTGTTAGCCAGTTGATTGTGTGAGTTTTTTTCTTTTTTATCAAGTTCTCAATTCATTGCTGAATTCATTGTTCATCTTTTCCTTTGAAGTAGAAATTGTTGACTTGGATGAATATGTACTGGATACATTTTGTGAATGTAAATGTTGCTGCAAGCAACATTTGGATCATTGGTCCAATAAAATGCCTGTGGCCCGGGCTGTGAGACAGCAGGTGATGAGGCTGGACCCTCTCTGTTGGTGCACCACGTGTGTTGTCATATTTAGATTAGTCTATAAAGGTGTCATCTTGGTACAGTTATTTTTCTGAATACTTAGACCCATTGCAGAACTTGAGTTGGGAGAGTTTAACTTTTAAACACGTGACATCTTTTTAATGTTTTTAAACTGTTAGGCATTTGAGTGGGTGTTGTCCTTCATCCTCCCTTTGTGCCTCGTGTCTTGTAGCTGGTGGAAGCACTTAAAGATAAGGCAAACGAGCTCTCTTTAGAGTTACTAATGGTGTCAGTTTCTACCTGTATTGCCATCAAGACTTCAAGATGAAATCATTAATAAAAAATGTTATTTAATCAGTGACAACTTTCTCACTGTAGTATCCCACACAAGTAACCTTTGACAGCATCTAATCTGATGAACTGTTAATTTTTCTGAAGATATGAACTTGCCCAGCAGCTCCAACAGCATCAGCAGGCAGCCTCGATAGATGCCAGCACTGTGGACCAGCAGAGCATGCAGGCCTCCACCCAGATGCAGGTGGAGATTGAGAGCGACGAGCTGCCGCAGACAGCGGAGGTGGTCGCAGCGAACGCTGAGGCCATGCTAGACCTGGAGCCTCAGCACGTGGTGGGCACAGAGGAAGCAGGGCTGGGCCAGCAGTTGGCAGATCAGCCCCTGGAAGCAGATGAAGGTAAATGTTTGACTCTGAGTGATCCTGACGGAGGTTTGCAGCCTTTCCCACTCATTCCAGTCCATCGGTGTCTCCCATTGCTGACTTTAAAACGCTATGTGCTGTGTGTGAGACAGACATTGAATTCAGTATGCTGTCATTTAAAATGTATTTATTCAGTATTTATGTCATTCCACATGCTCTTAAATTGGATCATTACTTTTCAATTAGATTTTTACTCTTCAATTGTATTAACTTTTTTAGGTCAAGGTCTTTTTTTAAAAACAAAAACACAAAGTGATTGGACTTTTTGTTAGGAAATATTTGAAATCTTGTTAGGAAGTATTTAAAATCTTAAGACTACAGCAAAATCTATTGTCCTTATTTTGATATAGACGCTTCCGATTTTTTTCCATACAAATATGCAGGTGTGTGTGTGTGTGTGTGTGTGTGTGTGTGTGTGTGTGTGTTTATGTGCATATAGAACTATACAAATAAGGCTGGGTGTGGTGGTTCACACCTGTAACCCCAGCACTTTGGGAGGCCAAAGCAGGCAGATCACTTGAGGTCAGGAGTTCATGACTAGCCTGGCCATGGTGAAACCCTATCTCCACTAAAAATACAAAAAAATCAGCTGGGTGTGGTGGTTCACACCTGTAATCCTAGCTACTTAGGAGGCTGAGGCAGGAGAATTGCTTGAACCTGGGAGGCTGAGGTTACAGTGAGCTGAGCTGACACCTCTGCACTTCAACCTGGACAACAGAGTGAGTGAGACTCTGTCTCCAAAAGTAAAAAGTTATACAAATAGGATCTTGCAGTGCGTACTATTTTGTAATCCACTCATATCCTCAGTATATTGTGAACATCTTTCAAGTGTAAGCTGTATGATCTTTAGTGTTCTGTTAAGTGCACTCAGTGTAGATTCAGACTAATGTGGGTCAGTGAACTATTGGAGACTGATCAGCAATGAGATTAAGCTCCTGAAGCAGAATATAAAGCAGCACATTGCTTCTTTCATCAGTAAAGTTTGGCTACAAAAAACCAATGTCAGGCCAGCTGTAGACTGTGATTAGTGACATAGCTGGCTTCCACCTGGCACAGGCTGCTGCTTTCACACAGGCGTGTCAACAGACAGTGTGCTGACCAGTTGACTTTTGTTTTATGGTTGTCTCAAATGTATTGAGTCCCTAGGTAGGATTATACACTTTTCCTGTATGGTACCTGCAACCATGCACATCCAAAAAGGTTAAACAATTATGTAATGTAACACCATTTTAGAATATTGCTTAATGGAACAAGGTCTAAGTTTTTGGACAGACTGTAAAGGCTTTCAGGGATGATATTCTAGAAATGCAAAGAGACTGCTTTAAGCATATACATACATAAATTATCTCCCTATTGTCTTTTAAAATAAGGAGTCTGATATTTGGAAACTCGCTGAAGTGTACTTTTGGATAGATTTGCAGATGTGAAACAAATGTCTGAGTCCCCCTTTTTGGCATCTCATCCCTAGATGGGTTTGTGGCTCCGCAGGACCCTCTGCGAGGGCCCATAGAGCAGTTTGAAGAGCAGACCCCTGCGCAGCAGCCCTTCGAGCCAGCAGGGCTGCCCCAAGGTCAGTGGCGGGTTTTCAGTGAAATTTGTAAGTGAGCTGTACCTCAGTTGAATTTAATTTTACAACAACCTTAGATGTTTTCTCTGAAGGCTCTTCTAAAATCTATGGTTTCAAACCAAATAACTTTTTGCATGCATTGTAGATTTTTTTTTAATCGATGCATACTATTTTGTGGTCTGCTCAGGTCTTCTGGAAGGTGACCTCTGCAGCCATTCCACACGTAGTTTCCAGCCAAGAAAAGGTGGCTGAGTAGAAATTGGAACTTCATGGTGACTGGATGTCTGTGGCTGGTGCTGTAAAGCCTCCGCTGCATGATGTCTGCTAAGCACAGCCTCCTGCCTTTTAGCAAACAATGTTAGAGCCTGCTAATAACAGCTAGTCCTGATTCTAATTCACAAAATAGAAAGGCCCCTTTAGACATGTTAAATTTATAAACCTACCTTTTTTAGCATTTTAATGTAACTTTAATTTTTTTTGTAGAACTCCTCTCTTTTCTAATTTATTTCAGGTTTTACAGTGACTGATACATACCATCAGCAGCCTCAGTTTCCACCTGTCCAGCAGCTACAGGATTCCAGCACACTTGAGTCTCAGGCCCTCTCCACAAGCTTCCACCAGCAGAGCTTGCTGCAGGCTCCCAGCTCTGATGGGATGAGTGTAGTGAGTATGGACAGAGGGGTGTGTATGTGGCAGTATGTAGCAGGTGCTATTTTATTCCTCACTGTGATGATTTAAGGTTTCCTTAAGGGAAATTTTAAGAGGCATGCTCACTTCTTGTAACATTAAGGTTACTGCATTACCTATGAAATCCTCAGTGTTTAGTACATAGGGTTTTCTTTTTCCTTAAAACATTTTAATTTTACTTAAAGGTTTCAGTGCCATGGTATGGCTTTCCATTTGTGATCAAAAGCCAAGAATTTACTAGAGTGTTATGTATAACACGTTGAAAGATACTATGATGCTTTAGGCACAAAGCCTAAACATTTTTATTTGTGGGCTTTTAAACACGTTAGAAGGAAAATGCAATGAATGCTGACATTTAAAAATATTTAAAATTTTGTCTCTTACTCCTAGTTGGAGACACTTTGATTTTGCTTTTGACTTTCGTTTTTCTGCTTTTGGAAGTTTTTTAATAGTGATGAGAAATGATTGACCAATTGTTATCCCTTCTTAAATCCATCATTGGTAGCTTTGCCCAAGTGGTAGGGCTGGAAATTTTTAGAACATTTTTCTCATAGCTAGAAACTACCTAATTGGCAGCAGTTGCTGAATCTGGGAAGTGGAGAATCTACTTCTTAGCAGCTGACTTCACTCCAGAGCTCTCTAAATAAAACTGTGCAAACCCACTTCTGTGACTGTAGTTTTATCTAAGTTGGTTTTGGAAGTCAGGTAAACAAATGAGACACAGGCCCTTGCTTATAGCAACATTCAGTTGCTGCACAGGAATGGATGACTCCACTGTTCGCCATCTGTCCTGTGACTGTCCCGGCCTTCTGAAGGTCAGTGGAGCTCACCCTCTGCCCGGACGCGAGCATGGGTCTAATATAGAGTGGTTAGAAAACATTGACCAGATTTTTGTTTCATCCTTGCTGTGGTAGCATGAGTTGTAATGCCGCTGTCAGGAAGGTATGGGGTTAGTGTGACTGCTCTATGTATGTGTGGTACCATTCTTGGGGATCTGGAGAACATGTCTTTCTCACCCTCTGGTTAATGTGACAAGAGGAGACATAATATTATACTTTCTGAAGGTGGGATTTTATTCACTGTCAGTAAGAATAGAGCAAATGAAAGCGGAATCTCTTATTAAGATTTGCAGATATTCAAGTAGTTGCCTTATACTTCTCTTAAATTTTAGACAACTCGCTTGATTCAGGAGTCATCCCAAGAGGAGCTGGACCTACAGACGCAAGGTTCCCAATTTCTAGAGGACAGCGAGGACCAGAGCAGGCGCTCTTACAGGTAGTTGTCTGCACACACCAGCCTACGGTACTGCTGGCTCCTCGTGATGGATGCTGCTGTGCGCCTGCCTTGCTCCAAGGGCTTTGCAATTGCATTATCTCAAAACTGTTTGAACAGTTCCATTGTCATCCATATTCTGTAAATAAAGGATCTGAGACAAAGGAGATTACTTTGCTAAAATGTTTACAGCAAGTAAGTAAGTGGGCCGGGATTTGAATGAAGCAGTCTTCAGTTTGTCTGTTTGAAGTACTCTGCTGTAGCTTCCTGTCTGAAGTTGACTGCTTTAAGTCATTATTATTACATTGTCAGAAATTACTTAAATCTATATTATGCCTTTTACCCCAAGACTCTTCATGTGCTTTATGTATAACAACCTGTGTGCCAGGATACAGCACAATTAGAAAGATAGCTTCTTCGGGCGGGATGGCTCACGCCTGTAATCCAAGCACTTTGGAGGCCAAGGCGGGTGGATCACCTGAGGTCGGGAGTTCAAGACCAACCTGACAAGCACGGTGAAACCCCGTCTTTAAAAAAAAAAAAGATTTTTAGAAAGACAGCTTCTTAGCTGTGTCCATCCGCTGGCTCAGCAGTACGTATCAAGCACCCTCTGTACACAGTGTACCACACTGGACACTTGGGAGACGCTGGTGAACAGACAGACTCCCGCTCAACTCACACTACGGCATCTACCCTCATAGTGAATAAAATGAATATATTCTTACAAAATGAAGGATGAGCATGTGTGTCATAAAAATTAGAATATGAGTGTGGTTTTTTACAGAGATAGTCTTGGCTTTATAATATGTTGATATATTTATATATATATATTAACTATATATATTTATAATATGCTTAAAAGTACTTTTCAAACTCTAGCACATTTTTATTCCAGAGCCACTGAAGCAAAAACCACACCTCATCTTCTTTACAGTCACTCTTGAAAACTGTTAAGCTACATTGCCTCCAATGAATGCTCTTAAGATTTTTTTAAATGCATAGGTGTTGCTAATATTAAACACATAATGTAAGTACCTTGAACCGGTATCCTTATGCATTAGAGTCCTTCGTAAGGATATTACGCTGAGGTCTTCATGAGTTTGCAAACTGCAAAAATATGTTAGAGAGCCAGATGCAGTGGTGGGCCCCTGTAATCCCAGCTACTTGGGAGGCCAAGGTGGTTGGAACATTTGAGCTTAGGAATTCAAGACCAACCTAGCAAGACCCCATCACTGATATTTTTTTTTGATAATTTTAATTTTAGCCAGATGTGGTGGTGCATACTGTAATTCCAGCTACTTGGGAGGCTGGGACTTGAGAATTGCTTGAACCTGGGAGGTGGAGGTTGTAGTAAGCCAAGATTACACCATTGCACTCCAGCCTGGGTGATGGACTGGAGACTCTGTGCCCTCCCAAAAGAAAAAAAATCAACTTTTATTTTAGATTCAGGTGTTACATATTCAGGTTTGTTTCTGATTTTTTTAAAAAAATTTGTGTGTATGTGTGTGTATACATATACAGATACACACCTACACACATAGTATATGAGCAGTGGTTCCTTCTTTGGGATGGGGTTCCAGGGATCCTGAGGATGCACATGGATGGGCTTCAGATTTCTGTGACTTTCCTGATATTTCATTCACACTTTCTTTTATTCAGCATATATTTATTTGCCAATGTCTAATTTGGGATTTTGTATTAATTTTAAGTGCAATTAATGTTTCCTCATGTTTCCTTCATGACATCTGCTCGGGCATTACTGGACTTTTACCATTGTATCATTCATCCATTCATTCATTAAGGACGCATTATGTGCCAAGCACTAAGACCGAATTAGCAAAACAAAAGAATCCAACTCAGTTGTCATGAAGTTGACAGTCTAGTAGAAAGAGTTAATAAGCAAAAGGAACAAGTAAACTGCTTGGTAGATGAGATGTGACAGTGGGCCATGGAGAACGAGAAGGGGAAGAGGCTGTGTCGGGGGCCACGTGACAGCTTTTTGCAGAGTCATTCCTGATGTACGGAATGTCTGTAAATGGCCTGGCGCAATGGCTTCACACCTGTAACTTTGGGAGGACGTGGCGGGTGGATCATTTGAGGTCAGGAGTTTGAGACCAGTCTGGCCAACATGTGGTGAAACCCCATCTCTACTAAAAATACAAAAATTAGCCAGGCATGGTGGAACACATCTTTATGTCCCAGCTACTCGGGAGGCGAATGTGGAAGAATTGCTTGAACCCAGGAGGTAGAGGTTGCAGTAAGCCAAGATCATGCCATTGCACTCTAACCTAGGTGAAAGAATGAGACCCTGTCTCAAAAAAAAAAAAAAAAAAGGAAAAGAAAAAGAAATGCCTGTGTGTTGTAGATCCGTTTAGAAGGCATAACCTACAGGATTCATTGCAAGTCAAGATCAGAAGCATTAGGATGACTGCTAGGATTTTTGACCTGAGCAGCTAGGAGGATGAAATTACCATCACCTGAAGAGGGAACCCTCGGGGGAGCTGGTTTATGTATGAAGACCAAGGTTTGGGTTCGTGTCACTAGGATTGATGTTTGAGGAGAAATGGCATTAGGCAGTTCATTTCACCAGACTGGAATGGTTGTAAATTCCAGCCATTTCTTACATCACATAGATGGATTCAGATTCCTGTGAGTCTCCTGATATTTATTCACACTTTGATTTATTCAACATGTATTTATTTGCTAATGTCTAGTTTGGGATTTTGTACTATTTTTGCATGTGATAAATGTTTTCCCATGTTTCCTTCATGACTTTGTCTTGGGTATTACTGGACTTTACTCCTCCTTAATTCTTCTGTTTCTCTTGTATCTTGACTTGGCAGTAAATTCTGTAGGTTGTACCTTCTAAACAGATCCAGAAGTTACATACACATATTTGGGAGTTGCCAGTGTAGATGGTATTTGAAGCTGAGGAGACAGGCCCATGAGGGAGAAATGGCTCACAGATTGCACCCCTGGCCACACCACATAGAGATGAGCAAGGAGAAGGAGAACCAGCCTCGGAGATTGAGATGAACCAGCCACGAGACAAGAGAACTTGGAGGGGAATGTTTGTGTGCGTGTGTATTTTTTTGAGGAGAGAATATGTAGCTTTCTTTGATCCCTAAAGAGATCAGAGATTCTTTTTCAAGACATTGAGAAACATCAAATCTATAGCCTATCATTTTCCCGATAAAGTACAACAAATTAGAGAACAGCAAAGCTGCTCATACATGTGTTTCCTGGGCAGACTCACTTCAGATGAGCTGTTTCAGCAGATGTGGTCCCTGGGAGCTCAGCATGCTTCCTGTCCCTCTGCAGCTAATCTCTTCGGAGGAGTACACCTCCCTGAAGGGCGATGAGTCCCTGACATGAGCACACAACTCCCCAGCATGATGTTTGTCCTGTGGTGAGGGTGCCACGGTTAGCATCTATAATGCAGGCCGTTCTTGGACGCTTTGGAAGTATAGCTGTGGTCAACAGAGCAGGCAGGTGTAGTCCGGGCAGAGTGCGAACACCCTTTGCACTAGCAGGAAAGAGTTTACCTCACATGAACAGAGCTTGGTTCTTGGGAGAGGAGAGAGGTGGGACAAGGCTAAGGTTGACAGAGGGAGGCCATGTCCATTAGATTGGTCTCTGAAGGGTATCTGTTTCCCTGTGTTATAGCCAATATCGTATTGTTGTTGGTTTTTAATTAATAGACATGTTTTGAAAAGCTTACTTTCCTTATTAGTGGACCTTTTCTCAGTAAATTTCAAGTGATTTCAT
>CM052661.1:106175967-106194624 GCA_028533165.1 Leontopithecus rosalia
CTCCCCTCCCCTCCCCTCCCCTCCCCTCCCCTCCCCTCTCCACAGAGTTTTTGCTCTTGTCACCCGGGATGGAGTGCAATGGCACAATCTTGGCTCACTGCAACCTCTGCCTCCTGGGTTCAAGCAATTCTAATGCCTCAGCCTCTTGAGTAGCTAGGATTACAAGCATGCACTACCATGCCTCACTAATTTTTGTATTTTTAGTAGAGATGGGGTTTCGTTACGTGGCCAGGCTGGTCTCAAACTTCTGACCTCAACTGATCCACCTGCCTCAGCCTCCCAAAGTGCCGGGGTTACAGGTGTGAGCCACCGCCAAACCAAATTTACAAGAGTGAAATTTCAGGATGTATTCGGACACTTCTAGCTTTTAGTTGAATTTGGACTTGAGAGGAACATTAGTTGCCTCTATGTGGGCACCCAGTCTAGACATAGGTTATAGTTTAGTGATGTCACTAACCTCTTACTGGAGATTAAAACTTAGGAATGGACAAAAGAGACATCCTAATGGAATAAGCATTTAATAATATGTGAATAGGAGTTTTGAAATTTATAATTATTTGAATCCTTAAGATAACATTAGTCTATTCAGTAACAACTGAGGGGAAATGATACATGTTTATATATTCAGCATAACTTCAGTACACTGTGTTTTGTATTTTATAAACAAAAGTAGTACGTGGATTGGCATTTCCAAGTGACTAGATGCAGGAACGATTCTGCCTCTGAGGCAGTGGAAGGATTCAGTGTCTAATGACTTAATAAAGAAGAGAGTACATGCATTTTCTTTCTATTTAGAGAAAGTTTCTAATTAATCAAATATTATGTCTGCTGAGGGGTTATAGGATTTACTGATTTTTGAGTAATACATTTAAGACTATAAATACTCTAAGCGGAATTTGATCTAACAAAGAATTGTTGGCAATGTTTTATAGCTTATAATTTTTTCAGTGTTGTAGGGCACACCTGCTTCTGTAACAGTTGTGCCTGAAGGTTTCGTGGTGGTTGTGAAGCTCGTTCGCTTCTCTCCCATTCTCAGGTGCGGCGTTTGTAACTGTGCTCTGAATGAACGTGTTGCCTGAGTTTTGCATGTTTGCTTTGCAGGTGTGACTATTGCAACAAAGGCTTTAAGAAGTCCAGCCACTTGAAGCAGCATGTGCGGTCGCACACGGGGGAGAAGCCCTACAAGTGCAAGCTCTGTGGACGTGGCTTTGTTTCCTCCGGGGTCCTCAAGTCCCACGAGAAGACACACACAGGTCATTGACTGCCTTACACTTGGGGATTAGGCCTTTAAAAGAAAAGCTCTCTTGAGATATAGTCCATATACCTTTCAGTTCACCTATCTAGAATGTACAATTTGGTGATTTTTGTGTGTTCGCAGAGTTCTGCAACCATAAAAACTGTCATTTTAGGACATTTTTATTACACCCAAAATAAATTCTGTACCCATGAACAGTCACTCCCCATTCCCCGTCAGTGCCCCAACCCGAGGCACCCATTATCTGCCTCTGTCTTTCTAGGTCAGCCTCTCTAGGTGTTTTATAGAAATGAACTCATCTAATACGTGGCATTTTGTCTGCTGCTTTCACAGCACAGTGTGTTCAAGGTTCGCCCGCATTGTAGTATCAGCACTGCATTCCTTGTTTTGGACAAACAGTATTCCACGGCAGGATACGCCACATCTTATTGATCTGTTCATCAGTTGATGGCCATGGGGTTATTTCCATATTTTGATTATTATGAGTCATCCTACTATGAACATTTGTGTATAAGTTTTTGTGTGGACATGGGCTCATTTCTCTACCTAGGAGTGGAACTGTTTGGTCATATGTTAACTCTGTTAAAACATTTGAGTTTATGGAACTGTTTTCCATTGTGGCTGCAGCATTTGACAGCCCACCATAGCATGGGAGGGCTCTGGTTCCCCACATCCTCGCCAATGCCTGTTACTGCTTCTCCTATGACCCGCCTTGTGGATGGTTATGGGCCTTCCCGCGTGTCATTGTGGTTTTGCTTTGATTTGCATTTCTCCAATGGCTTATCATGTTAAACATCTTTCATAGACACTGAGGCATGTTTGTTTGAGTCCTATGCCCATTTTACAATTGGATTATTTGCCTTTTTGAGTCATAAGAGGTTTTTATATTCTGGCTACCGGCCCTTTATCAGATACGTGGTGTACAGTTAAAAATATTTTTAACATATTACTGTTATCTGTTTATTCAGTATTTTCTTAATAAGTTTAATATCAATGTATGTTTTTTGTAAGGCTTTATTTGAAAATGAAAGTATATGCTGTTTAGAAACATACAGCCAGGCAAAATAAGGAAAAGTGTTATTGACTAATCCATAGGTTGATGACTGGGGAGTCGTTGTAGTGGACACTGGACAGATTGCTGGGAGTAGTTAATATGGTACTTTGAAGGACCTGCTACAGAGACAGAGAGCAGCAATATATGTTTCAAGGAACAGTGGAAGAAAGACAGAAACAGGAAGAAAATAGCTAGTTACTTGCTTCTGTGTCACTGGTCTAGAGGAGAGAGGGCCTTCTGTATTGGACTTTATTTGAAAATGAAGCTGTATAGAAGTTTTATAGACTAGTTCTTAATGCCTGATCTACTTCACTTGCTGTGGAAGTGATGAAGGCTGGATTGGAGAAAACATTTCTAGGGTAGAGTCCACATGTTGCCAGTTTAAGTGTTAAAGCTGAGGGCAGTGGTTTGTTTTGAAGAATATGACTTTGCAGCGGCTGATTTCAGTAGAGAAGGCAGTGAGATGTCCTATGTCAACTTCCATGTTCTTAAAACAATCCATTTCTAAAAATTGGAAACCCCACTAAATAAACTGTCTATAATTTTGTGATTTACCTTTTTTTTAAACCAAACTCTGCTAAGCCTCAGGGTAGTTTTGTGATGTATTAAACCTATCTTTGTTTGCTTTTGACTGCTTATGGTTTTAAGGTAATGAAATATGATTCGTTCCAAGTGTTTTCTCTGTTTCTGTGCTCGTAGGAGTGAAGGCGTTCAGCTGCAGCGTGTGCAGTGCCTCCTTCACCACCAATGGCAGCCTCACCCGGCACATGGCCACACACATGAGCATGAAGCCTTATAAATGTCCATTTTGTGAGGAGGGTTTCCGAACTACAGTGCATTGTAAAAAGCACATGAAGAGACACCAAACGGTCTCCTCTGCTGTGTCAACCACTGCAGAGACAGAAGGAGGAGGTATTTTTCATTTGTTGATTCAAGGTGTATTAACCTGTTGCTAATTTAGGAATAAATCTATTCACAAATCAATGTGAGTATTTTAACCTGGCTATGTACAGCTAAAGCTCACTAGCACCCTGAGTTTTTAAAAGTTAAGTTTGTTTTCTGATTATGAAAGCTGTACATGCTCCTGGAAGAAAAATTCAGAGGTACAATGAAGAAATCATCTGTTCTTACAAATCACCACACACTGAATTAGCATTTGCTCTAACATTGTGTTCTTTCTTTTATGCTTATGCATATATGTTGCTAGAGACTTTTTTTTTTAACAAATATGGTTTCTTGCTATATACAGTGTTGTAGTATGCTTAATTTTCCCTCTACTGAAGTTTATTCTAGGCATATTTAATTTATTGAACACGGATCTACATCAGTTCAGATGACTCCATGGAATTCCATCATATTTTGTCGTATAATTTTCTGTTGATGGATTCATGGATGTGTAGCTGGTATCTGGTCTTTCACTGAAATGGTAATTTATGGAGTACTGTAGCATTTATGGCATACTGTAACCCCTGGCAAACCTGTGCTTGCCATTACATTGTCTCATGTAATAGACACAAAACATAATAGACACAAATCCCTCTAACTGCACAGTTAGAGGGATTAATCTCATTTTGTACACGAGCCAGCTAAACATTAGACAAGTTAATTTGCTCAAGTCCCACACCAAGAGGAAAAATCCTGAGTATTATTTTTGTGCTTATACTTTGTGTACTTGTAAGACAACTTCTTTTTAGTAAGTTCCACAATGAAATTACAGAGTTAAGAATAGAGGACGTTTTGTATTCTAGCACATCATGCCAGCATACAGACTGCAGTTTTAAAATCATGTCAGTTCCGACACTCTTGGAGGTCACGGCTGGTCTGAGTGCACGTGTGGACCTGGGCTCCTGCCCATGCCGCAGCCATCCTGTCCTGGCACAGTTGGTGCGCAGCATTGTCAGTGAATCTTGTGTCAGTGGCTGTGTGGAGATGGGGGTGCTATGTGGGGCCTGTCCTTAGAGGTCAGACCTACTGCTGACCTACCCATCGTCCCCTTTCAAGGTACTGCCCCTCTGTCTGCTTTGCCTCAATCTGACTGCACGATCACAGCGAGACCATCCGGTGTCCCTGGTGGGTTAGGCTGAAATAATGGCAGTCTACTTTTCTGTTTTGAGGAATAAGTCTGTAAAACTTGCCCAACCTCCCTTGAAGTAACAAGAACTGTGACTTTGACTTAACCATTGCCAGAGCCACTATGCACCTCATTCCTTTAGTAGATAATTCCAGAATAAAAGTTTCTGACCTGTTATACTGAGAAGTTCAAACTCTTTAATCTGATGGTGCTTGCTTCCGTGTTTAAATTTTTTTATCTTTACTTCATTTTTAAAATTCTTTCATGAGATTTCATAAAGTATAAAAAGAAAATGACCCTTTCTTTCAAATGAGTTAAAGGCTATAGAACATCCAGGCATTATTTCTAGAACACTGTCATTTGGAGGGTGTTGATTTGTCAGCCAATTCAAATAATCTCTAAGCCTCTTTACATATTCCTTTCCATCATGAATAAAGCTTCTAATGCTACTGAATTCTAGCATCAATTTGGGGGTTCTGTTTGGGCTTCATCTCACTGCTACATGTTTATTTAGATTCACCTTTCTATGTCTTGTTTTCCTTGGATCATTGCGGAGGAAACTGTGGATGAACTCTCTTGTCCATAGGAGAAAAGTCACATGTTAAATTGCATTGTTTTGCCCAAACTAGGGTCTTGGCTAGGGGTTCAGTTCCCTCACATTATTGCGATGTTAGCCCGCGCGGCCTCTTGGACACCTGCTTCATGCTGTCTTTCGGTCTTGCTTAATTTCATTGCACTTTCTCTCTCCAGCCTGTGCTATATTGATTGTGTTCTCAGTTCCTTAAAGAACCTTATCAGAGGTACCTCCTTATTTCTTCATGAGTGTTGGTGGAGCCACTGTCCATAAGCGGCCCTCAAATCGTTCCAGACTTTATATAATGTGGAATTTTAGTTTGATGTATAATTTTCTGAATTTTTATGAGATGGACAGTGAGTCCACTGGCTTTATCCTCCATGACTTTCTCCCTCAACCCACACCCTTGCTGTCCTTTGCTCCCCTCTCCCGTCCCATCTCTTATCTTTCCTTTTATGTGCTAAGAAAAATTATCCAATTTGTTTTTAAATTTACTTATTTGGCGAATTAATCAGTCACTTTGCAATTTAGCGCTTCTGTTGAGTTGTAAGTTTTTTTCAGTCATTCGTGCAATAATGATCTCCCTGTTCCTAGCCAAACTTTTTTTCCTTTTCCATTATTATTATTCCTTTTTTAATCAGTTGGAATGCATCCTTATTTTTCACTGAGGAATGAATATTTGTACATGTAGTTCTCTCTCAGCTGAACCAGTCAGCTGAGGATTGGTTCCTGGACTTCTGAGGACACCAAACTGCAGATGCTGAAGTTCCTGATATAAAACAGCATAGTATCTGCATGTAACCTTGTATACTTTAAACCATCTCTAGATTACTTTTAATACCTAATACAATATAATTGCTACGTAAATAATTTGGGGTTTTTTTTGAGAGACACGGTCTCACTCTGTCACTCAGGCAGGAGTACAATGTCACATTCATAATTCACTGCAGCCTTGAACTCCTGGATTCAGGCAGTTTTCCTGCCTCAGGCTCCTGAGTAATTGGAACTTTAGGCTCACCACCATGCTTGGCTAATTATTTTTAAATTTTCTGTGGAGACAGGGTCTTGCTCTGTTGCCTAGGCTGTCTTGAACTTCTGGGCTAAGCCCTGCCTTGACACCATGTATGGCCAATTTTAAAATTTTTGGTAAAAATGGGGTCTTGCTGTGTTGCCCAGGCTGGTCTCACACTCCTGGCCTGAAACAGTCTTTCCATCTCAGCTTCCCAAAGCAGTGGGATTACAGGTGTGAGCCACTGCACCTGGTCGTAAATAGCCACTATACAATATTGTTTATTGAATAATAATGAGAAAAAAAATCCAAGTATTTTCTAACTGCAGTTGGTTGGATCTGTGAATGCGGAAGGTGTGGATACAGAGGACCAACCAGATGTATTTTAAAGTTTTATTTTCTCCTTTAGAGTAATTGCTTTTGCTTGAGGATCATTGGCTCATTTATTAATTTGATCTCCCATTTTTGGGCTTCTGGTTTTAAAAAATCTGGTGGTAATTCATTTTTTGCCCTTATTAGTAAATGAATATCTGTATTTATGACCCTGGTAGCTTGTGTGGATACTGTCAGCTTCAAAGCTTACTCCTGAATTTGCACGGAGGGGTGGAAGGAGGTCTTTAACCCGTGCATCTTCCCAATGTTAGAAATTGCCCTCCTAAGGGGCACCCTTCACTTGCCTTTTTTTTTTGGATACGTAATATTTGTACATATTCATGATGCACATGCGATATTTTGTTTCATGTATAGAATGTGGAATGATCAAATCAGAGTATTTGAGGTGTTCATCACCTGAAGTATTTATCAGTTTCTCCGTATGGGATCATTTCAAGTTCTCTCCACTAGCTACTTGGAAATATACATTGTCGTTAACTGTATTGTCTACTCTGCTGTCAAACATTAGAGCTTATTCCTTCTATCTAAGCGGATGTTTGCACCCTTCACCACCCTGTTCATCCCCTGCCCCTGCTTTCCAGTTCACTTGGCTGTTTTCTTTCTGTGACCTAAGTTTCGCAACAGTGGTGGGAAAATATAGTGACTCTCTACCATCGTAAAAATAGCTTGGTTGAGTTATTAATTTTCATTACATACATATCTATTTAGTTTTAATTGTTTTGCTAAAAACCTAAGTCTTTTTCATTAGGATTTTGATCCCTTTTCCTTTATGTTGTTTAGACATTTGTATGGAGGAAGAGGAAGAACATCCCGACAGAAATGCGTCACGAAAGTCTCGTCCTGAGGTCATCACTTTCACAGAGGAGGAGACAGCCCAGTTAGCCAAGATCCGTCCGCAGGAGAGTGCCACGGTGTCAGAGAAGGTCCTGGTGCAGTCTGCAGCAGAAAAGGACCGTATCAGCGAGCTGAGGGACAAGCAGGCAGAGCTGCAGGACGAGCCGAAGCACGCGAACTGCTGCACCTACTGCCCCAAGAGCTTCAAGAAGCCCAGCGACCTGGTGAGGTGAGGGCACGACCGCCATGCGGGTTCTGCTCTGAAGACTTGGGGAGCAGGCAGCTGCTCCTTTGGTGACTTTCACTGCAGCAAGGCTGTTAGTTCCTGAACCTGGTGTCACCTGAGTGATGGTTGCTTGCTTACTCGAGTGTATGGTTTTAAGCTTGAGTTAGCTATCTATAGTAAGTCCTTCTGAATATGAATTAGAAAGTCTGTTTTCTCCGTAGATTGCTTGTGCTTATTTCTGTGGGGTTGTCATAGTAGTAAACAATGAAAACAAATTATCCATTGAAGAAGGCAGGGCTCTAAGCTTCCAGGAGAGGCAGAAGAGCAGCAGGCGCCCTCCTGCTTGAGGCCTGCCAGTCAGTGTGAGGAGCGGGACACAGGCAGATGACAGGAGGGAGACTAATTGGCATTTGGCCAAACAGCAGTGGTTGATACATGAGATGGAGTTTAGAAGAACTGTGAAGAATCTGGAAACCAAGACCCATGATAAGAACAGAAGGGGCTCTCAGAATGTCCTTCCGTTCTGGAGAAAGGAAGACCAAAGTATCAACATTCTCCTGAAGAATCAGAAGAGTTTCCATATATGATAAGGGGGATGCTTATGTTTTGCTCTAGGAGATAGGACAAGTGAGTGAAAGTTATTCTGCAACTTAGTAAAACAAACTGTGAAGATTTTAATATTGCGGGATGTTTCAGAAAACCAAAGAGGGTGTGTTCCTTGTACTCTTGATTCTACGGAGGGCAGTGGCAGGTAGTACAGGGAAAAAGGGTAGCTGGTTTCAAGGAGCTGCTGAGTTGGCAGTGCCACCCTAGTGAGCACGCACCTTGACTTCTGGCCTTCATGTGCCGACCACAGCAGGAAGGGGAGGTATGTTCAGCCAGAGAGTGACAATGAGGGAGCTGACTGGAGAAGAGAGAGCCCAGGTGCCCCTGGATGGTGTGGCCACAGGACCCTCGAGCTGCCAGCCCTGTTTGAGCCATGCGGTGCAGTTCAGGGGTAGGATCTAAGTTGATGGTGTCATCTGAGGTTGGGGAATAAGACGTGGAAAGTTAAACTAAGGAGAGGAGGATCTAAGGGGTTGTGATAGAAGACTTTGCATGTTTTTAAGAAGGAGTCCAGTCTGGCCAGCAGTTGTGTGTGGGCTGGAGAAACTCATGAATTAGCTGATCGAGGGAGATAGTTTTGCCCGTAGGGGCTAGTGATGGAATCATAGATGAGAAAGTCAGGCCTGGCAAGGGTGTCATGTGGAGGCGTTGAGACAGCACTTTGTGACCTGCCTGTGGGCGGGGAATGCCAGCCAATTAGCAGAGACAGGATGCCACCAAGGCAACATGAAGTGCTAAGTGTGTCTTCATCAGCTATACAAAGACCAGAAGAGCAGGGCATCCTTTATAGCTGCATTTTCTTCTTGTTGTTCTATCCTTTATTTTTAAAAAGTTCAAGGTTCAGCCTCCCAGTGAGTCAATGTGATGATAAAACAAACAAAAACTGGTACTGAAGGGTGTCCTGCTCCCCAGAGATACACCGTTAACAGTTCCTTAAGTATTTTCTTCAGAAATGTCTGGACGTACATCAGCATTAAGTTCTGCAATTCTGGTTTTTAAATTTTTACATATCAATGGGTCATAGATGTTTTTCTTTGTCAGTATCCATAAAACTGTTTCATTCTTTTTAATGGCAACACAGTGTTCCATCGCATGGACATACCAGATTAATTTTAACAGACCCTCCCGCCGAGCACTGAATTTCCATGTTTGATGACTGGCAGGGCGCTGCGGTGACTGTCTTCTGTGAGCCTGTGTGCCTCTGACAGCGCAGTGAGGGTAGAGGCTGGCAAAGGCCACCAGAGGGCCCTGTGCCTCTGTCTTTCAGAGACTCCAAGTGCTTCTTTTACAGCTCTGGCTAATAGGATGGGGGAAATGATATCTCATTTTCATTTGCTCTTTTTTGATTCTAAGTGTGATTGAACAGCTTTGTGTATGCTTTTTGGCTGTTAGTATTTCTTCTGTAAACTCTCTGCACACTGCCCACTTTTCTACTCTGATATTGTTTGGGTTTTCCTGCTGATTTGCCAGAATTCTTGGGTTTTTTAAGGGAATTGTTGGGTTTTATTTTGAGACAGAGTCTTGCTTTGCCCAGGCTGGAGTGCAGTGGCGCGATCATGGCTCACTGCAACCTCTGCCTCCCGGGTTCAAGTGATTTCTGTCTTAGCCTCCTGAGTAGCTGGGATTACAGGCACCCACCACTATGCCCAGCTAATTTTTGTATTTTGAGTAGAAACGGGATTTTACCATGTTGGCCAGGCTGGTCTTGAACTCCTGGCCTCAGGTGAGCTGCCCACCTCGGTCTTCCAACATGCTGAGATTACAGGTGTGAGCCGCCGTACCTGGCCATAAGGAAATTATCTCTATTATCATTTGTCTTGCAAATATTTTTATTGTTACTTGGATTTGTTTATGATTTTTGTGTGTGTGTGTGGAGTGAAGCTTAGGGTTTTTCTTGGCCAAACTTAATCAGAAGGCAGTAACACCTAATTTTAATTTATATAGTTATAAATTTTAAATCATGAAGTCATTTGTCAATGCATCTATAATGAATGCTTTTTGGATAGGCATGTTCGAATCCATACTGGAGAAAAGCCATACAAATGTGATGAATGTGGAAAGAGTTTTACTGTGAAATCCACTCTCGATTGCCATGTGAAGACTCACACAGGTAAGGAACGCATTCCTGCATCATTAGTAGATGTCTTAGGGTAGCATTTCCTATGTTTTATTCCTATATATTTTGCATACATAAGTGCTTTTTAAATTATAGAAAGCTTAAAAATGAGGAACCATTAAGAAAGTGATATAAAATATTTTTTTATTCCTGACACAGGGAAAGCTGTCAAAATGACACTAAGAAAAAAAAAGGATTGGTCTCAGAAGTTGAATTTTTCTTAAAAATTGTCACGTATTCTTACTCATGCTTCTTAAATATCTTTGTTAAAAAAATTACCTTTTATCCTTGAGACCAGCCTGACCAATATGGAGAAATCTTGTCTCTAGTGAAAATACAAAATTTGCTAGGCATGGTGATGCATGCCTGTAATCCCAGCTACTTGGGAGGCTGAGGCAGGAGAAGCACTTGAACTCAGGAGGTGGAGGTTGCTGTGAGCTGAGATCTTGCCATTGCATTCCAGCCTGGACAACAGGAATGAAACTCTCAAAATAAATAAACAAATAAAGATTACCTCTTAGTCTCATTTAGGCCAATGAAATTCAGTTTGTTGAGGTTTTGTAAAAACTGGTGCTCAGCAAATCTGATGACAGTTATCATTTCATAATTATTTCTATGTGGGGAGAAAATCTTATGAAGGGTGAAAGGAATGGCCGACTTTCCTGGCCTCCTTCTCCCTTTTATCTCATGTGAGGCACTGAGGTGAATACTCCTGCGCCTTCGCTTCTGGAATTCTGCACAGTGCATCCTAGTGGCTGTGAGGCTGGCTCCACCTCTCCCTGTTTGGGAATCCTGCAGTTCTTCTGTGAGCTCTGCAGTCCTAGAAAAGGTTCTCCTCGTAGCCACAGGTTTCTCCTGCAGACGATGGGCTGATAGTTACACCTCCTCTTTGGGAGTTCAGACATTTAGATGACTTAAGAAAAGTGTTTGGCCTATGGTGAACTCTCAGTGAGTGGAGAGCTGTTGTTATAATGATTCATAGAATTCTGACGATCAAACTCATTTATATTCTGAATTGTTGGTTATAAGCAGAATTCACCAGATAAGAACAAATGGCCTTTTACACGTTCACCTGAAGCCCTGTGATTCTTTTCTGATGGGTTCCTATTTGGAACTAGACAAACAGATGAGCTTGTTTATCTGGCTGTCCTGTGTGCAGTTTTTCTGCTGTTAGGCTCCCTGTATTTGGCCCATGTGTAACGCAGTGAACTTTTTGCGCATATGGAGGGTCCGGCCTCACTTACCTTCATGCCCCCAGGCCTAGGGTATGGCCTGGCATGCAGCAGGTGCCCAACGATGGCCGCGATGACTTGGTGCACACTGCTTCATCATTTTCCTGGTTTTGGAGTTCAGCGTAGGCTACATGGATATGGAATAGAAATGGAAGTCTCCGGATAAATACCTTTTGGTGCCTCTTTCTCCATTCTGAAGTAGAGGTGTGATTTCTGAGGAAGCCAGGGCAGTGTTGGGATAGCAGGTTGCCCTCGTCCCTTTGTGGTTCTCGGTGTGCACCATCTTGGTAAAAATTAGCATTCGTTCCTGGACCAGTAGAGGGGAAAAGCAAGCCAGGAAGTTTTTCTATTCCCTGAGGCTCTTACAGGGTGCAGCCTATGCTTATGGTGCTCAGCACCTTCATGGCCTTTGAGATACCCAGTAATCATGAAAGGAGCCAGCACCTAAGGAACTAGGTACATGATACAGGCACACAGCTCTTTGACCCTAGAATAGAATTTTCCTTTGCACATTCTTCCAGTGTGATGCTGACCTGGGCTGACATTTTGGTTGCCCCTGTTTGGCAGAAGAGAAGATAGAGACATGCTGAGATGTTAAAGTACCATTTGTAAAATTAAAGGAAAGTGACGGTAATTCAGAGGTGGGCTGTTAAGTCATACCACCCATTCGTTTCTGATAAATATAAATCAAATACTTCAATCAAGGTTCAGAAAAATGCAGTAGTTTAGAAACACATAAACCTCAAAGGATTGTGAAAATACCAAATTCAAATTGTAAACGATATATTGTTAAATTTCTGCAACAATTGCCTCTGACATCTTATTGGTGAAAGGGATTTTTTTAAAGCACTTCCTTCCACCGATTCAACATATTTACATTCGTGTTGACAACTGAGTGGCATGGGTGTGTGTGTCATGGCTGCCATCGCCTCTGCTGATTCTCAGCTGGGCTTTTCACAGGTCAGAAGCTCTTCAGCTGTCATGTCTGCAGCAACGCCTTCTCCACAAAGGGAAGTCTGAAGGTCCACATGCGTCTGCACACGGGAGCCAAGCCTTTCAAATGCCCGCACTGCGAGCTGCGTTTCCGTACCTCGGGTAGAAGGAAGACGCACATGCAGTTTCATTATAAACCAGACCCGAAGAAGGCCAGAAAGCCTGTGACTCGAAGTTCGTCAGAAGGATTGCAGCCCGTCAGCCTCCTCAACTCCTCCTCCACTGACCCCAGCGTGTTCATCATGAACAACTCTGTTCTAACAGGACAGTTCGATCAGAATCTGCTGCAACCAGGGCTGGTGGGCCAAGCAATTCTTCCCGCCTCCGTGTCAGGTAAACGCTGAGCCAGGGGAATGGGAGCAGCACAGGGATTGAATGGTTCTGTGTGGCTTCTGTCTGTTCCTGGAGCAGAAGAAACGTTGTTTTCCGCAGCACCATGTTTTCCTTCTTTGAACCCTTCCCTTATCAGGCATTAGGAAAGATTGGAACTTCATCTTGCAGACATCACTCCTTTCCATTTCCCGTTCTGCCTTCCATGATGGCTGCTTTTTCACACTCAGCACTTCCTTCCGCTTGTGTTGTTAATGGGTTTGAACTTGGTTTTACTCAGTTGCCATTCTCATAAATGTAGTAGTGAGAAGTGTAATTTATCAATACTCACTAGCATTGTTTTTTATATAGTTACCCAGTTATTCTTGGATCACATAGTGCTTAAAAAGTGTTACATTTAGCTAGTGTTACATTTTAGTTGATTTGTGTATCTGCTACAGATAAATGCGGCAGTTGTACATGGCAGTCAGGTGTCCTCTGTGCCCTTTCTGTTTCTGTGACTGGCACGATTGCAGCCTGACTGCCACTCAGTAGTAGTGGTTGTTTTGAACCTTGGGCTAATCAGTGGAATCTTTTTGAGCTACTTTTCTGATATGTTTAAAGTGAGTAATATGAGTATCTATTTTATAGAGTTATTTTGGGATGATTAGACAGTGTATGTGTATGGTATAAGGTGGGTATGGGTATTCCACAATAAGATTGTATTGTAATGTGTACCACTTATGTATTTAAACATCCCTATGTGAAAAATGAATTGCTTTAGTTTTAAGAAGCATTCATAATTTTCATTCTTTCCCTTTCTCTTTCTCTGGCCAGCTGGGGGTGACCTGACAGTGTCTCTGACAGATGGGAGCCTGGCTACCCTAGAGGGCATCCAGTTACAGTTGGCTGCTAACTTGGTTGGACCAAATGTCCAGATTTCTGGAATTGACGCCACCAGCATTAATAACATTACATTGCAGGTATGGCACCTTCCATGGTCTTCTGTGCTGTGATACTGTTGGCATCACACAGAAGCTTGAAGTTTTCATTACAAGCACCTCTGCTGCTTTTCAGATTGATCCGAGCATTCTGCAGCAGACATTACAGCAGGGCAACCTGCTGGCTCAGCAGCTCACAGGGGAGCCTGGCCTGGCCCCACAGAACAGCTCTCTCCAGACATCGGACAGCACAGTCCCCACCAGTGTTGTCATCCAGCCCATCTCAGGCCTGTCCTTACAGCCCACCGTGACCTCTGCGAATCTGACCATAGGCCCTCTGTCTGAGCAGGATTCCGTGCTGACCACTAACAGCAGTGGTAAGAACCCCTCAATTTTGCTTATTTTGACAGCTGGAGTTTCAGTTTCTTGCTTGTGATCACTCATTTGATTTTAGGATACTATGAAGTCATTTTCTTCTCTTAGTAGAAGAGAATAAGTCAAATGTCCCAAGAATAAGATAAGCTTTTCTTATTTTTTTTTTTTGAGGCGGAGTTTCGCTCTTGTTACCCAGGCTGGAGTACAATGGTGCGATCTCGGCTCACCGCAACCTCTGCCTCCTGGGTTCAGGCAATTCTCCTGCCTCAGCCTCCTGAGTAGCTGGGATTACAGGCACATGCCACTATGCCCAGATAATTTTTTGTATTTTTAGTAGAGATGGGGTTTCACCATGTTGACCAGGATGGTCTCGATCTCTTGACCTCGTGATCCACCCACCTCAGCCTCCCAAAGTGCTGGGATTACAGGCTTGAGCCACTGCACCTGGCAGCTTTTCTTATGATTAATGATATGTATTTAATATCTACTGTTAGATTATTACTGCCTTCATCTGTTACTCTTGTCATCCTGCCTTCATTTCATCGAAAGGCTTTCTTTTTAGATGAAGGAATTGGAGATGACTGATGCTTTGTTTTAAATTTTTCTCTTACTGAAATATTTAATAACAGTTTAATTAAAATATTTTAAATATAAAAACAGGGGAAGATGGCTTTTTTAAAGCTCAACTTTGTTTTGCTTTGTAATGACAATCAGGGACTCAAGACCTCACTCAAGTGATGACTTCTCAAGGTCTGGTATCCCCCTCCAGCGGTCCCCATGAGATCACCCTGACCATTAACAACTCCAGCCTGAGCCAGGTCCTGGCACAGGCCGCTGGGCCCACGGCCACGTCTTCCTCGGGGTCTCCACAGGAAATTACCCTGACTATCTCCGGTTAGTAAGTTATTATTTTAAACATCCTTATACCCTGAAATTTAAGTATTGTATAGCTTACTGTCTCTTTTCCTATAATACTCTTGCTGTGCAGAAAACCCATGCTCAATACATATTTGTAATTTATGGGAGAAGTTGAAGTTTAATGAAAATAATGTGTTCCAATTCAGATCTGGCACCAGAAATGAAAAATTATACTTTCTCAAGTCACTTCCAGTTTGGGTACAGTCAGTTATTTAATTCTTTCATTCACTCATTTTTTAGAGAGTAAGTTATTGTTGTTTAGCAGAGAGCAGAAAACCTAGCTTTATGATTGTTACTCATGGTCCATGAAACTGGTATAAACTGTTTACATTAGGGCATTATCAATCCCCATGGCACTGTCTTTACCGGATGTCTTCAGAATTCTACTGGGGTTATGTAAAAAAATTAAAACATGGGGGAACATTGAAAAGTTGATAAATGAGTAGGAAATACCTTTGGCAGCAACGCTCACTTAAAATGTAATCCCAGCTACTCAGGAGGCTGAGGCAGGAGAATTGCCTGAACCCAGGAGGCAGAGGTTGCAGTGAGCCGAGATCGCACCATTGCACTCCAGCCTCGGTAACAAGAGCAAAACTCCATCTCAAAAAAAAAAAAAAAAAAAATTGGCAATCTGATTCTCTCCACGCCTGACTCATTCCCTGCCTGAGGGCTATGCTGCTCCTATTCTGACGTTTCTCCTTTTGTGCCTTCCATGATCCTTACGAATCATTAATTCCCATAGCGTGCTCAGATCTCAGTGAGCACTGAATGTACTTTCCTAGTGTGCTTCGCTCATGTGACTCTTAACTATGAACTCCTCATGTTAACTAAGAATCATTTTTTAATTCAAGAAAAACTTTTATAGCCCCTACTAAGTGCTAGATATTATTCTAGTAACTTCCATGGGTGTTAACTCATTCAATATTAATTCAAGACTCATAACCACCTGATGATGATGTTAACAAAAACATTTTGCTGCGAATCAAACCAGCCTCAGTGGAGATGTCATGTGACTGTGGGAAGCAGCCCCACTTCCCCGGGAACACACCTCGGGAGAAGGACAGAGTTCTAGATAGACTCAACCATGAGGCCCACCTGGGGCAGTATTTCTGCTGTTTCAGAGATCCTTCTGCAAAAATTTCAGAATTAAAAGAAAAGGTATTCATAAGAAAACCAAAACTGAGTACACTTAATCTAAGAAGCATTGTGCTAAGTCTATCAAAACCACATAGTATGTGGTTCTTGCTCAGTTAAGAAAATGTATTCTTCAGTTTGTGGGTTGTGCTTCTGTTTTCCCTCTGTCTTATTATTGGCCATTTGGTTACTTTATTGCTTATTAGTATATTTGAAAGTGTAGATGAATATAACTAATTTTTTAAGAATTTGGTTTCAGCTGTTCTAGGAGAAAACTTTAAATCAGTGAATGAAATAAGTTTCGTTTCAACTTTGGGGCTTATGATTTTTTTTTCTGACTTCTCATTATGATATATAATGAGAACTGGCTATACAATTCCTTATCCCATTCTGAAAGGGCTATAAAAAGCATTTAATTTATGGTAACCTGTTAAAAGCATCTAGATATTCTATAGAAATTTTCAAAGATTTTCTAGTATGTTCTTTCTCCCAGTAACACATAGAATTATAAATGCATGCAGGTACTAGAGAATACAAATATTACTTCAGCTAAGTTTTGCAGACTTTAAGCAGTTCATGAATCCTAGCATTTGGGAAAAGGTTAAACGTTGAGTAAAAGGCAAGGACAGTCCTTTGCCTCTGAAATTAACCCTGTCCAGATATCATGAAAGTCCCTTTACCTGATATTTTCAGCCCAGGTATTAATAAAAGGGTATACAAATTAGGGAGCCAAACAAGCGACACCTTCATACTTTGGCATTCATCCACGGATCTTTTGGACGTGGGTCTGCTCAGGTGATAATACATTTTCTGCTTTTTGAAATTTTTGCCTGTCCTCATGTTCATCATGCAGTTTCATTTTCTGTTTCTGTTTCTTAGCGAAGCATGAGAATGTAGGTCACTCTCAAGCAGTCATAGTGCAGCATCCTTTTGTCTTTGAATCGTTTTCTCTCTGGTTTTGTGTAGTTGTCTTGCCCACACATAATTCGACAGCAGAATGTTTAAAGTATCTTGTTTTTACGAAGTCTTTCCAAGGAATTCAGTTTGGTTTCCCTTGGAATTCCAACAGGTTTTTTATTCTCGAATTCATTTCTAGTTGCAGTACTATTTGCTTACATTGTATCGTTACACTAGCTAACGAAGCTTCCATAAGCAGGTTTTGAATCAAGCAAATGTGTTTTAGTAGGAATGTGTTGCAGGCATGTTAGTGTGTACTTGAGAGCATTCAGAACACCCAGGATAGGAACACAACACATGGGAAACCACAGCATCATGGGCTCAGCAAGCCTGCTCAGTGGAGGCAGGGAGGGGAGCCTCTGTTGTCACTTGATGGTGTCCCTCAGATCCTTTGTAACATGCTTTTGCTATATATACCTGGCAGTGCACTATATTTGGAAATATTTTCGATTCATTGACAGTTTTATTCAACAAAGTGTGTGATTTTTAGGGCCTAAACACTGAGTTAAAGTAGAGGTCATAAGAAGTATTTTTAAAATACTTCACAGCTTAAAGAGTGTGAACAAATACTGTCATTTAGAGAAATGTGTTTTGTGGTCTGATTTTCATTTTACCATAAATTTTACTGAAATGAAAAAGCTTTGACTTGCCAATACACGTCTTAGAATGTTGTTTTCAGGTATCACAATATTAATTTCCATTTAGGTCAAGATTTTATTCAACACAATTCTAATGGAAATAGTGAACTATTAATAAAAGGGAGCATAAGATTGTCAGCACCTGAAATCAATAATCAATCTATAGGTGCCACCTTAACAATAAGCAATGACCAGCTTCTCTCATGGAGTACAACATTGAACTCTTCAGGTACGCGGCACATGAGTTCACCAAGAAAGACGTTATAAGAGGTCGTAGCTAAAGAGCTCTGCACACGGTAAATGAGGAGTTAAATTGTCCTTAGCATGACAGATGTATCAGCATCATGCTTTGTCACATGCAGTATCATTCTGTGAGGATTAGTGGCTTACGTCTAATTCTAGGATACAAAATTCTCTCTAATGTTACCAACCAGTTGTTAATGTTACTTTTTAAGTCGTGAAAGTAAATAATTCTATTCAGCTGTACACAAAGCATCCTATATTTATGCAAGTTAGTATTTTAATAGCTCCACATGCAAAGCTGTCCCTTTCTGACCTAGCGCTGGAAGTCTCTTACTTAGCCCATTACTTCTGTCCTGCAGTGAGAATTTTCTGACACCAGCTGAAAATAGAATAGAAAAATTGAAAGGAGGCAGCTTTCTAAGATTTTAAAGCATAGAATTTTATGAAAAATAAACGTATCAGTATGGGCAAAAACTGCAGTTACTTTTGCAGCAACCTAATAAATGAGCTCACATAAGATAAATGACAGTTTCATATATAACCATTAAAAATTTAGATAACGGCCGGGCGCGGTGGCTCGAGCCTGTAATCCCAGCACTTTGGGAGGCCGAGGCGGGTGGATCACGAGGTCAAGAGATCGAGACCATCCTGGTCAACATGGTGAAACCCCGTCTCTACTAAAGATACAAAAAATTAGCTGGGCATGGTGGCACGTGCCTGTAATCCCAGCTACTTGGGAGGCTGAGGCAGGAGAATTGCCTGAACCCAGGAGGCGGAGG
>CM052661.1:106195124-106212108 GCA_028533165.1 Leontopithecus rosalia
TGTAATCCCAGCACTTTGGGAGGCCGAGGCGGGTGGATCACGAGGTCAAGAGATCGAGACCATCCTGGTCAACATGGTGAAACCCCGTCTCTACTAAAGATACAAAAAATTAGCTGGGCATGGTGGCACGTGCCTGTAATCCCAGCTACTTGGGAGGCTGAGGCAGGAGAATTGCCTGAACCCAGGAGGCGGAGGTTGCAGTGAGCCAAGATCACGCCATTGCACTCCAGCCTGGGTAACAAGAGTGAAACTCCGTCTCAAAAAATAAATAAATAAATAAATAAATAAATAAATAAATTTAGATAACATGCCTATCTTGCTGTCTTCACCTTGTAGAGATTGCATACACTTCTTAGCCTTATTTCCAACTATGTGTATCAGTTTGTGAAATAAAAAACTAATCTTCAGATATGTTTGTACCCAAAAGCTAGACCTTTTTTCATGTTTCTTTCTTTCTTTTTTTTTTTTTTTTTTGAGACGGAGTTTCACTCTTGTTACCCAGGCTGGAGTGCAATGGCGCAATCCCGGCTCACTGCAACCTCCGCCTCCTGGGTTCAGGCAATTCTCCTGCCTCAGCCTCCCGAGTAGCTGGGATTACAGGCACGCGCCACCATGCCCAGCTAATTTTTTGTATTTTTAGTAGAGACGGGGGTTTCACCATGTTGACCAGGATGGTCTCGATCTCTTGACCTCGTGATCCACCCGCCTTGGCCTCCCAAAGTGCTGGGATTACAGGCTTGAGCCACCACGCCCGGCCTCATGTTTATTGAAATGACCTCTTAATTGAAATGACCTCTTGTCCAGTAGTTCATATGTTCCATAAGAGATTGTAGTGTCTGCTGTGTGGTAAGAATTGTGCAAAATCTGGGAATATGACTGGGCAGGTCAAAGCTGGTCCCATGTTCTGGATCTTAGAAACAAATGGGGTATGGACATGTTTTGAAGAATCCACAAGTGATTGTAAAATTACAGCTGTAACCATATATGAAGGAGTGATGATGGCACTGAGGGCACATGTCACAGGGTGGCCCTGTGGCTTCTTTGAAGAAGTCCTGGCTGAGCTGAGAGGGACTCGGGAGTCAGGTGGCTTTTCTCCCCATGCCAGCCGCTTGGCCCTGTGTGGCCCGTGGTGGCCTTTAGCTGAAGCAAGGAGGTGTGGCTATTTTAATGGGTGGAAGATCCAAAATATATGATGTATCGAAGTTACACAGCGAATGTTTTTCTCCAAATATTTTCTAAAAGTCCGAGTTTGTGGTTTTTAAAGGATCAGGCAGTGTGTTCTTCTCATCTCTAGAATTCTAATCTCAGGCTGTGAGTTCATCGTCTTTCCCCCACTGCGTGTTTCGTGTTGCGATATGAAGACATGCTACTTGTGTGTGGGCCGAAGTGGGCTGTGGTCACTTGTGGTGCAGGGCTCTTGTGAGGTATCCGGGACCTCACCCTGCTAGCCTGCCTCACTGCGCAGAAAACTGGCCGTCAGCTGTGCAGTCTCATGTCTTCCTGGAAGCTCTGCTTAACATCCTCAGTGAGCCCCTGGAAAACTGAGGGAAAGACAAGTCGAGCTGTAGAGGTTTCAGTTTGAGTGGAGTGGTCTTTTGTGCCTCTCGATGATCCTGGATGTTTGCAGGTGCAGCAGACTGCTTAATTAAGAATTGGGGACGTTCGGAGCAAAGGGAGAAGTTGGATGGAATGAGGACGCATGCACGCATGCACTCCAGGGCTCTGCTGGGGCTGTCCGCGTTCCTTTCCACTCCTGTGGTCTGGCTAGTTCAGTAGTAAGTGCTGGACTTATAAATTCACCTCCATATTGATATTGTCACACCAGCATCTCACACTCAGGTAAGGGTCCTCACAGGGCAAGCAAGCTGTCCTCAGTCAGTGGGTGCAAGGCTCCCACATGTTACGCGGCCAACATTTCTGTACAAACAGCAGCATACTCAAATGGCTGATTTACGGTTTTTTTGTATTCTTTTAGACCTTTTTTTAAAGAGCCAGCTGAGGCCAGGCATGCTGATTCATGCTTGTAATCCAAGAACTTTGGGAGGCCGAGGTGGGCGGATCACCTGAGGTCAGGTGTTTGAGACCAGCCTGGACAACATGGTGAAACCCCATGTCTACTTTAAATACAAAAAATTAGCTGGGTGTGGTGGCAGGTGCCTGTAATCCCAGTTACTTGGGAGGCTAAGGCAGGAGAATTGCCTGAACCCAGGAGGCGTAGGTTGCGGTGAGCCAAGATCAGGGCACTGCACTCCAGCCTGGGTGACAAGAGTAAAACTCCACCTCTAAAAAAAGAGCCAGCTGAGAAAATCAGTCTCTCTGTCTGTCTCTCAGGCTACTTTAGCTTATATCCCAGTTGTTAAAAAAAATATATATTTCAAGGGATTGGGTTGCATTATAAAATAAAAGATGAACTCATAATTAAAGAATATTTGTGTATTACTGTAATACTGGGTATTCTTAAATACAGGGTTAGTTTTATGTGATCAAGGAAGTTGTATTATGTTCTTGAATACCTTTGGCATCTCTGACTAATCCTGGGTATCAGAAACAGTTCTTCATATATTGACCCACTCAGTCCTTGCCTATTAAGCCGATGTTTGTAGAGTGTCTTGCACATCCCATTTGTCCTAGTTAGAATTATGCAGCAGATCTCAACTCTATAGTAGCAGTTAGGAGATTGCCTCTTAGTGAACAAAATTTATCTAGAGCCAAAGTCAGTTCCAGATCTAGCTTGAGGCCACCCACCACTAATAATTGAAATTAAAATGACATAATTTTGAAATTAAACATAGCTCTTCTAAAGTAAACATTCAAATAAAAACCTCTAGTGTCTATCCAAAACTTATATTGAGCATAATGAATATGTATGGCTATGATTATTTTTTGATTCTGTATGCAAGCAAGGTTGGTTAAGACTCATCACCTTCTAAGTTAACTCTGGCTGTTTCATCTTAATTGAAGGCATTTAAAGAAGTGTATTTTTAGGCCGGGTGCGGTGGCTCACGCCTATAATCCCAGCACTGTGGGAGGCCGAGGCGGGTGGATCACGAGGTCAAGAGATCGGGACCATCCTGGTCAACATGGTGAAACCTGTCTCTACTAAAAATACAAAAAATTAGCTGGGCATAGTGGCGCGTGCCTGTAATCCCAGCTACTCAGGAGGCTGAGGCAGGAGAATTGCCTGAATCCAGGAGGTGGAGGTTGCGGTGATCCGAGATCGTGCCATTGCACTCCAGCCTGGGTAACAAGAGTGAAACTCCGTCTCAAAAAAAAGAAGTGTATTATTACCTCTTCGAGATTTGTGAATAAATCGAAAGTGAGACAGTTAATCAGAATTTCACATGCAGGATAAAAGCACATGCTTTATGTTCAGATTTGTGATGCAGGAGTTGAAGACTTATTTCAAAGTTGGATCCTGAAATATCCATTCCCAAATCTGACACAGAGTTTTCCTTAAAAAATGATCCCATAGAATGTAAGACCCATCTCAGAAGCAGATCATAGTCTTGATAGAGGCTTGAGAAATTTAGTACAACTTTTTAAGGAATTCATCTCAAATGAGTATTATCTTTTTGCTCTTACCTTCATCCACTTTTAAATTTAAGATAATTTTGATGAATAAATCGAGTTTTGCTTTCAGTGAAAGTAAAGACCAGTATTGGTTTTCTACTTATTTATAAGGTTATTTTAGCCTTAATTTCTTCTAGATTTGAGCATAATCACTTGTTTTATTTTTAAATAGTTCAACAATTTTAACATCTACCATTTGCTGGTGTATATTAAAATTGAATAGGACATTCTCCGTGCTCACAAGTTGTTCCTTCAAGTGACCTGGGTGCTTGGGAATGAGTGACTACATAGATGCTTCTCTCCTGTTCTGCACCCAAAGCTCCTCTCTTCCCACATGTCAGTTAATCTCAAGAAAAAAACTGATATCATACCTTTCAACTATTTTTGGAACCTTACAAAATTATGTTTTCTTACAAGCTGTGATGCGTTGTCACAGGAGATTTAAGACAATGTTGGGCTTGATGATTGTAGAGTTTATTAATCTTTTTAACTTTATTTTTGAGTCAGAATCACAAATTAAAGTCAGACCTGTATTGCTGTATGCATTCTGGAGGAACAGTGGTTTCAGAAAAATAAGTGAGGAATAAAAAGTCTACAGTCTTCACTTCAACGTGGGATCTTTATTTTCATGCTAAGAGTATTTAATTTGAATTTAAAATTGTGGCTTTTAACAAATAGTTCAGAGTTATTTGTAGCTTGTAATTTCACTGCATGCTTAAGAAAATTTCAATTTTTTTTCTGCTCTAGTCACATGTTCTTTTCAATCACATTGAGGACAGTTCTACTGGAACTGGTATCATCCACTTTGTGGAAAATCTGTTGAGTTGGGACATTATTAAAGGTTCACTGCCTGAGTTTAAATATGAACTTTGCCACTGTCTGAAGTTATCATTTTCATTGAACTTTGTGTCAGGTTTCACTTTAATCAAACACAAGACTTCTTCTGTATCTTTTTACATTTTTCATGCCGCATAGTCCTGGAATCTCCTGATACCTTAATAATCACTAGAAAGTCTGAATTGGTTCACTGGTGGCGTAAGGAGAAGATCTTTGGTTCCTTTATTTCAGCAGTTGGGGCAAGGTTTGAACTTTTGCTGTGCATTGGCTCCGCCTTGGCTCTCAGTGTGATCCCGGGCGAGGTTCACAGGTGTGTGCATCTCTTCCCTGTACTCCCTCTGTGCAAGCTCATCAGCAGCTGCCATCTGCCCTCGGCCCCAGTCTCTCCCCGGTTTTGACCTCTCACATTAGAATCGTACCCCAGGCTAGTGTGTGGTAAGGGTGTGTGGAGGGAATTTTAGGAGGACAGCTACTGCTAGACCAGCTGCTGTCCCAGTCACTGGAACGCTTAGCATGTGCAGACATCCTCCACAAGGCCACACTCCTCGGGCTCCCACCAGCATGCTGTGTGGATGCTGGAGCAGGTGGGAGGGTCTGACCTAGCTATCTGTGGAGCCCCGGCGGCTGCTTCAGCGCTTGAGCCTCCCAGCCTGCTAATGGTTCTACTGCTTTTGAAGGTTCCAGGTCTGTGCAGCACAGTGTGGGAGTCCAGGAGTGTGGATCAGTGGAGGCATTGTATTTGGAGAACCCCAGTTACAAGTAAGTAACCTAGTTTTCCTGCTGGCCCCGACTCCTAGGAGAGCTCTGGACTGATGTGACCCAGGTCACAGTGAAGTACTGACAGGAGCTTGCTGGCTTTGTTTTGGCACCTGACTAGGAAATAGCTTTTGAATGTATCCTTTGGTCGTGATCTTGGTATCCTTAGCACCTGGCACGGTGGCTGGCACAGGTGGATGAGGAATACGTGTTTGAGATGAATGGATGGCTCAATTGTGAGATTAAAGTGAGCGTGCGTTTGTGACTGTGTATTTATACTTTGAACGTTGTGTTCACTGGTGCCCACTACACGACTTTGATAATCCCATATGGAGCCCGTCTCATCTGCCAGCAAGGTGCATGAGTGTCTGATCTGTAAAAGAAAAGACCTTCACCAGATACCTTCCTTTCTCTTAGTATTGGCTACAAGGGGGACATGTTTCAGTTTTCTTGTCTTTTCCAAAGGAAATTAAGACGTCATGCAGGATAAATGCATATTTAAAGGATTTCATGAGGGTTATTTTGACTGCCTGTCTTTCCGAATAAGAGTCAGTAAGGGTGGTGAAAGTGAGAGAATGAGCAGAGATGGTCAGATGTATCCCTAAGCTTTGGAACTAGTCATCCCTCAGTGAGCATACTTGCTTCCTTTCTTCAATTGGTCTCTGTAGATGTGGATGGATGGAGACAATGCCCTGGAAATTCTTGCCTGAGTTTTCATTCTATAGCAGTAGCTGTGACTGGGACTGTGGGGTCACATTTTCACTCTTCTTCTACTGGTTTTTCTCTGTGTATGTTATACTTAAGCAGCACAGTATATTCATGTGTAAAGATGTTTAGAAACTAAGAAAAGCCTTATCATAAAATTAGAATTGAAGATCCTGTGATTTCTTTGGTGAACCTTGGAGACCTTGGGCAGCCTGAATGCTGCTTTCTGCAGATCAGCCCCTGTGGGAGTGTCGGCCTCCCTGTCCCCTTACATGTGGATTTGTCTGGCTTTCCAGTTGATCTGCTTACTTTGCCTCTTTCATAGAACTTAACACTACAAGCGGAAGCCTTCCTTCAACAACACCGATGTCTCCGTCGGCCATCTCAACTCAGAACCTGGTCATGTCCTCGTCGGGCATGGGAGGTGATGCTAGCGTTACGCTGACCCTGGCCGATACTCAGGGCATGCTGTCTGGAGGCCTGGACACTGTCACACTCAACATTACCTCTCAGGCAAGTGCTCCACAGAGAGGGATGCAAAGGTCCTTTCAAAAGGGGATCTTCAGAAACATTAGTCATTTATTTACTCTTTCCTAAATATAGATTCTGAGCATTTTTTTTGGAACTTGAAGTGGCTTTTTTTTTCTGATTAAAAAAGTAATATGTTAAATGTAAAAAGGGAATAAAAAAATTCAGATAATATAGAAGAATATAAAAAATTAGGTAAAACATAAAACCCAAAGCTTTAATCCCACTACCCAAATGGAACCACAGTTAACATTTTAGTGTATATATTCTTCTAAACCTTTATATGAGTGTATAAGGTACATATTTATAAATTTCTGCAGAAATAAGTTCATCATCTACACACCATGTAGATGAACTTCATGAGGAACGTTATGTTGTATTCATGTTTTCAATAAGTAGTATGGAAATTTTCATGCCCTTAGTCACTGAGATTCTTAGATGAATTCCTACCAGTAGAAGTTGTGTGTCAAAGGGGTGTACATTTTTACATGATTCTTTGAGCTAAGATGACAAAATACTTTGCAGAGTTTAATTAGGAAAATCATGATGATACATTATGATTAATTATAGTGAACATTTTATTGGACACTGATTTTTAAAGCAGAGAATTTGCATTAAGAATACTTAAGGTTGGCCGAGTGCAGTGGCTCACATCTGAAATACCAGCACTTTGGGAGGCTGAGGCAGTGGATCACTTGAGGTCAGGAGTTCAAGACCAGCCTGACCAACATAGGGAAACCTCATCTCTATTAAAAACACAACAAATTAGCTGGGTGTGGTGGCATGCACCTGTAATCCCAGCTACTCAGGAGGCTGAGGCAGGAGAATCACTTGAATCCAGGAGGTGGAGGTTGAGGTGAGCCAAGATTGCACCATTGCACTCCAGCCTGGGTGACAGAGCAAGACTCCTATCTTACCTGGTGGGAGGTAATTGAAACATGGGGGCGGGTCTTTTCTGTGCTGTCTCATAGTGAATAAGTCTCATGAGGTCTGATGGTTATAAAAAGGGGCGTTTCCCTGCACAAGTGCTCCTCTCTTTGCTGCCATCCATGTAAGACATGACTTGCTCCTCCTTGCCTTCCTCCATGATTGTGAGGTTTTCTCAGCCATGGGGAACTGTAAGTCCAATTAAACCTCTTTCTTTTGTAAATTGCCAAGTCACTGGCATGTCTTTATCAGCAATGTGAAGACAGGCTAATACAGCATCCCCTCCTCAATTCTTAACTTGCCTGTTAGGGGCTCAGCTTGTGTAGTTCCCCAAGACAAGAGAAACAGCCCTCACCTTAAAGCACAGGAGCCAACAACATCAGCCATGGTTTTAACTATGTGTAAAATATGTTTAGAATCAGTGCTGATTGCAGCAGATCAAGTGGCATGCTGAATTATTTCCATAAATTCAGCATTTGCAGTAGATATTCAGATCCTTTAAGCTGCTGCTTCATCCACTCTCATAGCTAGAGATGTTCTGGGCTGGTAAAAAGACTTACAGTAGTTTTCTATAGCATAGCAAAATTGTATATGCGTTTCTAAGCAAATAAGTGTTTTGTATACATACACACATGTAGAGACTCTGAGATGTAATTTATATAGGTTTACCCATTTATTTAAAGTATACAACTGAATGGTTTTCAGTGTATTTACCGAGTTGTACAACTGTCACCATGATCTAATTTTAGAACATTTCATCATCTGTTAAAGAAACGTGGAGCCATGAGCCATCACTCCATGTTCCCCTCATCCTCAGCCTACCCTTACCTCTACCCCTGGCAACCACCAATCCACTTTCTGTCTCCGTAGATGTGTCCATTCTGGCTGTTTCATAGAAATGCGATCATCTCTGTGGTCTTGTGTGACTGTCTTTTTTCATTCCATGGAGTATTTCCAAGGTTCCTCAATTGCCGTAGCATGTACTAGAACTCTGTACCTTCTTATTACTGAAGAATATTCCCTTATACCACTTTTGTTTGTGCATTTATCAGTTGATTGTCATTTGGGATGTTTCTGTTTCTTGGCTGTGGGTAATTCTCCTGTGGACATTTCTGTACAAGGCTTTGAGCAGACTCTGTTTACACTTCTCCTGGGTGGCTGGGTTACGTGGTGACTGTGGTTCATCTTTTTAGGAACTACCAGCTTCTTTTCCAAGTTAGCTGCACCATAAAAGATCTTTGAAATTATTACTTGTTTTGCTGATGTTTCAACTTCTGAAATAGTACTCATCTTTTGCCAGGGTCAGCAGTTCCCAGCACTCCTCACGGATCCCTCTGTCTCTGGCCAGGGTGGAGCAGGCTCACCACAAGTCATACTAGTGAGCCACACGCCACAGTCTGCGTCTGCCGCTTGTGAAGAAATAGCCTACCAGGTACAGAATATTCCTTCATCCACAGAGCTTTTGTCGCTTTTTAAAACAAACAGATTCAGAAGGGATGGTAGTAGAGGGTCATGGGGGTGCTGTATGGCCCAGGTGGCTGGGGCTGGGGCTGGGGCTGGGGCTGACTTCTGAGGTACCCCCAGCTGAATCCTGAGTGGACTTAGGCTCTGCGGGGCATGTGTTAAATGATAAGTATGATATCTCATTCATTTTGTTATTCGTTTCTTAGGGAATGAGGTTTTAGTACCACAAAATAGATGTCGCCACCAGTGATCTAATTTTAAATTTATTAATATCTTAACATATTTGCCTACCAATCAGACCTCACATAGCCAGCCACTTGCACTCAGTTCTTTCTGCAGATTTTCTAATAACACCTTTGCTGATTCTGTTAAGTGTCATCTACGTTTTCATATATGTCTGTGTGTGTGCGCACATGCACAAGACCTATTTGTCGTTTGTCTAGTCTTTTCAAATGCATGTTTTTGGGGGCCAAAATATTTAATAAGCAATAGTCTAAATATAGAAGAATCTAAAAACTTTTCTTAAAAGTTTCAGGGTCAGAATTCAAGCACAGATGATGAATAATCTCAGAATATAGGAAGCATTAAACATTTTGGTAAATGAATTTTCAAAATAATGACTTACCGGTTTTTCAGTAGGACAAGGACTTTTTCATGACGGGGTGAGATATAACCAGCACTGGGGATGTCCTGCCATTTGACCTGAGGAACCGGAGCTCGTCTCACTGAATTTCAGTTCGTGTAACTTTAACACATTTGTGTCTGGGGTCCCCAAGACCGCCCTCAGATTTGATGATACACTCCAAGGTCTCACTGGATTCAGAGAAATCTGATATACCCTTGGTTGTGCTTTATACTTGTGGTTACAGTGGAAGGGTGCAGATTAGAACCAGCAGAAGGAAAAGGCACATTGCTGGGGAGTCCAGAGAACCCAGGTACAAGCTTCTTGGTGTCTTCTCCCAGTGAGGTCACACGGACACTGCTGATTCTCCCAGAAATGTTGTGTGACAGCACCTGCCAAGTGTCACCAACTTGGGAAGCTCAGCTAAGCTCTGGTACCCAGAATTGTATTGGGTCAGTCATGTGAGCATGGAGTGCCCATATGGCTGGCTTAGCTGTGCAGTCCCAGGTCCCTGCCCTCCAGGTCAAACTGATGCAGTGGCCCAGGTCCCCAGACACACAAAAATAGGGTTTCACCATAAGTCACATCATCAGCACAAACTGTGTGGCGCTGCCCAGGGTCCTGGGGTTGAAACTACTTTCTTATATGTAAATAGCAGGATGCTTATTGGGGATGTCTCGGGATCTGATCGAGGGCACTGTGCAGTGTGCAGGGTTTGAGCACCTCAGGCCCGATGAGGTAACTGTTGACTGCACACATTCATTAGACAGAAAAAGCACTGGCATCTTGGTCATCTTCTTAAGCTCCCTTTCTCATGATGCTTTTGTAGTGAAACCTGACTAGTCTGGTATGTTTCAGAGAGTTTCTAATTCAGTTCCAAGGCACACCTTACCTAATTCCTATATTTTATGTGACTAGTAAATGAAACTGCTTTGCTGTTTTTTAACATTATGATTTTAGCATTTGGATTCAAATAGCTAGAATAATAATGTTTGTAGAGTAATCCATTGTTGAGATTAGTTTGAAATGTACCCATTCAGGTGATATATTCCATTTTAACTTCCATTTGAGTAGTAGATGGTAATGACATAAATCAAATATTAAAACTTGGTCTAGCTTGTATTTTTTTTTCTGTATTTGACAGGTTAATTAAATATGAAAATGAAGTAGATAACTAATCTGTGTGAGTGAATACAGGCCTACCTCAGAGATATCCTGGGGTCAGTTCCAGACTACTTGCTTTGTTGTGATCATTGCAATAAAGCAATTATTACATGTTTGGGGGGGGCAAAATATTCAGTAAGCAATAGTCTGAATATAGAAGGGTCTAAAAACTCTTCCCTTAAAAGTTTCCAGGGTCAAAATCAAAGCACAGATGATGAATAATCTCTGAATTTAAGAAGCATTAAACATTTTTGGCAAATGAGTTTTCAAAATAATAACGTACTGGTTTTTCAGTAGGACAAGGGCTTTTTCACAAAGAAATGAGATTTAACCAGCACTGGGATGTCCTGCAATTTGACCTGAGTAACTAGAGCTTGCAATAAAGCAATTGTCACAACAAAGCAAGTCATACTAATTTGCTGGTTTCCCAGGGCATATAAACATTATGTTTATACTATACTATAATAACAGTGTTCAGCAGCATTCTTTTTTTTTTTCTTTTTTTGAGACAGAGTCTCACTCTGTTGCCCAGGGTGGAGTGCAGTGGTGCAGTATCAGCTCACTTCAACTCCTGTTTCAACCTTCCAGGTAGCTGGGATTACGGGTGTACAACACCACACCTGGCTAATTTTTGTATTCTTAGTAGAGACAGGGTTTTGCCATGTTGGCCAGACTGTCTGGAACTCCTGACCTGAAGTGATCCACCCACCTTTGCCTCCCAAAGTGCTGGGATTAGAGGCATGAGCCACCATGCCCAGCCAGCATTATTATTTTTTTTTAATGTACATACCTTGATTTAAAAATACCTTATTGCTCAACTCCAGATGGATTAAAGACATAAGATCTAACACCATAAAAACCCTAGAAGAAAATCTAGGCAAAACCATTCAGGACATAGGCATAGGCAAGGACTTCATGACTAAAACACCAAAAGCATTGGCAACAAAAGCCGAAATAGACAAATGGGACCTAATCAAACTCCACAGCTTCTGCACAGCAGAAGAAACAGTCATTAGAGTGAATCAATAATCAACAGAATGGGAAAAAATTTTTTGCAATCTACCCATCTGACAAAGGGCTAATATCCAGAATCTGCAGCGAACTAAAACAGATTTACAAGAAAAAAACAAACACGCCCATTCAAAAGTGGGCGAAGGGTATGAACAGACACTTTACAAAAGAAGACATACGTGATGCCAAAAAACATATGAAAAAATGCTCATCATCACTGGTCATTAGAGAGAAGGAAATCAAAACTACATTGAGAAATCATCTCACGCCAGTTAGAATGGCGATCATTAAAAAATCTGGAGACAACAGATGCTGGAGAGGATGTGGAGAAATAGGAACACTTTTACACTGTTGGTGGGAGTGTAAATTAGTTCAGCCATTGTGGAAGACAGTGTGGTGATTCCTCAAGGACCTAGAAATAGAAATTCCATTTGACCCAGCAATCCCATTACTGGGTATATATCCAAAAGATTATAAATCATTCTACATATGGATACATGCACATGAATGTTCATTGCAGTACTGTTTACAATAGCAAAGACCTGAAACCAACCCAAATGCCCAATGATAGGCTGGACAGGGAAAATGTGGCATATATACACCATGGAATACTATGCAGCCATAAAAAACAATGAGTCGGCTGGGCACGGTGGCTCAAGCCTATAATTCCAGCACTTTGGGAGGCCGAGACGGGTGGATCACGAGGTCAAGAGATCGAGACCATCCTGGTCAAAATGGTGAAACCCCGTCTCTACTAAAGATACAAAAAATTAGCTGGGCATGGTGGCGCGTGCCTGTAATCCCAGCTACTTGGGAGGCTGAGGCAGGAGAATTGCCTGAACCCAGGAGGCAGAGGTTGCGGTGAGCTGAGATCGTGCTATTGCACCCCAGCCTGGGTAACAAGAGCGAAAACTCCTTCTCAAAGAAAAAAACAAAAAAACCAATGAGTCCATGTCCTTTGTAGGGACACGGATGAAGCTGGCAGTGAATTCTCAGCAAACTGACACAAGAACAGAAAATCAAACACTGCATGTTCTCACTCATAGTTGGGTGCTGAACAATGAGAACACATGGACATAAGGAGGGGAGCATCACACACTGGGGTCTGTTGGGGGGATATAGGGGAAGGATGGCAGGGGGTGGGGAGTTGGGGAGGGATAACATGGGGAAAAATGACAGATATAGGTGATGGGGAGGAAGGCAGCAAACCACACTGCCCTGTGTGTACATATGCAACAGTCTTACATGTTCTTCACATGTATCCCCAAACCCAAAATGCAAAAAAAAAAATGAATTAAAAAATTGCCTTCTTGTTAAAAATGCTGACAATCACCTGAGCCTTCAGGGAGTGTAATCATTTCTGGTGGAGGCTCTTGCCTTGATGTTGATGGCTGCTGACTGATGAAGGTGGTGGTTGCTGAAGGTTGGGGTGGCTATAGCAATTTCTTAAAATAAGACAGCAATGAAATTCGCTGCGTCAATTCTTCCTTTCATAAAAGATTTCCCTTTCATGAAAGGAAAACTTTGGAAGTGAGGCATGAAAGCAACATTCATCTCTGTATACCTCCATCACAGCTCTTGGGTGAGCAGGTGCATTGTCAATGAGCAGGAATATTTTGAAAGGTATCATTTTTTCTGACCAGTAGGTCTCAGCAGTGGTCTTAAAATATTCAGTAATCATGGTGTAAACAGATGTGCTGTCATTCAGGCTTTATTGTTTCATTTGTAGAGCACAGAAAGAATGGATTTAGCATCATTCTTAAGGGCTCTTGGATTTTTGGAATGATAAATGAGCACTGGCTTCAGGTTAAAGTCGCCAGCTGCATTAGCCCCTCACAGGAGAGTCAGCCTGTACTTTCAAGCCAGACACTGACTTCTCTGTAGCTATGCAAGGCCTAGGTGGCATCTTCTTCCACTATAAGGCTGTTCTGTCTGCACTGAAAATCTGTTGTTCAGTGGAGTGACCTTCATTGTAGATGCCGGCTAGATGTTCTGGGGAACTTGCTGTAGCTTATCCATCGGCACTTGCTGCTTCACCTTGCACTGTTATGTTATAGAGGCAGCTTCTGTCCTTAGTTCTCCTGGACCAACCTCTGCTGGTTTCCAGCTTTTCTTCTGCAGCTTCACTGGATAACACTGTTGATTTCCTTCAAGAACATTCCCTTCATTTCACAGCTTGGCTAATAGTTTGACACAGGAGGCTGAGCTTTCAGCCTGTCTCATCTCTCTCCATGCCTTCCTCATTAAGCACAATCATTTCCAGCTTTTGAAGTGAGGCTGTGTGACTCTTCCTTCACTTGAACACTTAGAGGCCATCGGAGGGTTATTAATTGGCCTAACTCCGGTATTGTGTGTCTCAGAGAACAGGGAGGCCCAAGGAGAGGTGGGATGGCCAGGTGATAAAGCAGCCAGGCACAAACAACGTTTGCAGATTCAGGTTGCCATTTTTATGTAGGCGGGGTTTGTGGTGCCCCAATTACAATACGATAGTAACATCAAGGATCGCTGATCACAGGTTACCGTAACAGATAGCGCTATAATGAAAAGGTTTGAAATATTACAAAAATTACCAAAATGTGACACAGAGACAGGAAGTGAGCATGTGCCATTGGAAAAATAGCACCAAGAGACTTGCTCGAAGCAGCACTGCCGCAGACTTTCAGTTTGTAAAAATGAAACGGTATCTATGAAGGGCAAAAAGAAGCAAAGTTCAGTGAAAACAAGACATGTCTGTAATTATTGAGAGAAATTCTGTGAGATGTTTTCTGTAAATTTTCCTTGTTAGGTGGTAGCACTGTTTGCCAACATTAATTGGTGTTAATCACTGTTTAATTTCATCCTAATGCTCTCTTGACACAGATGGAATGCACATTGACGCTTCCAGGCTCTGACCGGGGCACTGAGCAGAGACTTCAGACCCATTCCTGGGTCTGCCTGTGGCCTGTGCGTCTGGGAGGAAGCTGGGACCCCTTTCAGTGCCCTGGGCTTATCTGAACCCACTGTAGAGTGGCTAGGAGTGCTGCCTGTAGCCTCTGGTGAGGTGTGTACATCCTTGCTCCCATGCTTTCTGGCCAAGAGATCTCAGGCAATCCTAGGTCTGTGTGATGGCCTGTTTTGAAGACAGACATGTCCAGGCACGGTAGTTCACACCTGTAATCCCAGCACTTTAGGAGGCTGAGGCAGGAGGACTGCTTGAGCCCAGGAGTTCGAGACTGCAGTGAGCTCTGCTCGCCACTGCACTCTAGCCTGGGTGACAGAGCGAGTGTGTGCTTCAAAAAAAAAAAAAAAACCCAAACAGTGGTGTAGTTAGGACTGCCTCATGGTGGTCAGAGTTTGGACAATTAACGTTCCCTGGCACTGAGCACAGGTCCTGGCCCAGAGCAAGTGCTCAGGTGAGGACACTACCAGTGGTGGTGGAGTGGCTAAAGCCCGGGGCTCACTTCACTCTCTGGTGAAGTCCCTAGAGCAACTATCTTTGCTTTTCTTTTTAAAAATCTTTTTCTTTATGGTTCATCTGAAGAGAAATCCATACTGATCTGACAAGATGTGTGCTCACAACGTAAAATCATCTTTATCCTAAAAGCCATTGACATGCCCCCTTACTCAGCCTGTCTTTACAAAAAGGAATGAACTGATTTCTACCTGACTCTTCCGTAAGGATTAAGAGACCTGGCCTAACTTGGTTAGCAACTTCAAGCTCTTACATCAGTGGGGAGCTGCTGCAGCAAACTGCCTTTCTTCCTCCACTCACTGCGTAAGGGGCATGGCCTTCTTTTGAAACTGGTTTTGCTGGAGAAAAGAGAGGACACTGGCTGGCCAGCTGTCTGAGGCCAGGCTCCCACTGGGCATGTGGTCTTATGTAGCCGAGCCCTCCCCACAGCCTTGAGGTGTCTAAGTGCCAGGGCCGTTTTACTCATAAGGAATCTATGACGTAAGGGTAGCTTTGGATAACTTAAAGTCACCCTGCCAGTAGAGAGAGCTGGCGTTTGAACCCAGTTCTGTCTTACCCCACTCTTCATGTCTTAATAGAAGAATATCGTTTTGAACATTTACACCTGGATTTCCAGTTACTTGAGCTCAGCTGGTCTCAGCTGGTCTCAGCTGGGCTTTTTAGTAAGGGGCAGGTTTTTAAGGGAGGTTTGGGGTCAGAAGGCTGATCATGTGCCCAGGTGTGTGCCCAGGTGTGTGCCCAGGTGTGGATAGTCTTTCTCCGAAAGCTGCCTTGTTTCAATTCAGCAAACATTAAAGTTCCTGCCAGTGCTGGCTGCTGGACACAAAGGGTATTGGATCAGCACCAGGTCTCTCTGGGCTCATTAGGAGGTGGATGTAAGGCTTCTTTCCTCCCTCTTCTGCTTCCCAAAAGCCACACTCCTCATGCTTGGAAGGTGGTGTTCATACATGCTTCTATCCTCCTGCTCCCATGTGGAATAACTGCTATGGGAAGCAGATGAGATGATTTCTAGCTGTGGCCAAGTTTATGTTTCAGGCTGAAAAGTCATCTCACACTCATCCTCTAACTGATTTCCCCTTCTCTTTTTGACAAGTATAGCAATATTCTATTAATATTCAGTCTCTTTCCAGATTTTCATATATATGTAATTATGAAATTCAGCAGAACATTGGCTATTTCACAGTAGTAGCAATGATTCAGAAGCTTTGCTGTGGTTATGCTGAAAAATATTTTGCAGAAATTGTTTTTAAAGTTTTGTGTGTTTGTCTTTTCTTGAACGATGTGGACCAGTTATTGAATTCTCACATCTCATGAGTAAAATTTTTGGGTCAGAAACAATTTTTTGTGTGTGTTCATCACCATGACTACTGGGGGATACTTGGCAATACTGATGGAGGACATGAGGCAGCTCCTTAACTACAGGTTTTTGCTTGAGTTGATGTTCTTCAGCATGCATTTATCTGCAGTTACAGAACCAGCCTTCAGTATCATTTATTCCTGTGCTTATCAGACTTTTTTGACACACGCAGAATATATTTATATGCAGTGACCTGAAACATATGTTTCTGTCATTTTTCTTTACACTCACAGATATGTTAGATGCACACCTGACACAGGTGTCATATTATAGAATAACACCTACAGATACTCACGTGTAGACACACACCTGACACAGGTGTCATATTATAGAATAACACCCACAGACACTCACGTGTAGACACACACCTGACACAGGTGTCATAGAATAACACCCACACTCACGTGTAGACACACACCTGACACAGGTGTCATATTATAGAATAACACCCACAGACACTCACGTGTAGACACACACCTGACACAGGTGTCATATTATAGAATAATACCCACAGACACGTGTAGACACACACCTGACACAGGTGTCATATTATAGAATAACACCCACAGACACGTGTAGACACATACCTGAC
>CM052661.1:106212208-106226633 GCA_028533165.1 Leontopithecus rosalia
AGTGTCATTTTATAGCATAACACCTACAGATACTCATGTGTAGACACACACCTGACACAGGTGTCATAGCATAACACCTACAGATACTCATGTGTAGACACACACCTGACACAGGTGTCGTATTATAGAATAACACCCACAGACACTCATGTGTAGACACAGACCTGACACAGGTGTCATATTATAGCATAACACCTACAGATACTCATGTGTAGACACACACCTGACACAGGTGTCGTACTGTGGAATAACTCCTGTCCCAGGCATCTCACGTGGCAGCCATGTCTTTTCTGATCCTTCTCTTTTGTTTCCTTTTTTCCAATTTCGTTCTTTTTTTTATTACAGCACCAATTAATAATACAGCACCCTGTAGAACTGTTTTGTTGTTGTTTAAGTATTTTTCTTTAATTTGTGCTTATTTCTTATATTACATTCCCAAATTAATGAAAAAGTATTTGATAAACTGGGAATAATAAAAACGTTAACCAATCTTGTTAATTTTCATTATGATTGTTTTGTTAGGCCATCTCATAGAAATTTGCATCTGCAAAATTGAAATCTGTTGTTTACAAAAGCTAAGTCAGCCAGGTGCAGTGGTTCATACCTGTAATCCCAGCACTTGGGAGACTGAGGCAGGAAGATCCCTTGAGTCCAGGAGTTTTAAGACCAACCTGAGCAACATAGGGAGACCCTGTCTGTACAAAATAATTAGAAAATTAGCTGGGCATGATGGTGAGGTGGTGAGTACCTGTGGTCCCAGGTATTCGGGAGGTCTGAGGTGGGAGGATTGCTTGAGCCTAGAAGTTTTAGGCTGCTGTGAACTGTGATTGCGCCATTGTACTTCAGCCTGGGAGAAAGAGCAAGACGCCATCTCAAAAAAAAAAATCCAAGAGAAAAAAAAGCTGTGTAATAAATTCCTCCTGTTTTCATTTTATTTTTTCAAGGGGTGGTGGCATCCCATTAAAATGATTTGAAAACCTAATTGGTTGTGATCCACAGTTTGGAAAAAAATGATTTAATTCTATTAAAGGTTAAAAACATCTTTTGTTATTAAGAATTGCTTATCTAAAGCTACTACCAGCAGCAAGCATTTAGTGAATGCCTGCACTGTGCAGCCCTTGGCAGGTAGGTGTTTCTCCCAGGAGGACCAAGCATGGACTGGTTCAGTCCTTAGCCTGGAGTAGCCCGGACTGTCCCAGTGGAGCTGGGATTTGCACCTGGTCAGTGCGGCAGCAGAGCTCATTCATTACCTGCTGTTGTGTGGTTTCAGTCTTGCAGGACAGTGTGCCTTCTGGTCTCATACTGTGTGGAAGGCGCCTCTGGCTAAATTACCCTGATGCCAGGACATACAGTGTGGGCTCAATGTGTCCGTGCTAGGAATGTCCCTGTTATCACCATGGCGTGTGTCAGTTCACAGACTGCACAAGTCCAGTCGAATGCGTGGAAAGTCACAGAATTTCTGGCTCTTTCCAGGTAGCTGGCGTCTCTGGGAACCTGGCCCCAGGCAGCCAGCCTGAGAAGGAGGGCCGGGCACACCAGTGCCTGGAATGTGACCGCGCCTTCTCATCGGCGGCGGTGCTGATGCACCACAGCAAAGAGGTGCACGGCCGGGAGCGCATCCACGGCTGCCCCGTGTGCAGGAAGGCCTTCAAGCGCGCCACGCACCTGAAGGTAGGCCCACCGTGCCACAGCGCAGCTGTGTACCCCCCAGACTGCTAGAGTTGCAGAGTCTAAGATTTAACACCGGCTGGAAGTCCAGCTATGGCAAGAAAAGATCTGAAAAGCTTCTCCGCATGTGTGTTTTTGAGGAAAAGGTCAAGAGATGTAGGTGTATTGTTGGGTTCCGCTGGCTGTACAGATGAATAGATCACGTGTTCGCCTGCAAGTGATGGTCAGTTTCCAGTACAAATTGAAAGAGCATTGAAATACCCTGTCTCCCTTGTCAGAGTGGCAAAAATATAAAAATCTATCAGCACCTGTTGTTGAGGCTGTGGGGAAACAGAGGCTGGCTCACGTAATTGCTGGGGAGACTGTCACTTGGTAGGACTTTATGTAGGGGCATTGGGCGGCCCTAACAAACGCACATGTGCTCACCCTGGGGACCAACCATGAAGATGCCCCTTCAGCCTCCCAAAGTTTAGCTGCCCGTGCTGTCCACTGCAGCAGAGCTATCACACAGTGGGGCCTGGAGCATCCACCAGTGGAAGGCAGAGGATACATGTGGGGACATCCCCCTGGAGGGTGCTGTGCCATAGTGGGCGGGAGGCAGAATCCCAGCAGGTGATTTGGAGGTTCCCCAGGGCCGTGCGCCCGGGTGCTCTGACATCCAGCCCAGGGTGCTGTCTTCGAGTGAAGGGAATGGGGTGCAGAAGGGTGGAGCATGGAGGAGTGTGCAGCACGGCTGCCTGGCCAGCACCACTTCAGCCCATTGGCTAGAGCCCCCATCAGCACTCACACATCAAGCTGGCGTCTGTCCTTGGCAGTGTGGGATGATAATGGCACTTTTCCCAAAAACCGCATTACATCCATAACATGAGAAAAACAGACAAATTTTAAGTGAGGGATGGCCTGCAAAATTCCTGACCAACTGTGCCCGGGCTGCACAGAGGGCAGAGCTATGCCACACTGGCTGAGAAGGAAAGCTGCGCTGGGAAGACGGCTGCCTGGACCCTTGGGGTTCCTGTTTATGTTGGGGGTGGGATGGGCTTTGGCCTTCGTGTGTTTGTTGTCTTTTAATGAGTGTAGGACTGGAAGAAGGAAGAATCCTACTCAAAGGAGAACTTCCTGTCCCAGGAACTGGAATCCTTGTATCCCTGTGACCAGAGTGGCTTTTTTGGAGTGTGTACTAGAGCACACGGCATTGGACATATTGCAGACCAGTGGTGTCAGTGGTGACAGCCCTGTCTGTGCTGGGAAGCCCAGGGCCCCGGCTGTGGCACTTGCTGTGGCTCTTCTCCCAGGGTCCCTCCAGGGGCTGGTGAGCCCTGAGACCGTCACTCCTCCATCTCTGTGCCTGAAGGAAGCCTGTTGCTTGGCTGTTTGAGTTCTTTTTTCTTTGTTATACTTTTACTTTAGGTTCAAGGGTACAGGTGCAGGTTTGTTATATAGGTAAACTCAGGTCACAGGGTTTTGTTGTACAGATTGTTTCATCACCATGGTACGAAGCTTAGTAGTTAATACTTATTTCCCTGCTCCTCTCCCTCCTTCCTCAAGGAGCCCCCTGCATGTGTGAGTTGCTCCCCTCTATGGGCCCACGTGTTCTCTTCATTTAGCACCCACTTATCAGTGAGAACATGCGGTATCTGGTTTTCTGTTCCAAGATGGATTGAAGACTTAAATGTGAAACCTGCAACTATAAAAACCCTGGAAGACAACCTAGACAGTACCATTCTGGACATAGGAACAGGCAAAGACTTCATGACGAAGATGCAAGAAGCACTTGCATCACAAGCAAAAGTTGACATATTAGATCCAATTAAACTGAAGAGCTTCTGCACAGCAAAATCAACTAGCAACAGGGTTCTCCCTTTTCACACCTTCTGATGAGCTGATGGCCATTGGGCTCTGCTGAGTCCCCACCAGCTTCCTTAGAAATTCACACCTCGCTATAGCAGAGCCAGACTGACAGGTGTTAGAGCTTACTCTATGTATTAACTCCAGCTGATCGCAAACTTACTTTATGATGAAATTCGTTCTTGAGGAACATTTGTCATCGTCTTGAAGAACACGTTCCAGGGAGAACTAAGTTACGGTCAGATGTGCAGCATTATTCTATTTCAGATGACGTAGCATGCCTGTGTTCTGTTCTGTTTCTCGCAGTTCAGTTGAGAACATTCCCAATCTCATTTCTAAGATCCTTCTCTAGGTTCCTATCTCCTCTCTTTCTTAAGACCTACCAGACTACTTAAATGTGACCCACCAGACTACTTTAACATCTGAAGGCATTTCTGAGGTTGTGCTCTTTGTCAGTTTGAGTGCAGTTTGGACATTTCTGAAACTCCTTCCTCACTCACAGAGAGGTTGTTAGTTCCCATGGATTACTTATAAAGAGAGCTGATCTTACCCACTTGAAGTGAACTTTTCTCAGTCTGCGCTCTCCAGCACCCTGGTCTTCACGCCACAGGCAGGCAGGCACCGTTCTGTCTTCTGGCTAGACTATCGCGGCTGAGTTTTGTCTAGACAGAGTCACGGCTTATGCATAATTTTGCATAAATGGGCAAAAAGATGAATGAAACAGGAGCCACAAACCCCGTAGACTTTCAGAGAAGGCTATAAGTAGGAGCACTCTGATTGGGAAAGGAAACTGAATCGGATTGGAAGAAAACAGGTAGGCATATGTTTAAAAGTTAGAGTCCATTTCTTCAGGGGTCCATGGTCAGGGCCCACCCAGCAGGTCACTGTGAAAAAGTGGTTAAAATGAGGACGTTATGACTGCCCAGTTAAGAAATGAATGGTGGCCATTCCTCTGGTCTCTACACAGCTCTGCCCAACCAGTCCAGTGTCACTGGCTCCACAGGAAACTCTTCAGTGCCACCACCTGGCTGGAAGCAGCGGGTCCACAGGCCTCTGTCTAGTGAGGCCCTTGAGACAGGGCTACTGCCTCCTCTGCAGCCCACATGCTGCTCTCAGGCCCTCAGATCTAGCCCTTAGTCCCCGTCTCCCACCCTCCTGGAAACTCCTCTTTCCTCTTTCTTACTCTAATCACCCAAATAGAGGGTGGTGCCTCCTGCTCATGCCTCTCAGAGCCTTCTGGGTTCCTCCATGGCACCTACAGAAAGGCTCAGTGATGACCATGTGAGAAGATGGTGAAGGAGGTGGCCTCATCTGTCCAAGAAGAGCTCAAATCAGGAGCAGCATGGCTGGCCCTGGCCACAGAGCTGGGACAAGCCGGGCAATGTTCAAATCCCCTTCGGTGGTCAAAGGAGGGTTGGGCATGCTTCATGTAATGATCTGGTGGTAAAAATTCAAAATCGAGGCAGTGTACAGGGCTGCAGAGTAAGAAAGAAAAGCAGCCACCATGCATAGGCTCCCTCTACCCTGCCCTTGTTCTCTGCTCCCTTTGGGCTGCACCCCGAGGGTCTCATCCGCCAGAGTTTCTGGCTCTGCCACCAGGATGGAGAAGAGCAGTCTAAGCGCTCTCCCCTTTTTGCTCAGTGTATTCATTCATTCAGTGAATACTTCAGAGCTGCCTGAACCTCATGCTGAGGACATTGCCTGAGTAGACAGGATGTCCCTGGCTGTGAGCCACCTTCAGGGGCATTCCCCAGCAACTCCACATGCTTCCTTCCTCCAACTGGAGCACCCCTACTTCATCCAGCCACCCTATGCTGCAGGGTAAGGCCTAACCGCTCTCTTCCAGGAGTGCAGCTCGTCGGTATTTGTTTTAAAGCCACCAGCATAGAGTGACAGCCCATGTGCTCTTTTACCACCGCATGTGCTCTCTCTGGTGGTCAGAGACACAGAAGCCACAGTTATAAAAGCTTTCCATCTCAGCCCACCAGACAGTCTGTCCCCCCACAGACTCTCTCTCTCCTCCTTTCAGTTTAGCAGACAGTGAGTACCTGCTGTATGCAAAGACAGTGTTCCCAGAAACAGGTGGCTCCATCCTCAGGAAGCTTAGCATTCAGTGTGGCTGCAGTTACATCCGACACAGATCAGGTGGAAACCCCAGGCAGAGTAACGGAGGATGCACTCTAGCTGTTGATGTTGATTAGTGTCGTCCGGGATGGTGTAGTCAATGATCAGGCCTCACCTGCAGTCCTGGCTCTGCTGGGTCTGCAGTGCTGGGGAGGCTCCCCCACCCACCTCCCGAGTTTGCTTTTCCTACCCTGCAGCTTTCATTATACCCACCTCCCAGGCTATGCAGGGCCTTGAGCAGTGCGACGTATGCAGCTGGAACACAGATGGCCATCGCAAACACAGGAATTGTGTACTTTTCCCAATTTCTGCCTTAAAGGGTAGAGGTTAGTTCTAAAGACTGGGATTCTATCAGGATAATTATTACGCTTGTGAAATTTTGGGAAATAACTACGTTGCACATCCTCAGATGCCTGAAAGGACAGCAGCTATCAGATCTTTGAGAAATTTGTGATCACATGAATGCAGTATCTCTGGCAAGTTGCCAATCACATAACATGAGAAGGGAACAGTTTCCTCTTGGTTTAAAAGCCTCTGGAGCCACCATGAGGCAGCCGTCATATCACAAGGAACACACTTCAGAATCATGGGCATTCCGTGAGGACTCGTGGCTAAGAGTCACTGAATGCATCCCAGCTGGGCACCGCCGGGCCGCACAGAGCTGGCCTTGGGCAGCAACCTATGGGTGGCCTCAGGCCACGACACATGGGTAGACTCGTGTGAAATGGGGACAGGATCCTCCACAGCCAATGGAAAGAGCTCACCTGGACTCCTGCACTAGGCTCATGGCTTGATGTCCTTGGTCTTGGTTAATCTTGGTGACAGCTGATGAAGGAGATGCTTCTACCCCTATTTGGGACACAGACGGGACCGGGCCACGTAGCTAGTAGGTGGTAAAGCTCAGATGGGGACCAGGGTCTCCCTGAGAAGCCCTTAGTCCATCACCCTCTTGTCACTACCGATGGATTAAAGTCCTTAAGAACACAAATCAGATTCGCCTTTGACGTCCCTGCCACTGACTGGAACTTTGCAGTGATTTGCTCTCTCTTGTTTCCAGTCTTGAAAGCTCCATTTTGATCTCATTTCTTGGTTTCTGTGTGTTGTCTCCCAGGAGCACATGCAGACGCACCAGGCCGGCCCCTCTTTGAGCTCCCAGAAGCCAAGAGTGTTTAAATGTGACACTTGTGAGAAGGCGTTTGCCAAACCAAGCCAGCTGGAGCGCCACAGCCGCATCCACACAGGTAATGGGGAGGGATACGCTGGTTTCCTTACTCCTTGAAGTAGACATCATGGGCGAGGAAACAGAATTCCTCCTGTCCAATATTCCCAAGTGATGTAATGCTTTGTTTATAAAGCAGGGGGCCACATGTTCATTTCCCCTTATTTTTGACCTATTTGTCATCTTAAGTTAACTTTTCACCTGGAAGATTTTGCTGCTTACATTACAACCATAGGAAACAAGCATCAGGCAAGGCTCCCGTGCCGTGTCTGCGATATTGACCACGTCACCTTCCTTCTGCCCTCCTGCTAGAGCAGACAGGCGGCTCCCAGTTCCTGGTTCCCACGTCCTCAAGTCACTGGGGAACTTCATTTAGAGTCTTCCTCTTCTGTCTTAAAACTTTTTTTCTCTACTGGCTTTTCCTACACCACCTAAATCTGCTCAAACCTTTTGTCTTAGAGGAAAAAAACACAGAACAAAGAAACAAGCTGTCCCATCTCTCTGCCTCTCAGCTGGGATATGATAGCTCCACGTCAGCCCTTCTGTCTCTGCCCTGCCCTGACAGCACATCATCCTGGGCTCATTTCTGTTGTGATCATCTGACATCTACCCACTCACCGTGGGCCGGGGCTTCCGCAGGCTCTCTGGTCCTTCCGCCCCATCTGCTGTGGGCCAGGCTCCCTCTGGTCTCCCCATGGCTCCTCCAGCCCTTTGTTCAGACAACAGCCAGGCTGAAAGCCTAAGAGAAAAGAGAAGCCTTCAGTCCCTCTTGTTCACACCTCAGGGCTGAGCCCAGGCATCCCCTGCACTCTTCTTAGAGACATTGACATGTGCCGTTTCTGCACAGGGGAGCGGCCATTCCATTGCACGGTTTGTGAGAAAGCCTTCAACCAGAAAAGCGCGCTGCAGGTGCACATGAAGAAGCACACGGGGGAGCGGCCCTACAAGTGCGCCTACTGCGTCATGGGCTTCACGCAGAAGAGCAACATGAAGCTACACATGAAGCGGGCGCACAGCTATGCTGGTGAGGAGGCTGCGCCTGGGAGTGCATGCTGTTTGGCAACCTGCACCGCACCATGTGTTGCAGATACATTGTTTCCTTCAGTTTGCACAGTGATTGTGCAGTGCACATGGCACAGCCTCAGTTGTGTAGACTGGAAGCCTGTGCTTTATTTTATTTTTTTATTTCCATAGGTTGTTGGGGAACAGGTAGTGTTTGGTTACATGAGTAAGTTCTTTAGTGGTGATTGTAAGATTTTGGTTCACCCATCATCTAAGCAGTTCACACTGCAGCCTGTTTGTTGTCTTACCCCTCCCCCCTTCCCACCCTTTCCCCCTGAGTCCCCAGAGTCCTTTTGTCATTCTGATGCCTTTGTATCCTTGTAGCTTAGCTTCCACTTATGAGAGAACATAAGATGTTTGGTTTTCCATTCCTGTTACTTTTTTTAGAACAATGGCCTCCAGTCTCATCCAGGTCTCTGCGAATGCTGTTAATTCATTCCATTTTATGACTGAGTAGTATTTCATCACATATACACACCACAGTTTCTTTATCCACCATTGATTGATGAGCATTTGTGTTGGTTCCCTGTTTTTGCAATCACAAATTGTGCTGCTGTAAACATGCATGTGCAAATGTATTTCATACAATGACTTATTTTCCTCTGGGTAGAGATACTTAGTAGTGGGATTGCCAGATCAAATGGTAGTTCCATTTCTAGTTCTTTAAGGAATCTCTGCACTGTTTTCCATGGTGGCTGTGCTAGTTTACATTACCACCAGCAGTATAGAAGTGTTCCCTGTTCACTGCATCCACACTAGCATGTACTGTGTTTTGATTTTTTTATTATGGCCATTCTTGTAGGAGTAAAATGGCATTGTATTGTAGTTTTGATTTGCATTTTCCTGATCATTAGTGATGTTGAGCATTTTTTCATGTGTTTGCTGGCCATTTGTATATCTTCTTGTGAAAATTGTCTATGTATGTCTTTAGCCCACTTTTTGATGGGATTGGTTTTTTTCTTGCTCATTAGTTTGAATTCGTTGTAGATCCTGGATATTGGTCCTTTGTCAGATGTATAGATTGTGAAGATTTTCTCCCACTCTGTGTGTTGTCTGGTCACTCTGCTAACTGTTTCTTTTGCCATGCAAAAGCTCTTTAGTGTAATGAAGTTTCAGCTATTTATTTTTGTTTTTATTGCATTTGCTTTTGCATTCTTGGTCATGAAATTTTTGCCTAAGCCAATGTCTAGAAGCGTTTTTTCAATGTTATCTTCTAGAACTTTTATAGTTTCGGGTCTTAGACTTAAGTCTTCAATTGATCTCGAGTTGATTTTTGAATAAGGTGAGAGATAGAATCCAGTTTCATTTTCCTACATGTGGCTACCCAGTTATCTCAGCACCTTTTATTGAAGAGGGTGTCCTTTCTCCATTTTGTGTTTTTGCTTGGCTTGTCAAGGATCAGCTGGCTGTAAGTATTTGGGTTTATTTCTGGGTTCTCTATTCAGTTCCATTGGTCTGTGTGCCTATTTTTATACCAGTACCTGCTGTTTTGGTCACTGTGACCTTATAGTATAGTTTGAAATCAGGTAATGTGATGCTTCCAGATTTGTTGTTTTTGTTTAGTCTTCCTTTGGCTAGGTGGGGTCTTTTTTGGTTCCATATGAATTTTAGAATTGTTTTTTCTAATTCTGTGAAGAATGATGGTGGTATATTGATGGAGATTGCATTGAATTTGTAGATTGCTTTTGGCAGTACGCTCATTTTCACAGTATTGATTCTGCTCCACCATGAGCATGGGATGTGTTTCCATTTGTTTGTGTTGTCTGTGATTTCTTTCAGTAGTGTTTTGTAGTTTTCCTTGTGGAGGCCTGTCACCTCCTTGGTTAGGTATTTTCCTAAGTTTTTTGTTTGTTTTTGCAGCTATTGTAAAAGGAGTTGAGTTCTTGATTTGATTCTTAGCTCAGTTGCTGTCAGTGTATAGAAGAGCTACTGATTTTTGGACATTAATTTTGTATTTGGAAACTTTGCTGAGTTCTTTTATCAGTTCTAGGAGTCTTCTGGAGGACACTTTTGGGTTTTCTTTTTTCTTTTTTTCTTTTTGAGACAGAGTCTTGCTCTGTTACCAGTCTGGAGTATAATGGCACAATCTCAACACACTGAAACCTCCACCTCCTGGGTTCAAGCTATTCTTGTGCCTCAGCCTCCCGAGTAGCTGGCATTGCAGGCATGCGCCATCACACCCAGCTAATTTTTGTATGTTTAATAGAGATGAGGTTTCACCATGTTGGCCAGGATGGTCCTGATCTTACCTCATGATTCACCCACCTCAGCCTCCCAAAGTGCTGGAATTATAGGTGTGAGCCAACACACCTGGCCATCTTTTGGGTTTTCTAGGTAAACAATCATCGTCAGCAAACAGTGACAGTTTGATTTCCTCTTTACCGATTTGGGTGCCCTTGATTTCTTTCTCTTGTCTGATTGTTCTGGCTGGGACTTCCAGTATTATGTTGAAGAGGTGTGATGACAGTGTGCATTCTTGTCTTGTTCGGGTTCTCAGAGGGAATGCTTTCAACTTTTCGTCATTCAGTATTATGTTGGCTGTTTGTTTGTCATAGATAGCTTTTATTATTGAGGTATGTCCCTTGTATGCCGAGTTTTAATCATAAAGTGATGCTGGATTTTGTGAAATGCTTTTTCTCCATCTGTAAAAATGATCGTGTGATTTTTGTTTGTAATTCTGTTTATGTGGTGTATCACATTTATTGACTTGCGTATGTTAAACCGTTCCTGAATCCCTGGTATGAAACCCACTTACTTGATCATGGTGGTTTATCTTTTTGATATATTATTGGATTCAGTTAGCTAATATTTTGTTAAAGGCTTGAGCATCTGTGTTCCTCAGGAATGTTGGTCTGTAGTTTTCTTTTTTGGTTATGTTCTTTCCTGGTTTTGGTATTCGGGTTATACTGGTTCCATAGAATGATTTAGAAAGGGCTCTCTTTTTCTCTGTCTTGTAGAATAATGTCAAAAGGATTGGTCCCAATTCTTTGAACGTCTGGTAGAATTCTGCTGTGAATCCATCTGGTTGTGGACTTTTTTTTGGTTGGTAATTTTTTTGAATTACCATTTCAATTTTGCTGCTTGTTGTTGGTCTGTTCAGGGTATCTAATTCTTCTTGATTTAAGCTAGGAGGGTTGTATCTCTTCAGGAACGTATCCATCTCCTCTAGGTTTTCTAGTTTATATGTGTAAGGGTGTTCATGGCAGCCTCAAGTGATCTTTTATATATCCGTGGTGTCAGTCGTAATATCTCCTGTTTCATTTCTTAGTGAGGTTATTTGGATTTTCTTTCTTCTTTTCTTGGTTAATCTTGCTAATGGTCTATCAATTTTATTTATCTTTTCAGAGAACCAGCTTTTTGTTTATTTATCTTTTGTTTTTTGTTTGTTTGTTTAATTTCATTTAGTTCTGCTCTGAACTATGTTATTTCCTTTCTTCTGCTGGGTTTGGTTTTGGTTTGTTCTTGTTTCTTTAGTTCCCTGAGGTGTGTGCTCTTTTATGCTTTTTGATGTAGATATTTAGGGCTATAAACTTTCCTCCTAGCACTGCCTTTGCTGTATCCCAGCGGTTTTGATAGGTTGTGTCACTACTGTGGTTCAGTTCGAAGAATTTTTAAATTTCTGTCTTGATTTCATTTTTCATCCAATGATCATTCAGAAGCAGGTTATAGAATTTTCATGTGTTTACATGGTTTTGAAGATTCCTTTTGGAGTTGATTTCCAGTTTTTTTCTATTGTTGTCTGAGAGAGTCCTTGATATAATTTCAATTTTATTAAATTTATTGAGGCTTATTTTGTGGCCCATGATATGTCTTGGAGAAAGTTCCATACACCATTGAACAGAATGTATATTCTGCAGTTGTTGGATGGAATGTTCTGTATATATCTGTTAAGTTTGTTTGTTCCAAGGTATAGTTTAAATCCATTGTTTCTTTGTTGGCTTTCTGTCTTAATGATCTGTCTAGTGCTGTCAGTGGAGTATTGAAGTCCCCCACCATTATTGTGTTCCTGTCTATCTCATTTCTTAAATGTGTTAGTAATTGTTTTATAAATTTGGGAGATCCAGTGTTAGGTGCGTGTACATTTAGGATTGTGGTATTTTCCTATTGGACAAGGCCTTTTGTCATTATATAATGTCCCTCTTTGTCTTTTTTAACTGCTATTGCTGAGTGTGGCTAAGCAATGATATTTTTGCAGTGAATTTCCCGGTGTTCTTTGTGCTTCTTATATTTGGATATCTAGGTCTTTAGCAAGGCTGGGAAAGTTTTCCTCGATTATTCCCCCCAAATATGTTTTCCAAACATTTAGGTTTCTCTTCTTCCTCAGGAATGCTGGTTATTCTTATGTTTGGTTGTTTAACGTAATCCCAGACTTCTTGGAAGCTTTGTATTTTCTTACTGTTTTTTCTTTGCTGTTGAATTGGGTTAACTTGAAGACCTTGTCTTCAGGCTCTGGATTTCTTTATTCTACTTGTTCTATTCTATTGCTAGGACTTTCTAGAGCATTTTGCATTTCTATAAGTATATAGTTTCCTGAAGTTTTCCTGGTTTCTTATTTATGCTGTCAATTTCATTGAATATTTCTCTTTTCACTTCCTGTATCATTTTTTTTTATTTCCTTAATTTGGGCTACACCTTTCTCTGGTGCCTTCCTGATTAGCTTAATAACTAACTTCCTAAATTCTTTTTCAGGTAAATCAGGGATTTCTTCTTGGTTTGGATCCATTGCTGGTGAGCTAGTGTGACTTTTTGGGGTGTTAAAGAGCCTTGTTTTGTCGTATTACCAGAATGATGTTCTGGTTCCTTTTCATTTCAGTAGGCTCTGTGAGAGAGAAGGTCTAGGGCTGAAGGCTGTTGTTCAGATTCTTTTGTCCCACAGGGTGTCTCTTGGTGTGGAACTGTCCCCCTTTTCCTATGGTTGTGGCTCCCTGAGAACCCACCTGTAGTGATTGTTCTCTCTCTTCTGGGTCTAGACACCCAGCAACTCCAGGCTGGTACTGGGGGTTGTCTACACAGAGTCCAGTGAGGTGAACCATCCGTGGGTCTCTCAGCCGTGGATACCAGCGCCTGTTTTGGTGGAGGTGGCGGGAGAGTGAAGTGGACTCTGTGAGGGTTCTTAGGTTTGGTGGTTTAATGCACCGGCCTCCTGTTGGGAGGTGGTGCTTTCCAGAGAGCATCAGCTGTGGTAGTGTAGTGAGGAACAGGCAGTGAGCAGGACCCTAGACCTCCCAAGAGTATACACCCTTTGTCTTCCACTACCAGGGTGGGTAGGGAAGGATCATTTGGTGGGGGCTGGGCTAGGCCTAACTGAGCTCAGACTGTCCTTGGGCTGCTCTTGCTGTGGCTCAGTACTTGGGGTGTCTCCTGGGTCCTGCAGGAGCAATCCACTTCCTTCAGAGGATCTGTGGGTCCTCTCAGGTTTCTGATTTATTCCTTTGGTTGTTCTGGAGCAAAAATTCACAGTGCAAGCCTCCAAATGTTGTTCCCGGAAGGAAGCATGTGCTTTTGCTACTTTCATACTTAGTGTATGCAGTGGTTGAAGTTGGCTATGGACTGCACCCTTAACACACACACACACACACACACACACACACACACGATTTGATTAGATTATATTTCTGATTTATTATGGCAAGTTCACAGAAATTGATTGGAGTAAAATGGCAGATCAGAACCTGAGCAAGTGCAGCATTTCTGAGCAGCTTGTTTCTCACTGGACAGAGCTCTCTGTAGAGGCTGTCAGCACCTGGGCAGTCAAAGGCCCAGAATAACGTCTCTCCGTATGTCTTCACTGCATGTCTGGAAGCCCCTTTTCCTACAGCATGCAGTTCAGGTGCTGTCTCGGTGCTCAGGGGCACAGAGCAAACAGAATCTGCACCAGCTGCTCCTGTCTGCATCCTGTTGACCTGGCACAGATGACATGCGGGCCCTGGTTTCTCTCTTGATTCGCTCACAGTCATGCCGTTCAGGGTATGGATGTTGGGGTGTGATCCTACTGCCTGTCTGTCTCTTTTCTACCTATGTTTCCTATACAGAATCTAGCAGTACCATCCATCTCTAAGGAAGGAATGACAGTAAATGCCCTAGCCTAGGTTTCAGAGGGTGGTGGTAGCTATGCAAGGAGCTGGAAATGTTAAAGTCTGAGTAGAGCCCTTGGTGCGCTCCATGCATTTTCCAGGTGTGATTTGTGTAGGAGGTGGTGAGATCTGGGATTTATTGTTTGAGGCGGTGTGATCTGTGAGATTTGTAACTTGGTTGTTAGAGGTGGTGTGCTCTGAGATCTGTGATATGGTTTTTGGTGTGATCTGTGAGATTTATGATTGGTTGTTGGAGGTGGTGTGATCTGTGTAATCTGTGATTGGGTTGTTGGAGGTGTTATGATGTGTGAGATCTGTGACTGGTTGTTGGAAGTGTTGTGATCTGAGATAGATGATTTGGTTGTTGGAGGTGGTGTGCTCTGAGATCTGTGATTTGGATGTTGGAGGTGTTGTGATGTGTGAGATCTGTGAT